>OX246744.1:44388964-44909149 GCA_945910005.1 Isoperla grammatica
GGGGGAATACTCCTGGGCCTGGATTCACAAAGATGCGTAACTCTAAGTTGTCCTAAGTTAGGCAAATCCTAGCTAGATAAATCAAGATAAATCATGTCTAGGTATTAATACACATTCACAAATCAAATATTATTAGTTAAATTGTTCATATTTTACTATATTTTATCTTTATAACATTGCAGAACGACATATTGGTGATTTATATCACTAAGATTTGCCTAAACTAGGACGTCTTAGCACTTAGGCACCTTTGTGAATCTGGGCCCAGAATTCTAAATATTGGCGGTGGAGAGTACGGCTGGTAATTATAGCCTATTACCACACACATTTGCGTTTTGCAGAATGAATAATTATTAATTAGTAATACATTCACAAATTAACTGCGTAGGATATAATATAGCGTGTGGCATTACTTTTGTGTAGCTCCAGGTTAGCAATGTGCTACATTGCGTTTTACATGTTTATATTGATTTTAAGCACAGAACTAAGTGGATTTATAATCAATGTAATAGTCAACAAATTGAGTACTTACTTTCGCTGCTGGTATGTTCTGAAAGGATTGTTTTTGCCACTGCGGCGTTTCCTATGCGCACTTAGATACAAGCCTGTTTTTTTCCTTACTGGTTTTCTTGCCACTTCCATCGTTACGCATAGACACACACTTCACTTCACTTCACACTTCACTCAACACTTCACAGTTCACAATAATTATAATAGATTAATTTTTCACTTTTCCGTAACGCAATCGATGATACATCGCGGGCAATGTGTCACTCGCACGTTCCACGCTCGCGTGTTCCCCCCACCACTCTCGAAGGCACAGTCTCTAGCTCCGCCCCGCCAGGCTTCGTTCACCGCTCGGACAGGCGGCCGCTAGGTCGAGAGACTAGCCGGTAGCCGAACTCGACTAACTCGACAGAAAATACGCCAAATATGACTGCGAATAGCCGTACATCTCAAACGATTACAGGCGATGTTTTGCGTGTATCTTCACCAAACTTTATATTTGAATACACGAAGATTACATCGGCACAGTTATGCTCACCGATTTTTATTTGGAATGACATATTTTATTATAAATGACTGCATGTTTGGAGTAATCTTATTCCAATGGGGGGTGATATATAAAAAATGTAAAACCTTATCTGACTAAAGGCAATCTTCTTCTAAATAATGCAAAAACATTCAAGTTAATAGCTCTAATCATTAAGAAGTTATGGTTCGAAACGTGGACGACTGCAAATACAGCCGGGGAGTGCGCTCTTAACAGGGTATTTTTATACATATAAACGAAAGAACATTTAAAAATATTATGATAGAAAAAAAAATCGAAAAAGGATAGTTTTTGCTACATTTTCAGTGGATTGTCCCCTTAAAAACTACCCCTCCCTCTTGAGGGAACTAACTAATTGGCGCTTTATTCGAATCTATATTTATGCTTACATTTGTAATCACGATTGTGAAAACCCACAAGTATATTTTGTTAATCTAGATGCATTAACATTTTCTAAGTCATTTGTAATATTTTAACATAACTATATATATGTACATTCACAAGTATAGGTAGTAATCCACACTTCAATCTGGATTCGACATGGTTTGACACTCCATAATAGCCAGGGGGCGTGCCCCACCGCCATTTTTAAATTGAAAACCATTTGTATAAAGTTTCAGCAGTCTGTAAGGCCAGTGTCAAGTCGCCTTCTCTTAGCTCACTTTCTGCCCTTGGTATATACTTAGTGTTTTTTTATAAGTTCTGCCTTGGGGATGTCGTATTGGTTTCAATCTACGTAGAACATAGATTTATTTACCTCTGTAAGTTTATTAGGAGCTGCTGCTAGGTATTGTATTGCAGCCTTGCATTGCCTCGTTTTACGTCTGTGAACAGCATCACTTCGTATTAATGCACCCCCTAGTGACCCTCGGCACTTGCAGTGCAGTACTGGAACACTATGATTAATAGGCTGTGGAATAAATATAAAAGGAATTTTGTTAAACAAAGGGATGGTTAATTTAATTTGTAAAAAGATTTGATGTAGTTACTAAAAAAAAAAGCACGTAAACATTAAACACAATTACTATTATTATTTTATTGTTGCAATACATACAAACTCAGTCAAGACCGGCGTCAACATGTTGTACGGACATAAATGTCAAGTATTTCCATGTGTTTACCTTATTAAACTCTCATTCATATTATTTCTCCAAAACCAACTGTTGATACTGTGTACGGTCGTGGCACACTACATGTGCTCAAAATTATTGCTTTTTGCATCTCGATATATTATTATTATCATCGTCTATGGCCAAGGATATGTACTTGGTTCTTACATAATCCAAGCTGTGGTCTGTCTTAATCCAAGCTGTGGTTGTTTCTTGCATAATCTAAGCTGTGGTCTGTCTTAATCCAAGCTGTGGTTGTTTCTTGCATAATCTAAGCTGTGGTCTGTCTTAATCCAAGCTGTGGTTGTTTCTTGCATAATCCAAGCTGTGGTTGTTTCTTGCATAATCTAATCTGTAGTTACTACATAAACCAAGCTGTGGTTGTTTCTTGCATAATCCAAGCTGTGGTTGTTTCTTACATAATCCAAGCTGTGGTTGTTTCTTACATAATCCAAGCTTCGGTTGTTTCTTACATAATCCAAGCTGTGGTTGTTTCTTGCATAATCCAAGCTGTGGTTGTTTCTTACATAATCCAAGCTGTGGTTGTTTCTTACTTAATCCAAGCAGTGGTTGTTTCTTGCATAATCTAAGCTGTAGTTACTACATAAACCAAGCTGTGGTTGTTTCTTGCATAATCCAAGCTGTGGTTGTTTCTTACATAATCCAAGCTGTGGTTGTTTCTTACATAATCCAAGCTGCGGTTGTTTCTTACATAATTCAAGCTGTGGTTGCTTCTTACACAATCCAAGCTGCGGTTGTTTCCTACATAATCCAAGCTGCGGTTGTTTCTTACATAATTCAAGCTGTGCGTTTTTTTGTTTTTTTTTTACATAATTTTAGCTGAAATTCTTTCATGCATAATCTAAGCTTTGGTTGTTATAATTCAAGCTGTGTTTTTTTTTTTTTACATAATTCAAGCTGAAATTCTTTCTTACATAATCCAAGCTGTAGTTAGGCATCCAAGAGAAACCTTGGAACTTTGTAGAGGTGTTCTTAGAATTGTGTACGTGTTTGTTAATCCAATACATCTTTGTATGTGAACCCTTTTATTTGATAGCAGCATTCTGTCACTGATTACAGCTTCTGCCGATAACTGTGATACACCTGACAGGAACGTTGGGGATAAACCAGCAGCTGTCCTCCTCTCAGGCGCTGTTCTATTGCACCCTCGTAAACAGCCATATCCACACGGCGCTTCGATACAAACGTGTCTTTCGGACATCGTCGCCATATAACCATATGTAGCGATTCATTGGCATTTTGCGTTCTACCCTTCAAGCAGCGTTCGAGAAGACTTATCAGACGCTAGACGCTGATAGATTGGCATTATTCTTGCAACAACATGTGTTGACAGCGGCGTATTTATAATGTCGACATGTTTTCCGGGACTCGTTCCCTTGGCCACAGCTCTGTTGTAGAAGCACCTGAAGTTTCTGACTGAGGACACTTTTGGTGCCGAGGCTTTAGGTCTGTGGACATGCAGTGATGAAGAGTGCCATACACTGCCTTCTTCATGGTTTCAACATTGGAATTATTGGAAGCAATTGCATTAGTGTAGTATCGCGTGAGTTTCATTATTATTGGAACGCTTAGACTGCCAAACTTCTTGCCTCCCAATGTTTCGCCTTTGCTCTTCCATTCCTGAACGCACTTGCGAAGCGCTGTTCCTAGCCTTTTAGCAACATGATTTATACATTCTTCTCTGACAATTGATACATCAGGGCCATACACTTTGTGCGTCTCAAGATGTGTAAAGGTTTTGGCATCGCCATCTGAGAGAAGCGTCGTGTAACGGAACAAATATTGTTCTGATGACGCCGTGACCTCTATTGCCGGAGAAGTATCTTCGTAATTACAGAGGCAGTCAATATGGTTTTCCCTCCGAAGAGCGAACTCTGGGGACTTTTTTCCAAATTTATATTTTGCATTATCGCACAAGCCCGACAAAACTTCGATAATACAACAAAACCAATAGCATAGCCCGTGAGAAGGTCAATTACACAGCCTATCCCATACATTGAAGTGAAACCTCGCTTGTGCTATGTCCCATCGTAACCAACGGCAATGTTAATTTCTTGCCCGTCTTTGATGGATGGGTCAAGTTATAGCCCGCCCATACCTCTCATCGCACTTTGTTCAAGAAGCTATCGGAACTGATTTGACCAGATAAATGAATTTGTTTTATATGTGCGTTTAAGCTTGTATGTGAAATGTGTGTCGTGTTCGTCGTCATAGAGAACATCTCTATATTAGAGGGACCTTTCCCGATGCTGCAGAACGCCTGCGTTTACATCAAACCCCTGTTGGCCAGATGTTCCCTGTACCTTGTCGGAAGTATAGACGCTGGAATTTTCTGCGCCACAGTTATTACACATCAAAACTATTTTGTGTGCGTATCTAGTTGTTTATTAAATTTATATTTATTTTATTTATTTATATTTAAAATTAATTATTCATACCAGGTCAAACACATTATAGTCGAATAGCAATTCACAAAGATAGAGCACCAGTACACACAAGCAAGTTGATAAAAAAATGTTTAAAATTTGTTTAAAAAGTACTATCGTAAAATTCGGACATTGAATAAAAAACCTTTCATAGTTAAAAGAAAAAAAAAAACTTTTCATAGTTTGGCGCTGAGGCTTTAGCGGGAGCGTACTCACGTTGAGTGGAATCTTTGATTCCCTCTATGCGAACAGACCGTTTTGGAGGTGCTTCGTTTCCAGCGACTGGGTCTTGTTCATTCATTATTGTGGCTGGAGCTACGGTTACTACTGGCTCATCATTGTACTGTGTGGAATTATCTATGCCTACATAGTGTAAATGAACAGTAGGCGTAGGCTTAGGCCTACTCACTGAACTACACCGATTTGGATTGATTAGATCTCTACCAAACATACCAAGACCACTAGAGATAGGCTTATGCACGTAGTTTGAAGGACCAGCTACAGTAGGCTTGTCAATCTCACACTCACCTGAAGATGCCCGGTAAGGTGGTGATGACCTAAAGTAGATTATGTTCGCCTAGCTCAGTCGGTTTCACACAATTACGGTAAATAACATTAACATACATTTGATAGGATGCACAGGATATCAGAAATTAATCAATCAAATTGTTTCCATGGACTGTATAAGCATATAATGAAACACAGCAACAACAACAACTACCTACTTGGGCCCAAAGTGATTTATAATGCTCAATCCCCTTATCAACTACTACTTCAACCAAGTTGCCAAAATGTTAATATTAGTTTTTTATCTTAATAACGTTACATGTTCGTAATATTCCTCGGGTTCCGGGTTATTCACGGATTGTCTACAATCCGTGAATGATGGTGATTGCGGAAAGATGATTGTTAATTGAATGTTACTGATTGATTAGTGATGATTGTTTTTAACACATTGAAGTGTTATGATTACGTTGACGCTGACATTTCACACACTTGACTTAAAACAACAACTAAACATTTTACGATGATGCGGATGCTGACATTTCACACACTTGACTTAAAACAATTTAAACATTTGATGATGATGCGGATGCTGACATTTCATACACTTGACTTAAAACAACAACTTAACCATTTTACACTATATGATTAGCCACTCGAGGCAATGTGGTCGTAATATAAGCACATCTACGCAACCGACCGCATTTCCATTTTAGTTGGCAGGAGGTTGCCTCCGTACGTTCGACTGCCTCGCAAACCTACCCGTTACTTGGTTTTGTATTCCCAAGGTTTTCTCAACACCCCCACTCCTCCTTGAGGCTGGTTCAGGATTTGATGCGTCCCAACCATATGCTCGACTGTCTTGGTTTCGGTTCCCCCTCTCCATTTATTTATTAATTTCTGAACATTTTTCTAACCCTTCCTAGCTTCCAGAACAAACCTAACTTCGTAGCGCGGTTGCAAGATGCACCACATAGGCCAGGCCCTTTCCCCCCCACTGTCCCATTGAATATTTCTCCTCCTACTTGGCCCTGCCCTCCCTTGCTGGACTCCCGTATGACGACTCACGCGACGTACAATGGATCTGATTCGGATGTAGCTTTATTCTTCATTATCATCTTTCTCATCTTCATTATCACCCGCTCATCGTCTCGATTAGCCATCGTTGCATAAATATGAGACGTTAAGCCCCATTAATCAATCAATCATTAATCCCGATGATATTTTGTCCCTGTGTTAAATGCTTTGCCAAAATTGTATTCTAAAATCCAGATTACTCCCTTATTAATGAGATTCGGTTCACCCAATGCTGATAATTTAAGTGGCCATGTCCTCTGGCGATTGGTTAACTTTTGATTGCCGAAGAACTTCGTTAATTACTTGTAATTAGTTTAAATACTTATTGTTCAACAACACGCACGGCCCCTACTTGCTACGATCACGCACACCCGCCACCTCTCACCGCCTCCTTAACCTAACTACCCCTCTTCAGGGAACTAGCTATTTGGTGCTCTATTTAAAATCTATAAATTTACGTTTACACCTTACAGTATCCTGATTGGGCCACCTATTAATTTATTGCCACTGACAATGAAGAGAGTTTATCCACGTAATATAGATTGAAGAAACCGTTGTTTCAGAGATGCTGAAATATAATGTTTAGGCCCTAGGTTAGGGCCAAGGGCTTCTCTCCACACATGATGCCTGGCTCTGCTAGAATTTGAGGTTAAGGTAAATATGATGTTATCATTTACTTACCAAGACTAGAGATTCGTCCTCTTCAGGGTCACTCCCACTTTCACTAATATCCTCTGACACATAATCCTCATCCTCATCACTCCCCTGTCTACAAAAAGACTGCCGTGCTTGCTGACAGCGCGCTTTTGTGGAGTTGGAACATTATGGTTTTGGAAATCCTGCCAATTATTGGAGATGGAACAAACAAATCGTACAGTATAGCCGACCTGACATAATGTTTTGTCAAAAAGTCCCTAGAAATAGGTACATAAGAAGGAGATAAAACATTTTGGACCAAGAAGAACTGCATGGAACCATGTATTTCACGGGTTACGATCGGACTCGGAAACAATTTTGCTTTAAGGTCAGGATAATTAGAACGTAGAAAGTTAAGGAAAGCACTTTTCATTTTTCTAGCATTAAGAAATGCCATCTTGGTCTCGGTTACAAAGAGGTTTAGTTCTTTCAAGGTCTTCATGAAGATATCGCCAGCCAGGTTCACTTTAACCGGGCTGAGAATCTCTGCACGTTATCTGCACTTTTCCCCACACAAAATCGATCCACGTCAAGGGTGTGTACGTAAACTTATGAAATGAATTATGTAATGGAGGGCGGTGTGTCACTATTACTCTATGTACTCAAGTGTGTTGACATATCCTAATAAAAAGTATAATAAGTTGAGGTAATGTGCAATGAAAATAATTAAAGTTTTGTAGTCTTTTCCTGCTTTGTAAATCAGTTTTTATAACTGAATAGGACAGGCATTAAATAAATAGAGGCTTTCGCTTCCAATGAGGACGGGATTAGATTGAAAAGTGAGGTTATGGGAACAGTAAATCTAGTTTGTGAAGTAGGCCTAGACTAGCTTAAACAATGGTTTGGATCAAAGATAATAACATTATAACTACGTTATTGGTTTGGATGTTGTTTTAAACAAAATAAGTGGTTCTTTTCTGGACGGCTTTCGCTGCGTGGACGTCCGAGAAGGTATTAAATTGAAAAGTGAGGTTATGGAAACGGCAAGTCAACTAGGCCTAGGCCTAGGCCTAGCTACCAACTTTATGTTTTTTTTTTTAAATACAAATTTCTACAATTTCCAAGAATGTAAGGCGCATGCTAAGAATTGTACGTTATTACGTTTTAAAAAAATTCAAATATACCGTTTTTTGGCTACTGCTAGGCCTAGCCTATGCCTAAAGGCGCGTCTACACAAAATGATTAATGTGTAAGTCGTAAGGTAGTAGTAGTAGTAGTAGCTCTCTCTTCTGCGGCTGGGCCTTATAGCCCGGTGGCAGAGGCAACCCTCCCCCCAAGATTTAATAGGTGTATGGTTTAATGTTTAAATCGTAACGTTGTCCCCGCCCCTATATATTTCTTTGAAAGATCTGCGACTACGTAACGAACGTTGATTGGATGGTCGTAAGCCTTACGACAGTAGTTCGATCTTTTTCAACTACTCTTTAAACACTAATCATTAAACATTACACCTTACGACACTGTGTGAACGCTAACACGTAACTCATATGCCTGAACTTGCTTAAACCATAAACCTTAAACATTAATCATTTTGTGTAAACGCGACTTAAGCCTATGCACGGATTTGTAGGTTAAAGATGACGAACTTATTGTTTTTTCATGTTTTTTTAATTTAATTCATTTGAAGAAAGGATAATTTATTTGTATTTACTTTATTTATTACCGGTACACTCCAAATAAATAATTTTACCCTTTTTCAAAATGCATAAATAAGAAAACATCAAAAACCATAAAGTTGGTAACTTTAAGAAATAGACCTACTGCAAGGGTTGGCCTTGTTTTCGAACTGTTTGAAAATTACTAAAAGTAGGCCTACTGAAAATGGGATCTTGTAACTGAGTGAATAGTTTTATTGTTGCAAACTTCCACAACAACCTATTCTATTTTCAAGGAAACAGTAGGTCTATAACTTGAGATACCTTTGATCGCATGGATCGCATCGCACACATGGGTTCGGCAAACCTAATGATCCGGCGCTTAATAGGGATACGTTACGATATCAAAATCCATCGATATCGTACAAAAAATAGCCTCATATAATATAGTTTTTGATATTTTTCCGCCCATGTTTATTGAATTTTCAAATATAGTTTTTGCGACAGTTTCCCCTAACATGTGTGTCTTCCCACTCCCACATTCATTGAATGACACGTGGTGCACAGCTGTAGATCTATGACTAAGGTCGTATGCATAGTCCAGACTCAAACCCTCCTCAACTCGGACTCTCCTCAGCCTCACCTAGCCACCAATCACAGAGCCATCCACATAGCAATGCCGTTCCTGATTGGTGGTTGGGCGAGGCTGAGGAGAGGCTGAGATGAGGAAGGCAGTTCTGTGTATTAGCTGAACCGACCACACACTACGGAGAATCTCAATTAAGTGTGAAAATGTTTTAAATTTTAATACTTTTCATGAAATCTCACAAAGCAGAATAAAAATACCAATATCGAAAATAATTTAGTATATCAATATGAATAATCAACTTTATGTCGTGACTGTGTAGCCTACTGTTATTCATTTTTCACAATTACAGCCAGAGTAAGTGTCAGCGAAGCGAGCGTCTTCATTAGACTTCTATGGCACTCATTCCTTGTTTTTTTTTTTTTATATATATATGCCTGTCAATAGCAGTCGAACGGAAAGTCCGATCAAGTTAAAATTTGGACCATCCACATTCTTTGATGTAGATTGAAGGTGTGTAGTTTTGTGGTAAAATCGTTTGAAAAGTTACACCATAGTTACTGAAAAATATTTTTCTGAAATAAAAATGACAAATCCTATAGGCCTACTTACTTTGTAGGTCAAACAGGATACTAATAAACTAACTAACTAACTAACTAACTAACTAACTAACTAACTAACTAAAGCCTTATTTCTATAAAGATTTTTCCGAACAGGAATACTTCACAATCTGCGGTTGTTAAAAAGAAGTGTAACACATTTCAATTTGAACGAGAATTCATTTATTTTAAACATTGTAGGCTAAAGCTTACAATTAAAATTACAACAGTTAATAGTCAGGTAACCATAGAAGCAATGTCTGTACAACAATGCATGTGCCATGTTCAATATAAAACAACATAAAACAATAATAGGCTACACTTAAATCAAATATCATATTCATCATTCATCATGTATAATAATATGTATCACTATATACAACAACAAAAAATATATCAGTACATAAGCATAGCACAAGACAAAATACAATTAGCAACATTTTTTAAAGTGAATAATCTGTTACAATAATTTGTTTAAACTCTAACACAACACAGCTTTCGGACAGGACGTTCACCTGGCAACACAGTGGCTGATATCGTTAATAATAATAATTATGTATGCAGATGATGTAATTACTCTATTACTACCTGAACGTATTATATCACCATTAGAAAAAACTGCTTTTGTTACAGTGAATGAAATTATGCAATGGTTGCAGTGTCTGGCTTTGTTTATTAATGAACAAAAAAACAAAATTCATGACTTTCAACAACAGTAATAAATTGACTGAAGAGATGAATTTGATTTTAGGAAGTGAGGGTAGTACTAACTTGGAACAGGTTGCCAGATTTAAATTGCTAGGTGACAGGTGTGCATGTAGATGATGAGCTATCATGGAATATACATGTAGACAAAATTACAAAACAACTAAGTTCTGACGAATACATAATAAAAGTTCAAACATTACGTTAGTATTGATTTCGTGAAATCAGTGTATTATGCACTTTTTTATTCACTTATGAGTTCCGCTGCACTGGTATGGGGCAACTCAAGTAACACAAACACAAATAGAATATTTAGACTACAAAAAAGAGCCACCCGAATAATAGTTGGTATCAATCCCCTAGAATCATGTAAAGAACATTTTAAAACCCGTAGAATCCTTACGTTTCCAAGCTTATATATATATATACAAAGTCATTATTTATATAAAAACTAACCAAAGTATAAAAGCAAATTTGACAGTTCATAGTATACAGTAATACTAGGAGTAGGGATGATGCCCATATAACTGGGCACACACACAATATATGTGGAAGGATAGCAAAAAAGTTTCACGCTACACTACATTATTCACTAAATAATAGGGTAGTAGGGCTACCATCTCATAATCGATCATGAAGTAATCATTACACATTTTACAAGGGCAGGCATAACCGAAAAAACTGTAGGCAAACAGAACTCCATCCCTCACAGCGCACTACCAGTCATAAGGTCTCCCATACTAAATGTGCTTTAAATGTACAGCCCCATCTGATGGAAAATGAATACAAAAAGAAATTGACTGTTGGCTATAAATTAAAATTGAATCTATTAGGCCTACTATGAAATAATGCTAATTTAGATTTGATTATCGATCAATGTTAAAAAAAAGCAGTATTAACTAAGCGCTCTTTAACGTGCGATTTTTATTGTATGTGGACGCAATTTTTATTACAGATGTTATCAATATGTTGCTACTGCAATAGTGTCACCTGCAGGAATTATTTTTTAACGAATGAATACCAAGCGTGGTGCGTGGAGCCGACGATATAGTGCATTACTAATAACACAACATATGACACTATGTCTGCACGTTTCGACTACAGCCTTCTGGATGGGTTACCTAATTGACGACGCTCAAGGTCAATTGATGAGAGTCAATACAAAAGTTTCCCTTCCAAGCGGGAGTACTTCTCTTTCGACTCAGATCTCGACTCAGAGGGGCTCAGCGATGCCGATTAAACCCATCCAGCAGGATGTCATTCCAACGATTTTATGGAAACACATGTCAGCTTGTGATGGTATAGTCATGGACTTATAATAGTAACTTCGTTACTGGACCTGAGTCAGCTAACAAATCAATGTACCAATTAAATAGCCACGGAAGAAGGCGGTGGGCAGCCATTTTAACCCTTAAGTTTCGGATTTTGACATTGTTCACATTGTTGTTGTGACTGTTGATGTGTAATTGCTTAGCGATAGGGGCTAAAATGTCCGAGAATGTCAAAAACCGGAAATGGGAATCGCAGACGCGTATTCCAACCATGTTGCACATCCAGATAGTTGTAAGTCCATGGTATAGTATCTTTTCCTATGAACTTCTTTGGCATATCTTTGGTTGTTAAACAAATGAAATAATAATTGCTTCCAATAAAACTGTGAAACTTCGACCAAAGATTACTGAGTGGAGAAGATAGTTCATCCATATGGGAATTCGTCTGCGCGTGTCTGAGCGAAATTTTTTAAGTCCTACGTGTAGTTCGAATTCACACCGCAAGAGTCGCTCTTCCAAAAGTTTTAAACTCAAGGTCCACTGAATCCCCTGCCACGTACTAGCGATCTAGTAGACCTTGTTTAACGGTAACGAAGTCAAACGCAAGGTCTACTAGATCGCTAGTAGCCGCCAGGGGATTTAGTGACCTTGGTCAAACGTGCAGGGCTAGCGCTCCTTGCGGTCAGAATTCGAGCTAGTGGTGAGACTTAGGTTGGAATTCATAGTCGGCCCCTACACCTAGGGGCGCCCATTGTTACCAAGGTAACAGTTGTTTCCATGTTATTTCCCATAAACAAAACAAATCCATAGCAACAATGGGTGCCCCTAGGTGTAGGGGCCGACTATGAATTCCAACCTTAAAAATGTTTGCTAAACCTCGCGCAGATATTTTAACATGGCGATGAAACATCTTCCCCACTCAGTAATCTTTGCTTCGACTCTCTTCAAAGCTAAAAACAACCAATGTAATTTTATGTTTGTGAACATTATTGTTTTGTATTGCCAAGTTTATCTTCAGTATGCATGTATCTACCATGTAGTATGTATAGTATCTAGTATGTAGTTTGTATTTAAAAGTGGTATTAATTAAGCGCTTTTAAATCTTATCTTATGTAGTATGTGTATATGTAGCTGAGGTAAGCTTTAATCCATAATCATACAAATAACGAATAACATTTTAGAAGAAAATAATGAGCAGAAATGGGACAGTCTACACTTGGTATTTCGAAGTTCGTTATTTTTTCATTCACCCGTAGGTTGACTGCCTGCAATAAGATGCAATATTGCTGCAATTTTAATATGCTCAACATCGTATGGAAATGTGGCTTTCCGCATGGATGAAATAGCCTGACTATAAAAAAAATTGCATCAGATGCAATAAGTTGCACGTGTAAAGAGCGCTTAAATTGATGGCAACCCGACAAAATAATGTAGTGATGAGACCATTTGAAAAACTATCTAGGACCCTTTGTATGATTATCATCACAGTCCTCTAAATCTTTGTTAGCAACAATACACAACAATTAAAAACACACAATCAAGGTTTGTAGATGATGATCTTGTATGCATCAATGAACCTTGACATAACATTTGAAAACTGATTTTTAATAGTTGTGTATTGTTGTTCTTGAAGATTAAGAAGACCGTGATGATACTCATACAAAGGGTCCTAGATAGTTTTTGAAATGGTCTAGTTCAAATCAATTCTTGCTTTTTTGCCATCCTTCCACACAGTTATGGTGACACCCCCACTCCGCTGAGGGGTGTTTGAGGGTGATGTGGGATCTTGCCGATTGTGTGTATTATTGTGTGTGTTCTTTTTTTTGCGATTCTGATAACGTTTTCTTTTGCTTGATTTGTTGGGGGGGGTAATTGTTTAGGGTTGGGGTCTTGGGGATGGTATTGGGCTTGGGGATGGTTTTTGGGATAGTGTTGGGCTTGGGGATGGTTTTGGGGATAGTGTTGGGCTTGGGGATGGTTTTGGGGATAGTGATGGTTTTGGGGATAGTGTTGGGGATAGTGTTGGTTTTGGGGATAGTGTTGGGTTTGGGAATAGTGTTGGGGATAGTGTTGGGCTTGGGGATGGTTTTGGGGATAGTGTTGGGCTTGGGGATGGTGTTGGGGATAATGTTGGGCTTGGGGATGGTTTTGGGGATAGTGTTGGGCTTGGGGATGGTTTTGGGGATAGTGTTGGGCTTGGGGATGGTTTTGGGGATAGTGTTGGGCTTGGGCATGGTGTTGGGGATAGTGTTGGGCTTGGGGATGGTTTTGAGGATAGTGTTGGGCTTGGGGATGGTTTTGGGGATAGTGGTGGGCTTGGGGATGGTGTTGAAGATGGTGTTGGGCTTGGGGATGGTTTTGGGGATAGTCTTGGGCTTGGGGATGGTGTTGGCCTTGGGAATGGTGTTGGGGATGGTGTTTGGGATGGTGTTGGGTGGGCGTGATAGGGTGGCTTGGATGGGTGTGGTGTGGATGGGTCGGGTCTTGTTTGCTCTTGTAATTGGTATCTGCAAAAGAAATACAGATGCAATAAGTACAGAAATTTGTATGCACACAATAATAAAATCTATACGCTACTCCTGCCACGTAATCATCTTATATTTAAATGATCGATATTTTTTTAAAGCTGCATGTTTATAAAATATTATGCACATTATTTCATTAAAATACCACTATTATTATCAAACTCGATTTCTAGTCCGATGGTGGATCATAGTTATAGAAAATATCCGGTATTTATCACAGCTCTTGAAAAATCCCGTGAAAGTCAACTCGCCGAAGCAAATTTACACTCGCCCAAACTGTCGTGGGTGGAAGGTGTCTGGGGCCAAGCCTAAACCGCCAGAGTGTGTGTAACTGTGTAAGTCATCATTTCACACTTCACAAACTGGACTGCAACTAAATAGCATGTGTCTACATGACAAAAACAGCTGATTTCTGGTCATTGCTGGTTAAAACATTATTTTGATGAAATGGATTTGCTATTAGTCCTATGTCCAAACATATCAATTGACGCTAGTGGCGGCTCGTGGTATAAAATAAGAGGGAGGCCAGTACAGTTCAATAAAGATCGAATATGTAAGCAATGAAATTAGCGGCAGTTTAGGGGGGTTTGGGGGCCAAGCCCCCCAGTTTGCCCTGCAGGTTGATTTTTTAAACTGCATTTTTCTATGTTGTTTTATAATGTAGTTGTGGATGTGGATTTAAGTTGCCGGATTTAAGTTGACGACACTTGCCGTTAGCCATAACAATCTCCCATACCATGACGCTGTTTGTCTCCATCTCTTTGCGGTAATGGCAAAGCTGGTTTCGGTATTCCGTCTTGTTTTAAATCTTCATATTTACTCTTTTCTCGAAGTATGTCTCGTGACTCTCGTCAATGGTCGCACTAATAACTCGTCCACTATATATGACTTCATTGAATCAAGCAACAACACAAGAAAAGCAACAGCAGAAAAACAACCGACAATCCCATGCAAACTACAAACTGCTGAGTATGATAGAATGGAAAGCGTCTTATTACATGTGCAGCAACTTAGGCGGGGAGGGCGGGAGTATGCATACCGCATTCCCCTGCACACCGCTCAGGTACCGCGGAGCTGAACGACAGGAGGCCCGGACTCACAAATTTCCTCGCGTTTCTACTGGCTCAACGTGGCTAGCAGCCACATTCTGAATAGGCGCGAATGAACGTCTGGTTGCGTTTGACAAATTTTACGATAAATCTGTATATTTTGTAAAGACGTATTTAAATGATTTTTTACATGTAGGTCCACATCGACGTTATCAACACTTGACAATAGTTTCTACATTGTAACTTTAACCGCCATGTTATAAAAGAATATTGTTTATTTACGGCAATTAATTTCTTCATTTTTACAGTGTTCCACCAATGGCGATATGATTTGTATTTGCGGACCATTGAAGTTAGATGCACATAGTATGCACCACAAATATCATATTCAATCAGACCTTTCTCACTATTTATTTGGAATTTCGATAGCTGTCATAGAATGGCTACAATGAGGTGTTATGTTTTATGACTTTCACGGCAAACATGGAAAAGTTAACAATAAACTTGGTCCACGAATTAAAAAGCTTTTATTATGGTATCACGTTTTAAATCTAGCCTCTATCTACATTATGCAACTTTCTATACACAGATAATTTTAATAGTTTATGAATTAGAGCCTATTGAGAAGAGCATGGTTGAATGAAATTATGCCTAAATAAATCCATGGAAAAATCAACTTGAAATTTTAAAGAAATCTTCTCAACGGATTTAAATAATATTTCGTGCAGTTATTAGCAACATATCGAGAAATAATGTACGCAAGTGTTAAGGTTGTAACTTAAACCGCCATCTTTTAAACAAATTATATTATGTTTATTATAAAGGTATATTTTTTTTGTAAGAGTAATATGATATGTAAATGATTTTTTTTATTTATTGAAAAAAATCGATCATCTGGCAACGCAAAGCGTTTTCCTAGTAATAATAATGTACTGCAAAAATCCCCGTACATATACATTATAAATGCATGATGGCTTAGTAAGCCAAAAATGCAGCCATAGGAAAAGAAGAAGACTTACAAATTATACTTGTGAATTATTATTTTACAGTTAATGGCAGGTACTGCGTTATAATTATTTTTAAGTCTGTACGTTTTGTTTTATGGTAATTGTAGGCCAACAAACACATTTAATAAAAGAGATGTACAACCTCCACAGAAAGTAGACTTGAAACAAAAATAAATAAAACAATGTACATGGCATTAACCGTAAAATAGCAATTCATGTGTGCAACGGTAATATTTATAACCGTATAGGTACATAATCTCACCTTCTGTTTCTGGTTCCACTTGTTCATTACTTTGTGTACTTTTTTTCTTTTTTCTTTTTCCTTCTTCCACTAGAGGACATTCTGAAAATTGCAACAAAAATAGATGTTAGTTTTTTCTCCCGTATTAACAATTAACACACACACGCACATACAAAGTGCCAATCGAGTTGAATTGATAGATTCGCTACGATCATCTGAGAATAATAATGATAATAATAATAATAATAATAATAATAATAATAATAATAATAATAATAATAATAATAATGATAATAATACTTTATGTATAAATCTTGGACAGTGTGCATACCAGGAGATACCTCTTGCAGGCTTTTTATCTTATCTTATTGTCTTATTTGGTTAATTTATTTATTGTTGACAATGTATTTGTGTTATATTTTTGTAGATGATCAAGAGGTTAGAATAACATGGATTAAAAATATAAATATATATATCTATCCTCGACGGAACATTGACATGAAGCGAAAAATAATTAAAACCATGTAGGCCTACGGGGCATACCGTCAAACAACAGTTCATACACCACAGAGGGCAACGGAAATATTTGTAACCATGTAAGTACATAATCTCACCTTCATTTGCTGATTCCTCCTTGTTTTTTTCAGACGTCTTTCCTTCGTCAATGTGAAGGTTTTCTGAAAATCCCAACAAAAATAGATGTTACCACAGAGTGGGGCGGGGCAAATGGCTAAGTTTGGCAAGGAGGAACCTTAATTTGAGTTGAAACTCAAAATAATCTTTACTACATTTCTCAAGGGGGCTTTGTCCGGACTAATTTGTAAATGCACCGAGCCCACTTTCCGTTAATTGCACGTATCAAATAGATGCGAGCTGATGCATTTATAAAAAAAATTAAGTGCGCACTCGAACCACCTAATACGGACTCAGCCCGCTTGATAAACATAGTCTATGTTGCATTAGTGCATATTTATTGTCTCCCCAGACCCTGACAAACGAAAGTAATAGCTTAATATTTCACAAATTCTAAAAATAAACTCATCTGCAAGAAAACCCTACAATTGTTGAAAAAATCATCACAGTGATGATGTTCTAACCTTTGTGCCACATTAAAAGATGTATTTACTGAGGAGTTGCATTTAGTGTTTCATGAGTATGTATGACACATTTTTTGTTTCGTTAATCGTACATTATTATAATTAAGGATTGTTTATTTTCAAACAACATTGTTGTAATTACTCGAACGTTATTTAATTTCTAAACCTCATTCCACTTTATACATGAGGGCTATGTTTATAGTAAGAAATTTGAGCTTTGATTAGAAATCAATAATCATTCATTGTGATACCAACAGGGAGGTCTCAGTGCGTAGTACATGAGGCCTAATTTGGTACATACTAGTTTGATACCCACCAACGGCAACCGGTAGTGAATTTTTTTCTCGAGGGTCTCCTCAGTCGCTAATGCTGGCATTGATTCATACTAACAGCCTTCGGTAAAATTACTCTCAAGAATAACCACATTCACTTGAGATTTAAACGCAGTTATATGATGGCAACCTTGTAGCAATTTAGCTGCGAATGCGAATTGTTAGAACACAACTTATGTTTAATACACTTATCATATTCTGTCTAACACAAGAATGCAGTTTGCCCACATCCACAAGTCCATCAACTGTCACATTGTGAAGCAGTATTACAAACGACCCTTCTTCTCTCCATTCGCGAGAGTTGCGTAATGTGTGTTTTGTTGCTGACAACAGATCAGTACTATTCGAGTCGTTTAATTCACCATTGGTAATTGCCCGACTCGCCTGAGTGAAACTGTTGCATAATGGGATTTCTGCTGACAACATATCACTACTATTCGAGTCGTTTAATTCACCAGTGGTAATTGCCCGACGCACCTGCGTGAAACTATCCTCCCGAAACGGATTCCAAATTGTACTAACATAATCCACCATATAATCTATATTATGTTCTCGTTCTTCATTAAATACGTCGGCGGCCCTTAAGGCCCAATGGTGCATGCGTAAATCACACTCGCCAGAAGCAAGGATTTCGAATTTCACTCTACGCCCGCCTCAAGAGTTGAACGAAATTCAATTTGCAGTTCACACCCCCGTGTTAGACATTTGTTGCGAATTACCGAGAAATATACGACATTCTTTACAGCAATAATGCTTTCATGGTTGATTTTGCGAGATTCTATGTTCTCAAACTGACGAAATTTGACATCCGCTATTCTCATACACGATACGAATTGTTTCTCCAATAAATCCAAATTTGGATCCTGGATATAACAGGCTAACCATTCACTAAGGGTAAAATACCAAGCATTAATTACTCGATTGGACATCGATTGCGTACTATCGAGAGGGACAAAGTCAACATTACCTTCTCTCGCTTTACATAGGCCTAATTGATTTGGTCTAACCTTACATATTGATTTTGATTTACTTGTTTATGACAACAATTAGTAGGTTTATTCGAAACCTCACATAAACAGACATCCATAAAGTTTACAGCACCGTTTTCACTAAGTGCAACAGAAAGCTTTTGTTTTAATAATTGCACGTCACGATTAGAACTTCCCTGGGAAGCTTCAGCAAAACCATCGTCCTCAACAAGCTTAATAGAAACCTGTTGTTTCGGAATTGATTGCACCTGACAATTAGAACTTCCCTGGGAAGCTTCAGCAAAACCATCGTCCTCAACAAGCTTAATAGAAACCTGTTGTTTCGGAATTGATTGCACCTGACAATTAGAACTTCCCTGAGAAGCTTCAGCGAAACCATCTTCCTCAACAAGCTTAATAGAAACCTGTTGTTTCGGAATTGATTGCACCTGACAATTAGAACTTCCCTGGGAAGCTTCAGTGAAACCATCTTCCTCAACAAGCTTAATAGAAACCTTTTGTTTCGGAATTGATTGCACCTGACAATTAGAACTTCCCTGGGAAGCTTCAGCGAAACCATCTTCCTCAACAAGCTTAATAGAAACCTGTTGTTTCGGTATTGATTGCACCTGACAATTAAAACTTCCCTGGGAAGCTTCAGCGAAACCATCTTCCTCAACAAGCTTAATAGAAACCTGTTGTTTCGGAATTGATTGCACCTGACGATTAGAACTTCCCTGGGAAGCTTCAGCGAAACCATCTTCCTCAACAAGCTTAATAGAAACCTGTTGTTTCGGAATTGATTGCACCTGACAATTAGAACTTCCCTGGGAAGCTTCAGTGAAACCATCTTCCTCAACAAGCTTAATAGAAACCTGTTGTTTCGGAATTAATTGCACCTGACAATTAGAACTTCCCTGGGAAGCTTCAGCGAAACCATCTTCCTCAACAAGCTTAATAGAAACCTGTTGTTTCGGAATTGATTGCACCTGACAATTAGAACTTCCCTGGGAAGCTTCAGTGAAACCATCTTCCTCAACAAGCTTAATAGAAACCTGTTGTTTCGGAATTAATTGCACCTGACAATTAGAACTTCCCTGGGAAGCTTCAGTGAAACCATCTTCCTCAACAAGCTTAATAGAAACCTGTTGTTTCGGAATTAATTGCACCTGACAATTAGAACTTGCCTGGGAAGCTTCAGCGAAATCATCGTCCTCAACAAGCTTAATAGAAACCTGTTGTTTCGGAATTGATTGCACCTGACAATTAGACCTTGCCTGGGAAGCTTCAGCGAAATCATCGTCCTCAACAAGCTTAATAGAAACCTGTTGTTTCGGAATTAATTGCACCTGACAATTAGAACTTGCCTGGGAAGCTTCAGCGAAATCATCGTCCTCAACAAGCTTAATAGAAACCTGTTGTTTCGGAATTGATTGCACCTGACAATTAGAACTTCCCTGGGAAGCTTCAGCAAAACCATTGTTATTGTTACATTTTGCATTATTGATATCGTGTTTGACTGACAACTTGTGTTTTACCAGAGTCTGAACATGGTTTGTATTTCTTATCCACAGACAAATGATACAAACACACAAATGATGTATGTATACAAATGATGTACATTTGTTCTGTTAGCAGGTTTGTTCAAATCGATACATACTTGACTAAAAATCGAACTTTTCCCACATTTACCGGAGTTTAATACGCTATCAACAGACGAAACATGCGTGCATATGCTATTAGCGACGTCTTCGGGCACAAACAATATTTTAGACTTAAAATTGGACCATTTTCTAAAGAGCAAATTCCGGTGGCGTGTGGTGTAACAAACATAGAAATGTTTAGCTGCTTCACCAAAAACAGACTCAATATCAAAATCAATTGCTTCTGAAGGAACCCGCCCTGTCTTCTCTTAAATAAAATCTAATAAATCTTCACATTTAACGGTGTTTAAATTCTGCACCCTTTTTAATGTCGAAAGAAAAAAACTCCCAACTACACCTTACCTAAAAACCTTACTTACTCAATGATATGATACTGATTGACACTGGCAGCGACAAGTAGAACGCTTGTCAACTGTGCGACTGAACCGACAATTAGAACGCCTGTCAATCTTGCGACAAGTAGAACGCCTGTCAATCTTGCGACAAGTAGAACGCCTGTCAATCTTGCGACAAGTAGAACGCCTGTCAATCTTGCGACAATTAGAACGCCTGTCAATCTTGCGACAAGTAGAATACCTGTTGATCGTGTGACAGAAGTGACAAGTAGAATACCTGTTGATCGTGTGACAGAAGTGACAAGTAGAATACCTGTTGATCGCGTGACAGAAGTGACAAGTAGAATACCTGTTGATCGTGTGACAGAAGTGACAAGTAGAATACCTGTTGATCGTGTGACAGAAGTGACAAGTAGAATACCTGTTGATCGTGTGACAGAAGTGACAAGTAGAATACCTGTTGATCGTGTGACAGAAGTGACAAGTAGAATACCTGTTGATCGCGTGACAGAAGTGACAACTAGAATACCTGTTGATCGTGTGACAGAAGTGACAAGTAGAATACCTGTTGATCGCGTGACAGAAGTGACAAGTAGAATACCTGTTGATCGTGTGACAGAAGTGACAAGTAGAATACCTGTTGATCGTGTGACAGAAGTGACAAGTAGAATACCTGTTGATCGTGTGACAGAAGTGACAAGTAGACCACCTGAACAGAAGTTAAAAAACTCTTGTAAAAAAGCACACTTTTGTTGCTCGCTTTCCTTTTGATAAATGCTGCACAACTTGCTGTACATCTCAACTGATGTTGGACAATTTATGATATGCATCATGATCTTTTATCAATAGAGGTTATTATGACTTTTTGTGCCTTTGCGTCCTTTTTCTTCCATAGTTTTATGTCTTCTTCTCTAGTGCAGTCTTCCAGCTTTTGTTCACTATTTATTATTTCATATAAGCCATAGGCTTTGAATAGAATTTTTATTTGAAAGTTCCAAACTTGGAAACTTTCCGAGTTTGTCAGTTTTTCAATCTGAGCCGTTTCTCCCATTGATATGGCTCCCGCACCCGGCTCCATTTTTAGGCTTCCTTGATTTTACTGATGCCAGAATGCCCACGCCACGCCAACACGCATTGCTTTCTGCATCGGCACAAACACAACACTGTTTTAACGTTATTTACTTTTACTTTTTATGCTATAGAATATCCTGGTCCCATAACCTGTTGAGGATGAGTGGTTATTTTAAGGTTGATGTAAAAGTCTTCCAGTGGATATAAATTAGACTTTTTATAATTAAACACAGAAAGATCACTGAGCATGTAATTACACTCTTAGGCCACTGCACAGCACTGCCACCACAACTTCTATAGCAGTGTTACCACACAGACATACTTAAATAAACTAATCGATATATCGTTGTTGTTGCTGTTGTTGTTACTGTCACATTGTTTTTCTATGATCGTTACAGTTTCTTAACAGTTCGCACCTTGTTGTCTGAATTGTTTATTATCGATGCATGGCAGTCACGTTTAGCTTTATTTATGGTTTTTGATAAGTCCTTCTTAAAATTGCTAAAGAATAGTTTAAAGTCCCTACTGCTATCAACCTTGCTCTGTTGATATAATACATGCTTCAATTTACATGATGCTCGAATTTCCTCTGTTATCCACCCTTTATAACAATTTGCAGTATTTTTTGGACGGAAGAGTTTTTTAGGGAAATGTGTTCCAAATATAGAAAGGTAGATTTTAAGAAATTGGTTGAATTTTAAGTCAACTTGATCTAATGGTATGTTATACATACTAGTCCAGTCTACGCAACCTAAATCACATATAAAATGAAGGGCTCTGTGGTAAAGTTGCCTAACCCACTTTTACCTACATAAGAGATAATTTGAGGAATAGGAAAATATTAGTAGTAAATGACTTAAAATGATAATCACATGTTTAGTACTTGTTTAATGTTAATACACATTCAATAAACAATAATCAATGGACAAAAAAAAATTAAACATGAAAGGGTACCCTGTGTCAATCAACAAAAAGGTTAGGCATGTTAAAGGGGTTCTCACCCGCTAGATTTATTTTTTACCATATGATCTACTGCACCACACCAATCGATAATGAACCATTAAACATCGTAAGTTGAAACCTGTGAATTGTTATTATTTAATGAAATTTCTGGTTAACTGCCGCGGCGACTGTTGGTGTCAGCCGGCTTTTGGTGCGAGTGTACTCGAAGCGATATATCTTGACGGCCTTGGTGTACTCCATTCGACACCGCATGGCAGACCGCGTTCACTGTGCATGCGTTGACTATTTCCCCTCGCAATACTACTCTCTCTCTCTCTCTCTCTCTCTCTCGCTTGGCTTACTTGACACCAACTCGACAGTCGACACCCGCCGACTCGACGTTCACAGCAACGCACAGCAACGCTCAAAACGAAATGGAGCACCCGATTACATATCTTTATTTTGTACCTGAACGGAAGCTCCGATTACAAAACCAAAAGATTAGAAATACGCAGAAAAGAAAGACGCAGCGAAAAGTATTACATCATTTTTTTTTTGGAGCAGAATCCTCCAAGGTCCCAAGGCATACAGGTCGTCCCAATGCTATTTCTTATGGGAGATTTTCGCCGATGGGACCTAGCTCGAAAATCACTAACTTTGATATTTTTTTCCCGGGTTATGGTGAACCCGATTTCTTTTCATTTAGTCGCTAATTTCATAGCTAATTAGCCTGCCCAGGGACTGCCACCTTATCGTGGTGGGCAGGTTTGCGTGCTTTGTTGATCCCGAGAGCTATGCCGGCGGAAGCGTATGCTTCTGGTAGGGCCACCCAAGCCGGACTGGTCGAGGAGGAGAAGTCAGACGAAGTGCAGTCCACACCCCAATCCCCTTTCCCCCCCACTGTCCCATTGAATATTTCTCCTCCCACTTGGCCCTGCCCTCCCTTGCTGGACTCCCGTGTGACGACTCACGCGACGTACAATGGATCTGATTCGGATGTGGCTTTATTCTTCATTATCATCTTTCTCATCTTCATTATCACCCGCTCATCGTCTCGATTAGCCATCGTTGCATAAATATGAGACGTTAAGCCCCATTAATCAATCATCAATCATAGCTAATTAGCCTTAGTTAAACATATTTTTTTGGTGTAGCGGGTGAGAACCCCTTTAAGCAAAATTTAAAAGTGAAATATTATTAAAAATTGTAGTTTAGGCATGTTTAGCACAACACAAAATGAATGAAATTCTGTAAAATGTTGCTTAGGCAATATAAATTACAGCAAACAATAGATAAGGTATTCATATTAGAACACGTTCAAGAAAATTAAATTGTGTTACATAGTGTAAAACCAATTGTAATATTACAATAATTCCGTAGCCTACATTCTTAGTATTTTTATATAGGCCTAATTACATCATGTAAATACATTTTTTACCATTTTACTTTGTAAGATTTAACTTGAATCGCCCTCTGAACCGTCAGATTCATCCCCACTTAACAGGCCATTATCTTCAGCAGTTGGATTTGCTTGAAGGGCTCGGTAAAATGGGTGATGAACGGCCGGGATGTAGTTTAACAACACCATGAGATCCTTTAATTTTTCAGTTGTCAACTCTCTCCCATTTGGATGCAAAAGTTCTAATACCATGTTTAAAGTCGTTGCTGGCCTTCCTCGCCGTTGCTTCGATACATCAAGTACGAGGAATGAACTCCCCTCTCGTTCTGACAGGTTATCCTTTTTCATTTTAAATTAAAATGGCGATGCCTTTCTCCATTTTTATCCAGATAGTTTTTAACCATTCAATTTTTGAATTGGTCGCTGCGGCTAGAGCGATGGGCGCTGCGGCTAGTGCGATGGGCGCTGCTTGTAGTGCGATGGGCGCTGCTTGTAGTGCGATGGGCGCTGCTTGTAGTGCGATGGGCGCTGCTTGTAGTGCGATGGGCGCTGCTTGTAGTGCGATGGGCGCTGCTTGTAGTGCGATGGGCGCTGCTTGTAGTGCGATGGGCGCTGCTTGTAGTGCGATGGGCGCTGCTTGTAGTGCGATGGGCGCTGCTTGTAGTGCGATGGGCGCTGCTTGTAGTGCGATGGGCGCTGCTTGTAGTGCGATGGGCGCTGCTTGTAGTGCGATGGGCGCTGCTTGTAGTGCGATGGGCGCTGCTTGTAGTGCAATGGGCGCTGCTTGTAGTGCGATGGGCGCTGCTTGTAGTGCGATGGGCGCTGCTTGTAGTGCGATGGGCGCTGCTTGTAGTGCGATGGGGGCATCTTAATCTTAATCTAGTAAAATAATAAAAAAGAATTATGTAATATGTTCCCTATTATACAATAACATGGTACCTATTCTTGTGAAATACATAGTAAGAAACTACTGTATATTGCATAAAATAAAAACTATACATTACTCTGCTAGATTTAAGTTTATATACTAAATAAATACATATGAGATTCAGAGATAATGTTCCTTCTTCTGCCCCCGGAAATAAATTTGGCATGTAAGATCAGTCATGTGCACAACTGCTCTCAGTTGTAAAAGTCACCAACGTCTAAATAGTTGGCACACGCATGTGCAAATTGATCAACAACCTAGTTGGGCAACTAGTTTTGCAACTCAGATCATAGAAAATCTGTGTGTTCATCATTGCACAATCATTATGACAAAATAATTATTAAACTAATAATCAATAAGAAAATAAGCATTCACGTGGAACTCAAGACTCACCCCCATGACCGAATTATAACAAAATAAATACTGTAATACCCAAACTGGAAGACAATTTTGGTTTTGGTTTTTTATTCGTACCATCTTAAATAATGCATTTAAGTTTGGTTTTGTTTTGTAAAAAAAGCATTTTTTGTTTTTGGTTCAAACCGGTTTGATGTCCTGCACTCAAAAGATCTATTCTTTTTTAGGGGAAAATTCAATTTCATTATAATTATGTGTCAACATACTAGTTTAAAGTTACTTCCACTTTCCCATACATTTATAGTAAAAATTTGTCAAACCTTTTAGAGCTGCAATCTCTTGCCCACAGTTGCAGCAGGCAGTTGCAGATGCAGATGTAGATGCAGGGGCAGATGCAGATGTAGATGAAGTGGCAGATGCAGATGCAGATGTAGATGCAGGGGCAGATGTAGATGCAGTGGCAGATGCAGATGTAGATGCAGTGGCAGATGCAGATGTAGATGCAGTGGCAGGTGCAGATGCAGATGCAGTGGCAGGTGCAGATGCAGATGTAGTCAGTGGCAGATTATTATTATTTATTGATCTATAACTCAATACAGTGTAGTAAGCATAGAAAGGATGCAAAAATCGGGCCTTTGGGTCCATACAATCAATTATTGATTTGCATCCTTGAGTACATTAAATGACTAATCTTAAGAACCTACTGCGTGATTATGAGTGATATGGATCTGTGAAGCATAAATAGATGAAATGGTGGTGATTTTTATGGTTGTGCGAGTGATGATGGGGCCCTATGCTTAAATCTATGCTTAAATCTATCCAGTTCGACAAGTCATAATATAACCAAATCATATCCGTGGAAATAGCTAGATTGTCATAGGTTAATTGTTCATGAAGGGCGAACGTCACTTGAACAGTCTACGAACGGCTGTTTTGAATTTATTTGGAGGGAGACCCTTCACATTCTGTGGTAGGGCATTCCAAGTGGCGGCGGCTCGTAGGTAGACGGACTGATGATAGGCGGCAGTGTTGGCGCGAGGGGGGCGTAACGTGACTCCACGACAGCTTCCTCGCCCGTGAGTGACAGTTCTGTATACGAGTGACAGTCGTTCCAGTGGGTCAAGGTCTATTAGACCGCTCATGCACCCTCTTAGGAAAATGACGTCACTTCGTTTGAAGTAGTCGGTCCTGCTGGGGATATTAAGTTGCACTCTCCTGTCGTGGGCACTGAGGTTGCTGTTGTAGCCCAGGATGAGTTTGGTGGCTCTGTTTTGGATGACGTCTAATTTCTTAATATTTTCGGCAGAGGTAGGGTGCCAAGCTGGTGCACCGTACACGAGGACGGGTCTAACTAAAGCTAAGTATGTAGACCTCAGAACGGGAGTAGAGCAACCTTTCATGTTTCGAAACACGAATCCCAAGAGTTTAGAACACTTTGCTCGAGTAATGTTAGTGTGCACGTTCCACTTTAAGTCAGAGGTTATGTTTAATCCGAGTAGCTTGATTGTTTCACTCAGTTCAATTTTACAATCGTCGATTGTGTACTCTTGTACGATTGGGTGTCTTGATCGATTAAACCGTATGGCAACTGTTTTTTTAGCATTTAAACGCATTCCGTTGTTAGTACACCATATTCTTATCATGTTCAAATCGGCTTGTAGGGCACTTACGTCCTGATCAGTTCGGATTGACCTGTAAATGGTGCAGTCGTCGGCGTACATTGTTATTTTTGAGCTGAGGCAGGAGGGGAGGTCCATCATGTACAGGATGAAAAGAAGAGGGCCAAGCACGGATCCTTGTGGCACCCCCGACGTTACTCCCACACTAGTAGATGAACAACCGTCAAAAATGACCCGCTGGCTTCGTCCAGTGAGAAAACTTTCACACCACTTGAGGAGATTACCGCGTATTCCGTAGTGATACATTTTCTGGAGCAAACGAGCGTGTGGTACTAGGTCGAAAGCTTTACTAAGGTCGATGGATATTGCGTCTACTTGTTTTACAGGGTTAGTAGTTTGATCGAGTTCGAACTGCCATTCTTCTATGATTTTTGAAAGCATGGTGACGCAGGACCTTTTAGGTAAAAATCCATGTTGGTTTTTGTTAATTATGCGGTTTTCTTCAAGGTGGTGGAGTAATGACTGATAAGTGATTTTTTCAAGAACTTTGCTGATGATGGAAGTTAATGCGATTGGCCTGTAATTTTCAATGTTTTCTCTTATGCCAGATTTAAAGACGGGCACTATGTTTGCTGATTTCCAAGCTGAGGGCATTTTCCCAGTGTGCAATGAAAGGTTGAAGATGCTGGTAAGTGATGGAGTGATTGCTGTAGCGCATTGCTTCAAGATCCGAGCAGGTATGTTGTCAGGGCCTGCGGCCGCGGAGGGACGGAGGTCTTTTAAGCGCCGTAGAACCTCGGCCTCCGTGACGTGCAGGTTACTGAGGGGGATGCAGGGAGCGCCGCCTCTCTCTGTGCCGCCAAAGAAGTCAGCTGCTTGTTCGGTTGCGCAAGAAAAGTTGTTTTTGAAAAATGAATTGAAAGCTGTTGCTATACTCGTCGGGTCTTTTAATTCTTTGCCGTTTGACGTGTACTTTGTAGGAGCGGAACTACCTTTCTTGCTATGTATATATTTCCATAGTTCTTTGCTATTATTGTTAGTGCCTAGTTTCCACATGTACACCCTGTATGCCTGACGTGTAACCTTCTTTACTTCTTTGCTGAACTCAATGTACTTGTTCCACAACACTTCGGTACGACTGTTTTTCCATTTTTTGTGGAGGTAGTTGCGTTTTTGTATCATATTGATTATTACCTTGGAGATCCAGGGGGAACGTCGCTTTCCCTTCACTTTAACACTCGGTATGGTTTCATTTACACACGACCAAAATTGTTTACACCAATCGGACCACAGAGTTTCTATGTTATTGGCAGCTTCGAGCGCGGGTAATTTTAATATGAGTTTTTCGCTTAGTAGTGCCCAGTTTACTTTCGCGTAGTTCAAGACTGTCTTGTTGATCAGTTTGTGTCTAGGAGATCGTATGACTAGACTAGTCATCACCGCGTTATGGTTACTAACACCAGGTATGACGTTGACAGTTTGAATGAGGGCGGGGTCGTTGCAGAAAACAAGATCAATTAGGGATCGGCAGGTGGTTGTTATGCGCGTGCATTCATTGACATGTTGTGAGAGGAACAGTTCTTGGAATGCAGTGAGGAAGTTACAGGACAATGGGCTGCCAGGTTGAGCGTTGCCATCTGGTGACCATACAATGTCCGGCAGGTTAAAGTCCCCACACAGTAGAACCGCGTGTGCATCGAGAAGCGAAGACTGGGCCAACGAGAGAGAAGAGATGGTTTCCGAGTTGGCCTGTGGTGAGGAATTAGGTGATCTGTAAGCTGACCCGCACAGAATAGTTTTCCCTCCCAGCGCGATGTCAGCCCACACGATCTCAGCTGTTGTTTCCAGGTCCAGTCTTCGCGTAGGGCGCAGTTCAGTTTTCACAGCCAGTATCACGCCCCCGCCCACTCGGCCTGACCTATCTTTCCGGAAGATCGCGTAGCTGTTGTCGAATACCTCGAAGTCGCCTATCGAATCGTCGAGCCACGTTTCACTGACACACACAATCGATGCGTTGTGAGACGCAATCCAGGATTCGATTGTAGCTCTTCGTTTAATGTTCTTTAGGCTTCTTGCATTAAAAGATAGTACAGTTATATTGTTATTCGTCTGCCTAGGGTCAAATGAGGAGTCTAAGGAGCTTGTTTTGGAATTGTCAAAAAATGAGTTAGACAGCTGAGGAACAGAACACGTCCAACAATGCCACTCAGCGTTGTTCTTCAGTATTTTTCTATACACATTACACACTCGGGGATAGTTTCGCGCAAGTTCGGTGAGAGGAGCCGCTACATAGCGAGCACACAATGAATGTTTGATTTATTCTTCCCGCGTCACTACATATGTCGCAAGTTTGTTGTGGTGGGAGGGGTACAGCAGCCTGCTGTGGTTGTTGTGGTTGTTGTTGTTGTTGTTGTTGTTGTTGTTGTTGTTGTTGTTGTTGTTGTTGTTGTTGTTGTTGTTGTTGTTGTTGTTGTTGTTGTTGTTGGTCAGGTCCAGGGTTCATTTCGACGGATCCACTTAGCGCGATAATCATCAGCGCGGTTGCACCCCAGGACGAAGGTATGCGAATCATCCGCTTGGCCGACTCGTTTCTTAACCTGCGAGCTACCCTGCGGCAACCTGACGCTGTGAAGCTTGGTGGTTGGTTTCCTTGTACTAGCGCACACGTGCACAATGTTCGACTACTTAAACTAAAATAACACGAAACCATAAGAGATTCAGTTACTTTACCAGTGATGAGTCGGTTACGCACTTCACGACGCGCACATACGTTATTGTCAAAGGACGCGGAGACGCGGAAAAACACCATAAACACTAATATAATGCGGAGCGAAGTTGCTGCGTGACACCTACTACCCGCCATCTTGACTCAATCTAGATGCAGGTGCAGGAATAGAGTCAGAGTCAGGAATGGCGGGGGCATCTTTCGCCTTATGTTTCACCGATGCAGTTTTGGCCAGCACTTTTGAAAGTTTGTTTGCGGTTATCTTCGCCAGTACTTGCTGGCGTGCAGTTTCCTGAAGCATAGGCCTAGGCCTAATGTTTTACAATAAGTATAGGTAGGTATAGGTGTAGTCGGATATGGACAGCAAACATTTGTGGTTTCTGGATGGAAATTGCATCTGTAAAATTTGTTTATAAATTATGAATTCAGTAGCGCAGGGCACCATACATTAATTTATAGGCTTTGAGAATAATATAAATATATATATATATACCAAATTATGGGTGATCCCTAGTATTTTCATTCTTAGCCTTTAAAGCATTTTAAATGTGTTTTGTATGATCCCAAATTTCACTATCTACTTCATAATTAAATATATTTTTGGGCTACATGAGTATTTACTTTTTACATTTATGGCTACATGTAGGGTAAAAATTAATAAAGTAAATAATGATAAAATTACTAGCTTAGGGCCTAGTTGGTTTCAGTTAAGTATGTTACTTGTAAGGGATTGCAGATTGCAGCACTATCGCCCTCGCAAACTCTATCCGAAAAATAACTACAAGTAGGTAAAGAGTCTGATCAACTGAAATAATATTTAATAAGCGTCCCACGAGAAGTGAAACGAAGAGAGAGATAAATAGATAATGGTGTTTATTGAAGGCGGGATTAAGGCCAGCAAGGCCTTATCTTCCATCCAACCTTTTAACAAATAATACATTTTGATACATATGATATTTCATATTTATTGATATTTATTGGCTTAAAGGCGTGCTACGTAGGGCTATTAAGCCCCTTTGAGTGTAGCCAACCTCTTCATTACAGATATTTTACAGACACCATAAACATATGAACATGAAATATATGAATGTGAGATAATACATATTGAATTGGCAATAATACCATTATAAACTAGTATAAAATACACTTCGTATACATATTTTATCTTACAGATGTTATGCAGAAGGCATCACTAATTCTATTGAACAAAAGAAAGAAGATGAGAAAAAAAACGAGTTCACAAGCTAAAATTCTATTGCAAATTGTACTTTTAATACTATGCTTATTCTAATATTAATTCTAATAATAGTATTATTCTAGTCTAAATTTAATACTAACTCTAATTAGTAACCTAATGTATACTATGCCATTACTCAGGTGTATATGAAACTATGTAGTTATAATGCAAATATTTATGACTGGAATTATAAATTGTAATATGTCAATGCTTAGTACCTACTTGCGCGAATTCAGATATATTTAATAAATTAATATACAAATCTAAACAGTTTTAGATCATCTTTTGAAACTGATCATATTTTTAATTATATGTGGAAAGGAGACGGTTGTGGATGCTACTTCTGAGCGTGGAGAGCGACGTTTTAGAATATGTTTGCAGAAGATATCTGTTCCAAAGGCGGCTAGCTGTAATTGTGAATGATTTGTTGCATTTTACTGTACGGTGTTTTGGTATTTGAACTGTATTTGATGTGTGTCTATTTGTGCGATTATGGACAGTTCCCATGCGAATAAAAGATTGAAAGAGGTACGGAGGGCATTGGGACTTCATTATTTTGGATACTAATACTACAATCGACAGAGTGCGCCTATCAACGAGTTTAAGCCATTTTAGCTTGACATAATATGACGTAATATGTTTGTCACGTCTGACGTCGGAAATAAATCTAATGCATGCGTTTTGTACTCTCTGCAGCTTAATGTTGAGCGTCTCTGTCAAATCATTGTAGACTACAGATGCGTAGTCAATGATGGGAAATATGAGAGCCTGAATTACAACTTTGCGAACTGAGAGAGGAAGGAATGGGCAATTTCGTTTGAGTTGGTGCATACTTGAGATAACTTTCTTTGTTAGATTATTTATATGAGGAGTCCATGAGAGTGTTTCATCAACTAAAAGGCCTAGGTTGTTCACTGATTGCTGGTACGGTATGGCAATGTTGTTTATTGTGATTGGTGGGAGAAGCGACTTGTCTATGTATTTTTTATATCCAATTAATACCAGTTGAGTTTTTGCTACATTAAGTGTCAAGTTGTGGTCATTTGCATAAGTGAGCAAGTTACATATGTCGCTGTTCGTGCAGTTAATAGCGTGTACTATATCCTTAGACAGAAAATGAATGTACATTTGTAGGTCATCAGCATACATATGGTGCTCAGAATGTTTGAAACAGGCAGATATGTGGTTTATATATATTGAAAACATCAAAGGACCTAAAACTGATCCTTGAGGAACTCCGATAGATATTGTGACCCAAGAAGAAGCAATGTTATCATAGACTACTTGTTGACCGCGATTAGACAAATAAGAAGAGAACCAGTGAATTGCCAAATCCGATACACCAATATTAGAGAGCTTAGTAAGGAGCAACTCGTGTTGCACACAATCAAAGGCTTTGCTAAAGTCAAACAAGGTTAACAGTGTCACTTCTTTTCTATCCATTGCAAAGCGGATATCATCAGTTACTTTAATGAGTGCTGTAGTTGTGTTATGTCCCTTCCGGAAGCCAGATTGAAGAGGGCTGAGAACATTATGTGTAGATAGGTAAGCTTGAAGTTGGCCATGTACTAGTTTTTCAAGACTTTTACCTAGTATACATAGGAGGCTAATGGGTCTGAAGTCACTGCAAGTGGCAGGTTTGGATATTTTTTGAATAGGTTTAACATGTGCCATCTTCCACTTGTTTGGAAAAACACTGGTCTGAAGTGAAACATTAAATATATGCATGAGTGACGGTAAAATGATAGATATGCATTTTAGAATGAGTGTAATTGAAATATTATCTGGTCCCTTTGCTTTAGATTTAATATTTGGGCAGCTTTAATGTCATCGTTCGGGCAGACGTGTGAAAAGTGAAAGGTTTCACGGTCAGGTTGCGGAATTCCCTTGTATCGATCAATTACGTTCCGAAGTCTAGCTGGATCAACAACTCTAGCAGTTGAATATATAGAGCATATATATATATATATAGAGAGAGAGAGAGAGAGAGAGAGAGAGAGAGAGAGAGAGAGAGAATGCAGTTGATTAGTGGGCCTACCACTAATAGCAGTAGGGTTCACCTTAAATTGTTGTCGTATAGGGCCTTCAAAATGAAATTTTAAATTTGTAGTTTGCTTACGGTACATCACAATAATGGTGTGTTCAGAAATCCACCCTAATTGTTGATTATGCACAACCTGTTATATGATTGTGGGTGGCAACCAACAACCATGAAGGATTCCCAAACGGCCATGTACAATGGTAACATTCAAAGGAAAGAATTACTTTTGATTAATCTTACATTACAATTTATAATTAGTCCACTCCACCCACCACAAAATTGCTGAACATAAAAATAACAAATATTTTATAATTTAGTAATGATGGCCCATAAGCCAAATATAAAAGAAGACATTCGATAATAGTTTTATAGAAACCCCCCAACTCCTCCTGCTCAGTCAACGTCGTTTCTCTCCTTACCCTATCCCTACATCCTTTACATGACCATGAGCGCCCCTTGTCCTTTGTAAGCTCCATGTACTGGGCATCGCTGACGCCAGCACAGCTCGGGTGAAACCACCCGTTGGAATCGTCTCTTTCTAAAATTATCCCAAATACCCGTCAAATTCCCGATGGTCGGCGATGTCGACCATTTTGAATGCGATACTGCGATTTGGTTTTCTTCAGCTCTTTCCAAATATCCCAAATACTCGTGAAATTCCCGACGGTCGGCGATGTCGGCCATTTTGAATGCGATACTGCAATTTGGCTTTCTTCAGCTCTTTCCAAATACTCGTCAAATTGCTTACGGCCCCGCACGGCTTTTCAGAGACTACATTTAAAAAGGAACACATGTTGTGCCTTTGTCTCCAATGTCGTCAACTTAACGAGCATCGTTATTTAGCCAGAACGCCATCATCAACTCTTCTGTCGTACATGAATACAGAGAAATACATATCAATAGCAAACAACAAAACATTACAATAAATTAAATTGAGCTCATTTTGCAATACAGTTTTTTAACTCTCACCACGTATACCAAGGGGGGCAAAGTGCGCTACTCAAGTCGACTTATCCTTAAAGCGACTTGACATGGCCTGATATACACCTCGAAGCACTTGATGATGAGCGCTTGATTGTTAACGTATTTTATTGTGGTATTACAATACAATACATTTATAAACGTTTGACAATGAATGGGAGAATTACGGAGACGGCAGCCCTAGACGGTGGACTCAACGGTAGCCATCTTTTTCGTCACACTCCCGACGAGAGCCGTCTAACTCACCGCGCTCCTAATCTCATAGCTAATATTCGGCCATTCTACATTCTAATTGCCCTCAATTAGGCCTCTAAGATATACATTGAATATAGCTCTCGGCTCCAGGTCGGGCCTGCTTTTCAAGCGAGCTATAACCTCCAGAGCAAGATCCGGTTTTTCTTGATATACGGCAAGCTCGCTTCACTGCAGCTCGGGTCTGAACCGAGCACCGAGGATTCAAACCGGTGGGTTCCACACCTCCTGTTTTTACCGCTAGGAGTTGTTCAAGACGTTTTCCCGTGGAAAAATACGTCAGTGGAGGACTAGGACTAGGCCTATAGTGTATAGGGCCTGCGCGCCAAAATAAAAACTCTTGTTTGTGTAAACTATATTTTGATGATTTCGCTGTTCATACCTTGAATCTGGTGGCCTCGATGTTACGGGGTGGTTGTTGTTATACAGGTGGTTGTTTTTTCCTTGTTTAGGTTCACAATGGGGGTAATTGTAAACACAATCACATCTTTAATTGTGCCTTTTAAAATATTGATGATTCTCCATATTTGGCGGCACAGGGTCTGTACTGCAACAGGTTTCTTGCTCTGTTTGAAGGGAAAACGCCAGAAATGTAACGACTAACACAATTTAATTTTCATTACATTGTAACTACTTATTATTAATTAACTCTCCAAACGAGTAAATCCTCTAGTAATACTACTATATTACTAACCAGCATGTCGTTAGTTCCCAACATGACGATCGCTCTGTCTTTGGTAGGGACTGCGTTTTGTTTCTGCAGTCGCACCAGCTTCCTCAGAACCTTGACTAAGGTTTGCCCCAAAACGGACAAGCCAATTCTTGCCTTGCCTTGACTTAGAGGACAGGATGCACGTATATAATTGATAATATGGATTTCAGCCACGGGTTGAAATTAAAGACCTCAATAATAATTTTTAAAAAAAGCTGTACTTATGATTCACATTTATTAAATTTGTTCGCTTTTCTGACGAAGCGGGATAACAAAAGAATTAAATTTTGAATCGTAAAGTGGTGGGCCTGTGTCTTTATAATATGTAAAGAAGTATTCGGTCATTGTGTATCCAATTCCAATGTCTTGGGATTGGATACACAATGATTCGGTACAATTTGCACTACAAACTTTAAAGCTTGCTTTGAATAGTTTTGTACAGGATAATCCTTATTTTATTTTGAATCATTAAATCTTTATTGACAAGACTAAATTGTCCCACTAATGCATCATAATACTACATATTCATAAACACGTTTTAACACAGAATACATTGATGATCGATACGATATGTAGCCCTTTGTTATTGTCGGCAGTGCGAAAATTGAACTGAAGCGCAACTCATTCGTTGAGAAATAACGTAGTCGCCAAGTACGATGGCAAAATAAAAATGCATAATTGTGGTATAACCACAGACGACAATACGCTAGTATCCTTGAGCGGACGTGATTCGGATGTGGCTTTATTCTTAATTATCATCTTTCTCATCTTCATTATCACCCGCTCATCGTCTCGATTAGCCATCGTTGCATAAATATGAGACGTTAAGCCCCATTAATCAATCTTGAGCGGACGTTAATTATAACCCCTGTATTCAAGAAAAGTGACAGATCTATGCATACGTCTACTCTCATCAATAAAATTATATACTCACGATCGCGTGGTGATTCCTTTTTCCACACATGATTTAGATATCTTATAATCATGCTGTCGCCGATGAACTCCGTGTGCACAAAAACACTATCGTCTTCCATTTTTGACTTGTCTTCTCTCTGAACACTGAGCACTGACTGGATTTGTAACACTAAGACAGAAGAATAAAAAGTTCAGTCAACGCGAGAGGTGAACTCTTTACCATTGTGTTTATAATCCCCTACATGGACGGCCCCGGGATTATAGACACAATGACGCCCAGGTGCTGGAGTGGTTGGCGGAGGCGTTGTGGGGGGGGGGGTAGTTTGTATGGCAGGTATGTTGATAGTTCTTTGTGCCAATTAAAAAAAAAAACACATCAATGTAAATGTAACTTTTTAGGGCTGTGCGGGCACGCTCCGTGCGGGAATTCGCGCTCGAGGTAAATATTTTTTGTTTGGCACATCCAGTTATCCCTATTTACAAAACAATGTCATACCGTATAGAATTTTAACACTGTTGGCCCTGGCACGGGTGGTTGTCACATGGTCGACGTTTAGACTGAATCCCATCAGCCATCTTCAGGGTTGATTGCATCCTTGAGCGATCAGCTACCATTGAGAAGCCGAGATATATATTTAGCAATAAAAAGCATATATGTGTCACACTGCTGGCCCTGGCACGGGTGGTTGTCACATGGTCGACGTTTAGACTGAATCCCATCAGCCATCTTCAGGGTTGATTGCCTCCTCGAGCGATCAGGTACCACTGAGAAGCCCAGATATATATTTAGCAATAAAAAGCATATATGTGTCACACTGCTGGCCCTGGCACGGGCGGTTGTCACATAGTCGACGTTTAGACTGAATCCCATCAGCCATCTTCAGGGTTGATGCCTCCTCGAGCGATCAGGTACCACTGAGAAGCCCATATATATATGTATATATATATAGCAATAAAAAGCATACACGTGTGTCACGCTCGTCGTCAAGAATTATCTTTTGTATAGTGTCTAGCAAATTTTCCTTGCTTATTGGGAGAGCACGCCTTGAAGAGTCGACTACCCAATCCCGAACTTTACATACATATAGGAGAAAGAAACAGCATAAATACAAAGCATATATATATATTAGTACGAAGGTTTTCACGGACAGTAAATATATGACTATCAGTCTTTAGGGTAATTATCCGTGTACCGGTGTCACACTGTTGGCCAGCACCCGCTCCATCTTGAATGGAAATTTGCGTATGTCGTCATAGATCATTTTCATGCGCGGCAAGTAAGTTGTGTTGCCGGCGAATTTCCCGTCCGTGTCGATCTTGCAGTGCAAGAGGTTCTGGTGGACATCGAGCACCTCCATGCGGGAGCCGTTGGTGAGTCCCTCGGCCAGGTCGACGTTTCTCAGCAACATGACGATGGCGCCGACCTTGACATTCAATTAGTGAGGAGGGAATCTGTGCGGAGCCATCTCGTTGAGCACCTCCTGGGTGATCTACGACCCCAACCAATCAGAGACACCTCTACTCTAGCGATACCTACCATGACAACGTTGAACTTAACTAGTTCAATAAGTTGTCAACGGATAGTAACCACAAGTAAAACCCACTGACGGAAGCGCTATCCGTGAGAGAACTTGTCCCTCGGGCTCGTCACCAGCCCTTAATACTAAATAAACTAGTATTGGATAAGAGTTCACTCTACTGGCTTGGAATGAATTAATAGAATGCATAAAAGAAAACACATTTCAATAGCTGGGTATAACCACAAATAATTACATTCTGTAGCAACTAAAGGAAACATACCTTTGCAGGCCATAAGTTTCACTTGATCTAGCTTTTCTTTTGGTTCACTGGAATCATTTGTTGTTGTTGTTTCGCTCTTCTCACAGTTGGCTGGTTGCCGGTGGTGAGACCTGGTGGTCACCTGGTGGTGACCTCCCTGATAATAAGCTCCCCTAGCTTCATCTCCCCCTCTCTCGACAGATGTAGTCCGTCCCTTGCCAAGTCGTCTATTCCGATATATTCCCTGGTGTCAACGTACCTTGCCCCGCCTGCCCGACATGCCTCCTCTATCCCCCTATTCATTTCTTCAACCACCCACCTCTTCGTGTCGCTCCTGTTTAATACCCCCAGTACCACTAACTCCGCCCTATTACCAGTCGCCCCTCCCAACTCCCCTAGTAGTAGTTTTTTTTTTTTTTAGTAGTAGTAGTAGTTTTTCTCTTTTGAGGAGCCTTCCTCCCAGTCACTGAACTTCTTTGAAGCGTGGGGTAACCCCAAATGGCCACTGCTAGCTCTCTCATAACAAACATGGAGGGCTCACCGATGGCCCCAACGGACTTAGCATGTTGGAATGCCAATGTCGGAATCCAGACGTTATGTCCGAGATGAATCTGCACACAAGTCAAAATAGTTAATTATCAAAAATATTATTTTTAATATGCGTATTTTGCGGGTACAGTTTTCAGTAATTGCACAACATTCAAATTTTAAACATTGAAATTGAAACCCTGGACTGGTACCAACACTCGGCACCTCTCTTGACAGTCCTTGGTGTTGGCGTACGCACGATTGGCTCCGGACTGGTACCGACACTCGACACCTCTCTTGTCTTGGTGTTGGCGTACGCACGTTGAGCTTCTGACTGGCCACAAACTCGGCAGAGGAAATGGCGTATACCATTTTTCGGTATTGGCGAGGTTTCGCTACCACTGCCGACCACACCTTCTTTGGCAGTGTCTAAAAATAGGTTCGTGATGGTGAGATGCCTTTCCTGGCCCCGGCACCTAAACGTTGATGCCGCTCGGCGATGTGTCGATCATTACCTCGGCGACGTCAAGGAAGAGGTAGCTCTGGTTCTGCTCCTGTAAATACGAAGGCTTCCATTTCGTCAGCAGGTACTGGTACAGGGGCCGGTACAGGTGCTGGTACAGGTGCTAGTACAGGGGCCGGTACAAGTACTGGCTCAGGTGGAGCGCTGTACTCGCCTTGCAGTAAGTAGGTACCAGTTATAGTATATTTGTGGTTAAAAGTTCCAATACGCACTCACGCAGTAGAAACGGGAACTAGAAAGTCGAGGTATAGCTTGGCGACTGGCCTATTATTATGAACGTTGTGTTATTACGCTCTAGGTTGTGAATGAAAACTCCTTCGTTTTCAACTAAAAAGAATTCAAATACAAAACAGTTTTGTTGTGTGCCTCAGTCGGTGCCACTCTCTGGCAATGACAAGTAGAGATTTGTCGTTGCACACATTCCCTAAAACCGGTGGAAAGGTGAGAAGAGAGAATGGAAAACGTGGATCGCCGCACAGAGTGGATAAATAAATGTCCTTCGAATTGGAAAACCAGTTTCTACAGCAATGGTTGTTTAATCCATGCATTTTTTGAATAGTGACTTTGATAATAAGGTAGTGACTCATACCCGATTCCACTAAGTGCTAAACTTAAGTATAAAATTTTTAAACGTCGTTAGATCAAAAATGCGTTCCACCAACACTAAACTCGAGTTTTCCTGAGTAGCCATCACACACTACAATAAAGAAGCAGGTTTTCTACACAGCGCTAGTCGCATTTGACAATTTGAAAAAATGCACATAACAGATTTCCGTTTCAGTATTTCGTTGGGTCGCCTCGCGAGTGCTTCTGGCATAATGTGTTTGTGCCGTTTTGAAAGAATGAGACATGGCCTCGGCCGCCCGGCAACGGTCCTCGACAGACACATTCAATTGGGTCAAGGCCGTTACCAGGCCCTTCCTGGCCATTGTGCATGAATACTTTACGTTTAGGTAGGTTTTGAAGATTCTAGTTATTTCCTGGGACACCCTAGGTCCCTTCTTCCCCGTGTCGTCAACGAGGAACAGGTCCGACGGCTGTCCCTCGCCAAACATCCGGGCCCGAATACTGGAATATCTGTAATGTAAAATATGTAGAGGCTTGTACATTTGGGAATAAGCTTATTTAAGCAAGTTTATTATTAATTGTACAAAATGTGTTGGAATGTGTTGACGTGATTCGTTTTCTTAACATTATATGAACCAAGGAAGTGCTCAATTTGTTCAACCATAACTTTGATGGTTGTTTCAATTTTCATCCCTGGTGTTTGTTTAAGGGAAGGTTAATATAAATAAATCACGAAGAGATATTGGAACTGAAGCAACTCAATATAAAACTTACCGCAACAACAGCTCGGTCTCCTCTTTGTTATAAAATATCGAGGCTGCCCCCTTTCCCTTAACCGCATTTTTATGGGCCTTGACGAGCACGTGCAATGTGTTTGCGTCCTTTCGAAACCTCTCAAGGTTTCCTTGGTCGAACTCGCCCAGTGTCATGTTCTGAATTATCCCTGGGCGCACGGCTTTCTTCGGGCCAGAGAAGAAGCATATGTTTAACTGTAAAAAAAAAAAAATCAAATTAAGATATGAAAATTCCACTCATACAAATGGTGTTATGTGAGGTAAATTAAAAATAGGTGGACAACTTTTTTCATCATTTGATCTATTCAATGTTATATTGTTAATTATGTGGTTTCAAATTGATGTAATTCACAATTAATGTACCATGCACACATACTCTGTGAACGGTCTAACATTATGCAATACAACAAAATACAATAACTCACCTTCTTACTGTAACCATGTCGTTTGCCAGCTTGGTCGAAAGTTTTTATGTCCTCATCCGAGACCCCCTCAAGTGCACAGAAAGCCTTTTCCAGGTCATCTTTTCTGGCCTGGCACTTGAGGAGGTCGGTGACATGTTTGGCACTCTCTTTGTCGAGGCCGTCAATGGACTGGTTTGCCAGATCTGCGGAGTAGGCGTTAGCCAGTTTGGCCCGCAGCCCTGACAAAGAGAGTTGGCACTGGTCTACTTTAAACCCCATCTCGTGTGATGAGATGTTGGCCTTCAGAAATCTTAACATCTTCATATATGCTTTAATATATGAAAGAACGGATCCCGGTTGTGCCTAAAAGTAAAAGAAAGAGAGAACTTAGAGAATACATAACATCATAACAATTGCCAAAATCACCTAACTCATTGTTTAAAACTCAGAGCGCAACACTGCTAAAAACATTTGAGGGCAAATTTAATTACCAGCAAAAATGTATTTGAAACCAGGACAGGGCAACCCTGCTTGTCTATATTTAAATGCCCGTGACTGTTCACATATCAATTGGTTTTGAATTGGTTAAGTAAAGTTAGGATCTCCAGTGTGCACTTGCTGACAGTGTAGGAATAAGAATAGTTAGCAAATTGATGACCATTTACCATGAATTATCACAGAACATTAATTAAAATAAATTCATTACTTGTTCAATCAACCACTAGCATCCGTACAAGGTGAACGAGCCAATAAAAAAAATTAGGGCTATAAATTTAACATAAGATGATAAGAAAGTACTAGCTAAATAGGTATTTATTGGCAAAAACCTAAACAATGGGCTGACGTTTCGCTCAGGTGGCTTCGAAAGAGAAAACTTGGTAATTGTATGCGTAAGCATAATCCTTGGTTGAAAAAGAACAAAATACTACAAGGGTTATTGCTTTTTTAATCTTAAGGGTACACTAGTTCCATTAGATATGATACATCAAGTCATTCGATCGATTAGGAAGTTTGGATTCCGCGGCCCAGGTTCTGACTTAGTTCCCTCCCATCAAGACATGCGTGTTTGTTCGCTACAAATTAACACTTCTACTTATCGTACACGAGTCGTTCGCATATCAATTTCATCGTCTAGATCTGAAACTCTTAAAGAACAATGTTTCGCTACTCTACCAACAAACATCTTGATCAACAGTGGTGAAAACAAGACATAAGTAGTGGACAATGGTTACACAAACTAACATTCATTCTGAATGTTTCGATACAGAAAAGTGATATAGATCCCAAGTTGTTAGGCATTGTTAACCTATGTGCACACATTCACAGGGAAGAATCTAGAAAAGTTAACAGATTGGTCACTCTACACAAAGGTTATTCACACAATATATGAAATAGGAGAAACTTGCTCTTTCTTTTACTACAAGTGGTGGCGCAGGGTCATTGGGCGAATTAATTATTGAAGGGCTATGATCAAGGCATTAGATGATAAGAAAGTACAAGTTGAATGGGTAATCAAAGGCAAAACCCAAAACAATGGGCTAACATTTCGCGCGGGTGGCATCGAAGGAGAAAATTTGGTAATTGTTTTCATTCGCATTAGCCTACGGTTGAAAAAAGAACATAATACTACATGAATGATTTGTTTTTTACTCTTTAGGGTAGACTTGTTCCATTAGATTTGATACATCAAGTCATTCGCTCGATTAGGAAGTTTGGTAAGTTTGGATTCTGGTGCCCCGTTTCAGAGTATGTTCACTCCCACCCATACATGCATTTATTTATTTATTTATTTATTTAGCACATATTGCTAATATTACAAATAATACATTTTACACAATATATCCCCTTTACAAGTAGGCTAACACAAATTAATCACCAACAAATTCAATCCTACAGGTCACACACAAATTAATCACCAACAAGTTCAATCCTACAGGTTTACCACACTTCTCTCAGTACATATTCTCTACATTTAATTTTAAATCTTTCCATACAACCTTCTTCTTTAAGTGCTTTATCTAACTTATTATATGCTTTAAACCCATTATAGCAAATAGAGTTTTGAGATCTAGTTTTGTTACAGCGATCCACATTTAAGTTTTCACTATTTCTAATATTATAGTACAAACTATCAGCTACCAATTTAATCTTATTATTAATATTAATGGGTAATAACCCTCTTGTCATCTTATGTATAAATAATAGAACATTGAAATGTATCAACTGATTAACTGACAGCACCTTAAGTTTGTCCAGCATTGTTCTCACTGGAGTATATCTATCACATTTAAGCACTACTCTCATCCCTTTATTTTGAAGTTTTTGCAGCGCGTTCACATGTTTGAGATGAATACCCCATAATAAAGTACTACAATAACTATAATGAGGTAACACTATTGTATTAAAAACTAACTTTCTAGTTTTAAATGATAGGTAAGAAGCAATTCTTCCTAAAAACCCTACCTTCTTACCCAATTTTTTACAAATGTATTCTACGTGCTTATCTAGTTTTAAATGCTGATCAATGATAATACCTAAATATTTAAATTCACTAACAAATGTTACATTTACACCATCGATCTTAATAAGATTATCACTACAATTTAACATCACTCTATCTCTCGTTTTTGCTGATGATGTTAACAACATACATTTAGTTTTATCAACATTTAATTTCAATTTGTTTAATTTAAGCCATTTAGACAACTTTGTCAAAACAATGTTCATTTTATCACAGATTTCTGCTACTATGTACCCTGAACATGATAGGAGTGTGTCATCAGCAAAAAGATTTATAAAAATGTCGTCATCAATACCAAAAATATCATTAATATAAACAATAAACAGTAACGGTCCCAATACAGACCCTTGAGGGACACCGTTGCTACAAACTAATTCATCAGACACAATATTCTGGAATTTGGTAACCTGCCTCCTATTTGCTAAATAGCTTTCCAACCAACTTAGTGCATTATCTCTTATACCATAGTCATATAATTTTCTTAGCAAGATTTGTCGATCTATCGTCTCAAATGCCCTCTTAAAATCTAAGAAAACAGCTACAGTAACTTTATTATCATCCATGTCTCTTAGCCATTTTTCAAAAACTAACTGCAATGCTGTTTCACATGAGTGGTTGTTACGAAACCCCGACTGATAGCTATGTAACAACTTGTGCTTTTCAAAGAAATTTAACAATTGTTCATGTATAACCTTTTCCAATACTTTTTCATATGAGGGTAACATATTTATAGGACGGTAGTCCTCAGGTAACTTGGCTTTATTCACTTTTTCTATAGGAACAATCTCTGCCTTTAACCATTCATTTGGTACCTTGCTAGTCCCAATTGATGTGTTTATAATATTTAACAAAGCATGTCCTCCTCTCCGGAAAGTTTTTTTTAACATCATAGTATTTATTCCTTCTTCCGTCCCTTTCTTGTTAGGCAACTTAAAAATAATACGTCGAAGCTTCCCTAACGATATTAACTGAAAACTAGGAAGTATTGGTCTATTTTCATTTTCAGCACCACTTATGACATCTATATTAGTTACCATTGACACCACAGTATCTACATCATCATTATTATACACAGGCATATCAATACTAATAACAATATCCTTGACACTATTTATAAAATATCGGTTAAACTTTTCCGCAATGCTAACACTCTCATTATCATTTATAAACACAATATCACACATAGTCGTACTCTCACTGATGTTACTTTTAGATCCCAAAATTGTCTTAAGGTGTCACTACAGCAAGGACTAGGGCCCGCTAGAGGGGTAAGGGGAAAGTTAGCATAGTTTGTCTTAGTTCGTAATAAAATAGTCATATCTTCGACAATAATAGTAGTACGAAAACGATTTATGGCTTTTTGAAAACCCCAAACTGTCAGCTTTAATGTTGGGTATTCTTTGCTTTTATTGTACAAAGCTGGACTACAATAATTGTATTTTAATAAACATATGCAAAATTGACTTTGAAAAGGTTATCATACGCAAATATCCCTTCAGAAATTCAAATTAAACGTTTATAAATAAATCACGCACTATTTAACGGCTTAATATCGAGATATTTTGATTTTGTAAATTTTAAATATGATTAAAAAAATATTATAGTTGTATTTTGTAATTGCATATTTTTATTTAACGTTCTAAAAATTGAGAAAAATAACCATGAAAGAACATACAACTCAACGCAGTAAGTATAATGCTTTTTAAATTTTGAAGATATCTATAACCGTTCTTGAGCAAAGTTTCTCAAAAGTTTACTAACATTGTAGAAAATTAGTCGCCCGACAACGAGCGCTTCGTGCAGTCAGCGGCATACTCACACACGCTTTATCAGTGACTGACGGGTGGGAGTAAGACGGCTCGTCATGGGCCGGTTGAGGGGAAGGACGAAATCACTGATAACGGATTCTCGTTATCTGTGACGGAATGCGACATCACACACAAGGAATATGGTTACTGATGAAAGGTTTTCGCGTTAGTACACGACTCTATTTTGGGAGGTCGCTGGTTCGATTTCCATCACCGGCGATCCTGGCTCTACTTTTCAAGAGGGTTTCCTCAGTCGTAAGACGAATGATGGTGTTCATAACTAAAACAGCCCTAATTCCTTCCCGAAGAAGCCCAACCTCCTACTAATAAAAGCTTTCCCTATCGTTTTAGGGTGGAGTATATAATAAAAACATAATACTAATATAGTGAAATAGTAATAGTATAACTCAAATAAATATATGCAGAAATATTATGGATTTAAATATGCAAATCATCGCAAAAGGTGAATTTGGAGCCATGACCACCGAAAAAATATTTATTTTCTAGTTGTATTGATCTAAAATGTATGTATTAAATCTATATTTATCTAATCTCTTACGTAGCCGTCCGCCGTGGCTCAATTATATAGCTTAGCGGTTGGGTCGTAGGTCATAATCGTATGGCGCCTAGGGAGGGACGTGTGTTCGAAACCCGCACAACTTTTAGACGATGATATTCACTTGATATCCTTTTGTCGATACAAAATAATATAACGCCCCTCGAGGCTGAAGTCACGAAGGGCTTTAGCGTATCGAATGAGAAACAAAGCGCGTGAACGATCCGAACAACTCAGTGACAATGAGTGTGGTCATCAGTTACAAGTGCAGCAAGAAGACGATATCATCGATACGAACGGATCAAATACGCAAGTATTTGTTGTAGTTGCATACAGTGGCGGCTCGTAACATCCAAATTGCAGGGGGCACAACGTAATTTACCCCCCCCCCCCCCCCATAACTCAAAAAGTAGAATTTTACGCAAAGGAAATGTAAGAACGACACGTTACTCACCTATCGGTAGATAAAATCCATTCTTCTGTTTTTGTCTCGAGCAAACCTCTCGATTACGACGTTGTTGAAGTCGGGAATCGTACTTATAAGTTTTTTCAAACTAAGATGAGGTACTGGACGTCCCAGTTTTTTAATATCTAGTTTTTTATCGTAACTAATTTGATGTTCACAACTTAGAATATGCGCCACAGAATTCATATTTACAAAAACACAACAATATTACAAACACATAATGTACAAATGCGAACACGGCAGTAACACAACTCACTCGCACGATAGCCGAATACCTACTGACATGACAATACTGTGACAACAACACACTTCGCCAGTAATTTAGTTTTTAAAACATCATAAATGACCATTTTCTAGTTACCACTCCTTGTTGTGTATCCGCTTATTGAATGAAAGCTGAGTGCCATGTCTTTCTAACCAGGTACACTTGTAAACTAAAAAAAGAAGACTTTGATTTTAAGTAACATTTTCTATCATTTGACTCCCTATTAAGTCCGTGCCGAGGTCTATATTATCGTTCTTGGTATTTACTCAGAAAAGGTCTTCTGCCTGCAGGGTTGGGTTTCTTTTCTCTCTCATCTTCGGTGTCGGTGGTGGCTACGCGTTAGATGTGCCCCCTGCCAATGTATTTCGTCCATAAGGGTCTAGCTCCAAACAGTGCCTGGGGGTCTGAACTGTTGAAATACGAGGGCACAACGCTGTTTAGCCTGGACAGTGGACACTGCAGAATCGTAGCTGGCGCAAGCAATGAAATTACTTCTACGACCAATATTCTCCCAAATATAAACAAAGTGCACCAAAAAATGAATATATCTTCAGCGAAACTTAAATTTGAAAGTTGCCACAACAACGTATTTGATGTATACCAAATAATAACTTATAATTAAAGATATTTCCGTGAGTCCCAGGAGGGGGGCACGTGCCCTTGTGCCCTTACGCTAGAGCCGCCACTGGTTGCATATTATCTTGGTTTATTTCATTATTTTATAAACTATTTGGAAGCGCTGTCAATTTTTGGAAGTTCATAATACTAACCAAACCTTTGGCTTTGGTAATATTAATAAATAAGACGTCCGAGTGGCTCATAAGGATGGGGCGCAGGTCCTAAGCGTGGAATGGAACCGAGCGCCGTGGTTTTCACAACTAAATCGTAATGTCGCTGTCAGGATGCCCATAAGAGCCATGGTTCAAGGCAGTGGCGTGCGCACGAATATATTTTGGGGGAGCTGCCCAGGTTAGAACATAACTTTAAAAAAGTGCTCAACAAACGACATAAGGGGAGTGTGGAGGATGTTCGCCACAATAGGGCCGCAGGCAATTTCTTATAAATCCGTATGTTTTAAGATGTGTTTTAGAAGGAATGTGCTTTGCTGAACGGGATACGGGTTACAACGACGCCAAATACGATTTCAAAATAATTTCAACAATCAATATTACATAAGATTCCTATAATGTGATAACTTATACAATTTCACCTAGACGGTAGTGTTTCCCGACCAAGCAAATAGAGAAATTAATGTTTAAGTCTACTTAATTTTTTGCGTAAAGTTTGATGATTTGCAGAATATTTAAAGGTGGGATTTCGGGAGGGGGGGGGGGGGGGCTCCAGCCTCCCCCTCTCTGTATACGACACTGGTTCTAGGTAACTATTCACGATACCGATCGCGATTTCAAATCCGATTAGGAGACCCAAGAGTCACAGTGTTGTTGCAAAACTAGCAGTGCTCGGTCCTTTAATAGTTTTATAGGAGTTATACTTTCCTTTGGTAAAGGGAGTTTTCTGTGAACGCCACTTTAATTAATGTAACTCTGATTAATCAGACAAAATCGGATACGAAGACCATAGGATCTGCATACAAAATATGTGTGTGTAACCGTGTTCTAGGTCCGACTTCAATTGGGAACATTTTCAAAGTTACGGTATAGTACAATGTTTTATCAGGGGTTTGACGATACGTCACTTTACAGTTCACAGTTGTGACAAGTACAATTGTTAACAACATGTAACATTACCCCATCACAAAACATTTGCTTCTGTAAGAATAAATTTATTTCAGAAACACAGTTGACTTGACTAACGTTCAAGTTGCGCCTTCAAAATCTCCCAATCGGTTACACCCCGTAACCGATTGGGAGATTTTGAAGGCGCAACTTGAACGTTAGTCAAGTCAACTGTGTTTCTGAAATAAATTTATTGCCATCCGATCAGCAACCGCTAAAACTGACGTCCACTGAATTTACAAAGAAAGTACAAATCAAGTTGTATAATGACGACCACGTTTACATTTAACGTCATCAACAATCATCAACAATCAGTGACCTGAGATTACTCATTGTTAATGGCGTCAAGTCTGGAGCTGAACTTTGCAACGATAGACCGGCTTTCGGGCATTACAATGACAATGGAAATTAATGCTTTTTACATTCAATTAAAAAATAGAATTGAGAATGCACAGGGCGTAACTTGGGCCGGAACACAGTTCCGGTTCCCTTCTTGAAACCGGAATGTGCGGTCCGGCTATTCTTGTTATGGTTATGTTATTCTGTTAATCTGTGCGAGGGCAATTATCTGCTAGGGTAAATAGGTAATACCACAGACAACCAATAATTATTTATATGTGGTAATACCATTGTTAATAAGTTGTCCTCATATGATGCGAGCTCAATACCCAGTACAAGCAAGGAATGATCCCAGTTACTACTCATTCACACCCTGACCCCAATCTTTGCTTCATTCTATACTGAATACGGGAATTTTATGTTAGATTACAAACGAGCCACATTCTAGGAATAGGTTTCGAACTAGGATTTACATATTTCGGGAATTAAGACGGATCCGTTCATAGATACATAGTATTTTGTGGTGCTGGTGTAGTGTTTAGATGAGAGACAATAAAATCATTACGAGTTGACTGATCAGCAAAGTATATTATAAATAATGTAATTTACTATTTATCTAAGTGCGTTTTGTAATAAACAATTAATCCCTGAAAACGCATATTATTATGTATTTTACTTTGGGTTTATAAATTTCAGAAGTGAATAAAAACTAAATATATTTCTATTAAAACATTCGACATTTTTTAACTAATAAAATGATGTATGTGTACCATAAGATTTAGAGTATTTATAACTTATAAGCCTGTTAATAAATGCGAAGTCATTTCTCGGCATTTACGTTTACATAATAATTCTAGTCGACAAGCAAAATGTTTCGGTGCCTTTGAATGCGACAGCTATTGGCCGTTGTTTTGGAACAATGGATAGGTAAATATGAATATGAATTGTGACATAATATGAACTATTAATTTCGTTATTATTATTATTGGTGATTGACTTGTTGGTGAAATATGAATTTGTATTCAGTGTTTTCTTATGTAATCTAGCAAAATGTTTTCTTCTAGTACTATCTTAGACCACAAGTTACCAATGGAATAATAGCCTATGTCAAATCCCCTTGTATGCAGGGGCGGACTGGGATAAAACGGCCCGGGATGCTGGGTTTTGGGGGGGCCCGCATGAGGTTGCGTGGCGCAGCTGGGGTCTGGGGCGAAGCCCCAGCCGCCGGAGGCAAATACGCTGAAGGCGAAATTTTTTTTGGGGGTTGCATTGAATTTAATGGCCTAAAATGTGATCTTAGGGCGCGATTAACAGAGGCCACCCTACCACTAGCAAAATAATTTTAATTATATTCAATTAATTACATTGCATATTTACAATAAATATTACAATAAATTCAATTATAATTTCAAAATAATACTTATAGAGTCGGGTTAAGATTTTTTCAGCAATATACAAATAAGTATTTACATCATAGGAACTTTCTGGTGGCAGCCCGGGGGCCCGGACTGCCAAAGGGCCCGGGATGCGTTCGCATCCCGGCATCCCTATAGTCAGTCCGCGCCTGCTTGTATGAAAACTAACGTAAACACAACGGGTCGTCGCCTTTCGGATATGGCGTTTGTTTTTCAATTAATCTGGAATGAAAAGCATTCTTTTGGAATTGGAACAGATTGCAATGCTATGAACATACATCTGGAGAAGCAGTTGGTAAATGGAAACCACAGTACATGGATGGATATTCAAATGTGATGTTTGCAACACAAAATCAAAAATAGCATCGAAGGTTCATTGCAAAAGATATTCATATATTGATGCAAATTATGCCGTAGTTAATGGCGTCATAGCAATGAGAAGTAGTTACACAGGCTGGGCACCACACATTGTTGAGACTATCGCAGAAGAAGAGGCAAGAAAGTTAAAGGCCAAGACAATAGCAACACGGAATGCTTCTATAAAAGTAAGAAACTGGCAGCTAAACCTCGTGCGGTGGCAAGAGGAAAGTGTGAACCATATATTCGATATGCGATCGGGATACCGGCCTTTTAATTATTATTTCTAAGTTTTAATCAGGCTTTAGCATGATTACATGAAATTAGGCATATCCTGTTAATGTGTTTGATAATAATTTTCAATTATGAATATTATGCATGACGTCTTGGCAGAAATACAGACTACGTAAGAAATACGAATTTATGAAAGAATCAACATTTAAAAAAGGTAATTGTTGTCTTTTGTTGGATATTATATCATATCATCATATCATATAATGTCATGCAAAATATGGAATACAGTACATTGCTTCTCTTTTGTGATTTACCTGTGGAGAACTTACTTTTACTTATCTTTTGAAAGCTTGAAAGATATCGGATCAGTAGTAGTAAGAAATGTATCTTATTTTTTTATTGTTATATATATTTATTTAATGTCTATCCTATTCAGTTATAAAAACTGATTTACAACTTAGGTGAACAATAAAAATACAACTAGGCTATGCCAACACAATTTGAAATAATAAAATCATAAGAAGCAATAACAACAAAACAAAAGAAACTACTGTACTATAACAAAAATCAAGAACAAGAAAAATGAATTGAGAAATTAAATAAAATCAAGTAAACATGCATTATATTAAATAGTAAAAATAAAGTATATAAATATGAAGGAACATAAAGGAGAAATGTTAAAAAAATTATTTATATATACATATATATAAAAAGGAAAAAAGAAGAAAAAGAAGAAAGATAAAAAAAAAAAAAAAACTGATTTGTTAACTCAAACGAAAATGAGGCTTGCAAAAAATCAGAAACTGAAATTTGTGAAAAATAAAATTACACGTAAAAGCAACCCGAGAAGCCGCACACGCCTTCTATCTTCTCTTCGAATCTTGAAAATCAGATGGTCTTGAAAATCTTGATCCGAGTAAATCATTTAATTTAATTGATTTTGAAACTTGAGTTTCAATTCGTTAATATGTCGTAAACTCTATGTAGTCAACTTGTGGCAGTGTGCTGGCTGGCACCGTTGTAAAATATTATATTATATAATTGTATAATTGTATTATTTCATAGTTCATGCCCCATGATTTTATTTGATTTACAACTGGCAGTTTTAACACCACATAACTATGGGATTGTATGCACTATCATGGTACAAGAAGATGCTATAAGTTATTGGATCATGATGTAATATAGCCTATTCTGTGTATGATATTGTATATTATATTATGTATGAGATTAATATTTGTACTCAATGTACTAGTTGCTCGGCATTCGACAAACAAGTAGTAATAACTGTGCTAATAAAAAATGACCATCATATTTATAGAAGAAACGTTAATTCGTATGATTGTCACCTTCACGTTCCACTTTGGTCAGCGGAGCTTCGAATAGCGTTCATACACAGATACGAAATTCACTACGCAAGGAATTCCGAATTCCTTATCTGTGGTTCATGTATTGCATACGTCATAATTTCCCCTATCGCCAGCCGAGTTGACCTTGAAGTGGTCTCTGTTTCATGCGACACACACGATAATTGCTATTGGCTCTCGATGCCTGACTGAAATCTCACCGGGCCCGCCTCCGAGCTTGAGACAGAACTAATCGCTCTCTCTCTAAATGAGTTGGAAGAAGCTTGAAGTGCCTTCTTAAGAGTTTTCCACATATCTTTAGGGTTGTGACTAACATCGTCAATCTTTTCCTGGTAATAATTTTGTTTCTCTTTTCTTAGTACATATACGAACTTATTTCTATAAAATTTATAGTTATTCCAATGCTCATCCATATGAGTCAGTTGAGCTTTTACATATGCATCATCTCTTAATTTTTGACACCTCTGTACCTCTTTGTTAAACCATGCGTTTGATTTTATAGTATTATCTATACATATCATCTTCTTTGGAGCAACAGTATTCAGATATTCCACCATATAAGAAACATACTCAGATGCTAACAAATTAACGTCGTTACTATTGTAACTCCATTCCTTCTCCATCAGCATATAATTCACAAATTCATAATCTTTATCCTCAAGCTTACGTCTTACACAAATTTGTTTTTTAAATTTAGCACCAATAGGCCTACTACCTTGTTTGACACCCAAGTTTATTTGTAACAGTTTATGATCAGAAATATTCGGCCTAGCTCTTACTTTTACTTGTATATGTTTATCTCTTGAAATAACTAGGTCAATTAAACTCTTACTATCTTTAGTCACCCTGGTCTCCCTTTTTACTAATTGATGTAGCCCAGCTCTCTGAATGATTTTATTTAAACTTTCACTATAAGTTGATCTTACATTCATGTTTATATTAAAATCTCCAACACACAGAATTTGACCTGCCGCCACAACCATGTCGTCAAACAACGCTTCAATATATTGTAAAAAATCAGCATGCGACGCATTTGGTGAATGATACACTATTAACATGTAAACACTTCCTAGTTTTAGACATATTGACCACCAGTTTAGCTGTTTGCTCGTATTATGTATTACACTATATTTAATACCTTCTTTTATATAAACAGTAACACCTCCTGTATGTCTTGACATTGATAACACATTTTCCATATGGTAACCTATAATACTGATTTCATTTTCGTTAACATCGTCAGTCACATGGGTTTCTGATAAACATAATATTGTTGGTGCTTCCTTGCATATTAATTTGTGTATTTTATCAAAGTTACCTGTTAATCCTTGTACATTGCAATACAAAATTTTGTCATCCACCCCTAACCTCTATTTTACATATGAAATCCTTCTTTGTTGGCTTAAAACTATTCTTTTAAAACTTTCACAGCTTTTACTCCCAGACTCATGGTTAGTACAAAGGTTGGCACCATATCTATCATTTGAAAGCCTGCAATTTACACAATAAGGTTCATTTGTGTTACATTGATAGTATGAATGGCCCTCCTCACCACAGTATCCACATGTTAACGGCATGTTACAGCTGTTTTGGTAGTGACCATATCTCGAGCAAGTGTAACACTTTATTACGTGAACATAGTCACGTATTTTAAAACTCTCCCACCCAATCCTTAAAACACCTTGTTCCAGCAAAATGTTCCTAGATTCTGGATCCACTTCAATCACTAATTTCTGGACGTATTCGTTCCCACTAACTTTCATGTACACCACTTTCAAAGCACCATCTTGAAGCGGGACCTTTGGCAAGGAAATGAGACTTCTACTTATCGTACACGAGTCGTTGGCATACTAATTTGATCGTCTAGATCTGAAACACCTAGAAAACCATGTTTTTCTTTTCTGCCAACAATATTTAACACCTATGGGGTGGAAACAACTGATAACAACTGGATTTAGTTCATGACAGTACAAATCTTTTTTAAGCGATGGATGTGATGTACAGGCCATGATGTTGCACAATTTAAGTCTTCAAAGTACCCAATGCCAGAATTTTAATGTTGAATACTCGAGTTACACGCTTAGATGGCCCAGTGTTGAGAGTGTAAGGTGACAAGTGAAATTTTTAACTCACCCCAGAATCCATGATTTTCTTGAAATATTCCGCGGGCCGGTCATCTTTGTGGAACAGGTCCACCCACTCCCCAGCTGTCTGTGGGTATTCTTCCCACCCCTCCTGGCCGTGGAATTCTTTTGGCTTGCAAGCAAACATTATTTTTGCCACGTAAGCGCTGTGGAAAATAATACTTGTTATTAAATGAAGTTATGAACAATGAACATGAATGGTCTCGTATTACCCATACACGTACCAGTAGTTGTTGGCGGCTCGTAGAGTACTTGTTTCGGCCTGAATTTTTTTTGCGGAATTGGGCGAAGATAGCGACCCGATCATCAATCTTTGCGTCCAGGCCGCTATCCCCCAGGGTCGTCTTAACAGATTTTGTTTGTGCGATTCTTCCCAATTTGTGTTCAATCATTGAACTTTTTTTCACTTGAGTCTCTCTTTCATTGTTCTCAAGTTCAGCAAGGTGGCCCAAGTGTACGCACTCCACCTTATCGTGGTGGGCAGGTTTGCGTGCTTTGTTGATCCCGAGAGCTATGCCGGCGGAAGCGTATGCTTCTGGTAGGGCCACCCAAGCCGGACTGGTCGAGGAGGAGAAGTCAGACGAAGTGCAGTCCACACCCTAATCCCCTTTACCCCCCCACTGTCCCATTGAATATTTCGCCTCCCACTTGGCCCTGCCCTCCCTTGCTGGACTCCCGTATGACGACTCACGCGACGTACAATGGATCTGATTCGGATGTGGCTTTATTCTTCATTATCATCTTTCTCATCTTCATTATCACCCGCTCATCGTCTCGATTAGCCATCGTTGCATAAATATGAGACGTTAAGCCCCATTAATCAATCAATCAATACTAGTGCTAGCCACCTGCTGAACTGGACTTCTGGCCCTGGTTTTCTGGGCCACCAGATGGTTCTCGTCAGGAGAATCGTCCGATGACACAGAGTCTGTGTCAATATCGTTAAGCATATTTGGGGGAATTGCCGTCGAGTATGTTCTAAATTTCCCCAGATTTTGAGCAAATTTGGTCACTGAAACAAAAAAGAAGAATGTTATGACAACCTTTTGTGTACAAACATCAAAGTACAGCCTCGTTCATGTTAAAATTCGACAAACTTACTATTGGCTCTAAGCTCTTTATCCTGCCAATATTTTCCCATGGCTCGTTTTAAAACGAACCATGGGAAACGGGATGTATTTGAAAAGAATCGCTTTTTGTGCTCCCGCACCATTTGACTCGCTTCCTCGTGGGTCATTTTGTGAATGTTCGTCTTTAAATGTTTTAGAAGATTTGTCATCGGCCCCTTTCCGCACAGCTCACAATAGAGCCGTGCCCGGTTTCGATGGTCGGCCCCACGACCGCCGACTCCGCTATCTCTAAAGACACCCTTACCCTGCTTACAGTCTCGGCTCTCTTTAATAAGGAGAGCTCCTTAAGACGAGACATAATCAAGGCGTAACATGTTTCCCCATGACGGCCGTTCTTGAATGGAATTTCATTTCATTTATTAGCCTTCCATCATATGCACGCATAGGCTCACTCACAAATTGTGGTAGAGCAAGTTTTGGAAATTGTCATTATTGCAAACTAAAATTACACTTGTTACAATAAAATAAACACACACATATACAGATACATACATATAGGAGAAAGAAACAGCATATATACAAAGCATATATATATTAGTATGTAGGTTTTCACGGACAGTAAATATATGTATCAGTCTTTAGGGTAATTATCCGTGTACTGGTGTCACACTGTTGGCCCTGGCACGGGCAGTTGTCACATGGTCGACGTTTAGACTGAATCCCATCAGCCATCTTCAGGGTTGATGCCTCCTCGAGCAATCAGCTACCACTGAGAAGCCGAGATATATATTTAGCAATAAAAAGCATATATGTGTCAGACTGTTTGCCCTGGCACGGGCGGTTGTCACATGGTCGACGTTTAGACTGAATCCCATCAGCCATCTTCAGGGCTGATGCCTCCTCGAGCGATCAGCTACCACTGAGAAGCCCAGATATATATTTAGCAATAAAAAGCATATATGTGTCACACTGTTTGCCCTGGCACGGGCGGTTGTCACATGGTCGACGTTTAGACTGAATCCCATCAGCCATCTTCAGGGTTGATTGCATCCTCGAGCGATCAGGTACCACTGAGAAGCCCAGATATATATATATATATATATATATATATATATATATATAGCAATAAATAGCAAATATGTGTGTCACGCTCGTCGTCAAGAATTATCTTTTGAATCGTGTCAAGCAAATTTTCCTTGCTTATTGGGAAAGCACGCCTTGAACAGTCTATGTGAGTTCATTTATACAATACTGACATCAGTGAGTACAGAGTAATACACTAACAGTGTTACACTATGTGAGTTCATTTATACAATACTGACATCAGTGAGTACAGAGTAATACACTAACAGTGTTACACTATGTGAGTTCATTTATACAATACTGATATCAGTGAGTACAGAGTAATGCACAAACACATACACTGTGAGTACATTTATACAATACTGATATCAGTGAGTACAGAGTAATACACTTACAGTGTTACACTATTTGAGTTCATTTATACAATACTGATATCAGTCAGTACAGAGTAATACACCAACAGTGTTACACTATGTGAGTTCATTTATACAATACTGATATCAGTGAGAACAGAGTAATACACTAACAGTGTTACACTATATGAGTTCATTTATACAATACTGGTATCAGTCAGTACAGAGTAATACACCAACAGTGTTACACTATGTGAGTTCATTTATACAATACTGATATCAGTGAGTACAGAGTAATACGCTAACAGTGTTACACTATATGAGTTCATTTATACAATACTGATATCAGTGAGTACAGAGTAATACACTAACAGTGTTACACTATATGAGTTCATTTATACAATACTGATATCAGTGAGTACAGAGTAATACACCATCAGTGTTACACTATGTGAGTTCATTTATACAATACTGTAATCATTGAGTACAGAGTAATACACAAACACATACACTGTGAGTACATTTATAGAACAGTGATATCATTCAGTGAGCACATAGTGATATTATTTTCTACTTCTGTCCTGTCTTGAAGGTAGTTATCCAACCATTTCAGAGCTAGACCCGTAACTCCATAGTGCTGGAGTTTTTGTATCAGTAGTGGCCTGGATACAGTTTCGAAAGCACGTTTCAAATCTAGAGATGCAGCTACAATAAACTTATTTTTAGTGAGACCATTTCTCCATTGAGAGAAGATCATCTGAAGAGCTGTTGGTGTAGATCGATATTTGCGGAAACCAAATTGTCTGACACTTAATAGTTTGTTTGACTCAAAGTAGGCTGAGAGCTGCTCGTGTATTCATATTTCTAGGATCTTTTCATAGATTGGAAGGATATTGATTTGCCTAATATCTTGGGGGACCTTTGGGTCATCTGTCTTGGGTATTCCAATAATTATGGATTTCTTCCAGCTAGCAGGAACTTGCCCAGTTTGATTGATTCATTGATAAGTTTTAGAAAATTTTTACTGTTTGATAAGAAATTTTTTTTAAAAGTGTCGACTGAAATCTCATCACCCCTTGCAGGGTGCTTGAGGTTTTTTGTAATTCTTAAAAGATCCGGCATTGTTACTTCCTTAAAACCATCCAGTGATATGGTTTCCGGTGTTATTTCTTTGATTCTTCCAAACAAGTCATAATTAGGCACTTTGGGGATAGATTGTTCGATTTCCTGAATACTGTCAATAAGAAATAAATTTAGTTTATTCGCCACTGAGATGTCTTCGTCATTTTGAAAGACTACATTTTGGAAGCAGTCTTTTTCTGAGTTTGATTTAGTGTTAGTGATAAACTTCAGGGTTTTCCACATTTGTTTTGAATTGTCCCTGCACTCGTCAATTTTCCCTTCTAAATACTGTCTTTCAGCTTTTCTTCGTATGTTTGTATAGACATTTCTTGCTTTGACATATTCTTCGAGGCTTTTGAAGTCTTCTGGTTGCATGTACGTTACGGTAAACGGATTGTTGGGCCGAGCTTTCACGATTACCTCCACCCATTAAAAGGGAACATATACTGAACATGTTTTCTTTAAGTGTTCAATGAGTGCCAAGTCCCTGTCGCAGGGCAAAAAGCTATGGCCGCTGCACAAGAACTTCTAATCTATTTGAGAGAACAGTTTATTCGTTGTACACCACTGGAACAACGCTAGCATTCGCCAGTCGTTATTATGTCCGACACATCTGTCGGACCACACTATTAGTTTCCGCTCGTTGCCAGGTTCAAGCTCTTGAAAGATATCGGTTAAGTATTTTAACAAACAGGATGAGATTTCTGCTGATCCTCGTTTCGCTACACTCTCGTTCCAAATTGTTGCTGAGTTCGTGCCAGCGTCATGGATGCAATAGTTATACGTTGAAAACTGGCGCTGATAAAAAACAGATGAGTGAGTCAGCGTTGGGCAAAACAATACCTGTTGAAGATCTGTGAATACAACATAGAGCTTCGAGTTCACTTTTGCTGCCTCTTGGTCTGCGTGCAGGCTCTCGTAGGCCTTCTCTGCTTTTCGATGGTGGAGTGCTTACTTGAACATTCCTCTGGGCTTAGAGTGCCACTTGACCGGGAGGTACCTCCCGGTACCTTCCCTGTTTCACCCTTCTGATATCATTTGTACCCACCATTGCCACTACCGTTTCCGCCCCCGACCTCTTCCCGCTCAGAATTGATGCCAGGGTCCTCGTCATTACCCCGGGGTACGGGGAGTCAGCTTCACTGACTTCCGTTTGAATAGTACTTTTTTACTGGCAGGTCTTGTGACATTATTACACAATCTGGAACAATGCAACACATACACCTTATATAGGCTATAGTAATGTAAAGGCCTGGGCCTGGCCCTACCCATTCAAAACATGTCCTAAAAATATGTAGCCCAAGGGACCTAGTCCTATTTGATGTTATGACTTTTATTTTAGGCCAAATTTATCGAACTATATCTAGAGAAAGACTAGGTCTAAGCCTACTTATCGTTTAACGCTAATTTAATATCAAAATGCTACTCTCTTCCCAATTCTGGCCTAGGCCTAGCCCTACTTCTAGGTTAGGTTAGGGCTTTGCCTGGGCTTAAGGGCTAGGGCCCAGGCCTAAATCTTGTCTTTGGCTGACAAACCTTAACAACTGGGCCTACTATTAGGCCTAGCCTAGGCTAGTCAGTTTTCAGTGCCGCACAACTTGCTGTACATCTCAGCTGATGTTGCACAATTTATGATATGCATCATGATCTTTTTATCAATAGAGGTTATTATGACTTTTTGTGCCTTTGCGTCCTTTTTCTTCCATAGTTTTGTCTCAAGTCTAGGCCTACCTTGATTTTACTGACGCCACAATGCCCACGCCACGCCAACACGCATTGCTTTCTGCATCGGCACAAACACAACACTGTTCTAACGTGTTTTACTTTTTCTTTTTATGCTACAGAATATCTTGGTCCCATAACCTGTTGAGGATGTGTTGTTATTTTAAGGTTGATATAAAAGTCTTCCAGTAGATATAAATTAGACTTTATTATAATTAAACACAGAAAGATCACTTAGCATGTAATTACATTTTTAGGCCACTGCACAGCACTGCCACCACAACTTCTATAGGGTACGTCCCGTAACCTCTTTGGGCACGCCCAAAGATGCCCAGTCCATTCCGTAACCATTCTCCACGCGCCCATGCACCATTCCGTAACCTGCTTGGGTAGCGTCTTGGGCACGCCCGCCACGCCCAAGCTTTTTCTCCGGGCATGGCCGGTCATGGCGGCAATTCAAAAGTGAATGTGCTGTCATGTGTACCATAGTGCCAAAAGGAACTGTTTTTGTGGTTCTTTTGTAGATCGCCCATTATTATTCGGTGATAAATTAATTATCACTGGTGTAATCCTGGCCAAAACCAATTCGAAGGTGGACGGCCTTAACCTAAAGTGCTCCTTGAAGCCAGATGGGCTGTACAAGGGCACTACTTGTTCCACATAATTTTGGACACGAGGCAACCTTACATTGGACGAATCTGTACGAAAACCTGACAATATCATCAAGTTTTATTTATTTGATAGGACACAAATACAGCCATAGGCCATTTTACATTGTGCGTGTAAACGTAATAATATTACTAAGCTACCTAAAACTAACTTAATTAACTAAACTAACATATTAACTAACAATACGTGATAACATGTGTACGAAACATGGGGTAATGAATAATTATAATAGTAAAAACAGAAGAATGTTTTAACATGACAAAAAAACATAAGAGAGGAAAAAAAAAAAAAAAAAAAAAAAAAAACTACATGGCTACAAGTCACACAAGAGGTTTGGCGTTAGTCATGAACTACCGGCGGGATGAAAAAATGTCGAGGGTGGATGTGGTAAGTGAGTTGTAGGTGAAGGGTAAACGGTAGAAGAGGGAGCGTTTGATGATTTCAAGGCGAGGAATAGGTAAATGAAATAGTTGAGTCGATCTGGTTAGGCGGCATGGTACATGGAGGGAGAAAAGATTGATCAGAGGAGGTCGGAGATTGCCGTTAACAATTTTATGCAAAAACTTTAAGTCAGCCAGAGAGCGACGACTAGTTAAGGAGCGTAAATTAAGTGAAGACATTATTTCTACTTTTGACGTGTCCTGAAAGTTTGTGACTCGATGTTTAACAATTGAAAGAAAAAAAGACATAACACGATCCAACTTCTTCAAATTAGTCGGGGAAGACATGCCCCAAATCACAGAGCCGTACTCAACCACGGGTAGCACACATGCAGTGAAGTAGGTACGGAGTGCTATGACGTTACGAATTTCGGTGAAACGATACAACATTCCAAGAAGACGCATGGCCCTGGAGGTAACAGTATCAATATGATCTACAAACAGTAGTTTACCGTCTACAGTCACTCCAAGGTCACGCTGCCTCTCAACACGCTGAATCACTTCACCACCCAATTGATAGCCATGCAGAAGGGGGGCGCGGCGGAGAGTTATGGAAAGTATTGAACATTTCCTGGGGTTCGGCTTCATTTCCCAGTCGGTGCACCAGCGGTTAAATAGATCAAGTCCACGTTGAAGCATGATTACATCACTTGCATCCCGAATGCGTTTCATGAGTTTGCAGTCATCAGCATACAAAAGGAAGTCACAAATCCAGGAGTCAACGGAGTCTTGCATGTCATCCATGAAGAGTGTGAAGAGAAGGGGCCCAAGGACACTTCCTTGGGGGACCCCAGAGGTCACACTGACCCAGCCAGATTCGACCCCAGAAATGACGACGCGTTGAAGACGGTTTTCCAAAAAACTGGCAATGACTGCTAGGAAATTACCATGAATTCCAAAGCGATGTTTTATCTTATGTAGTAAATGTCTGTGACTCACCGAGTCAAATGCTTTCGCAAAATCGATGAATGCAACATCGAGTCGCTCCCCGGCCTCAACAGCAGACATTGCTTCATGTTGCAACATTCCCAAGTTAGTCTGGCATGAATTACCTGGTAGAAAACCGTGCTGAATTTGAGATAGGTGTGGCAGTGTAAATGTAAGTAGTCGCTGGTGGATTATTCTCTCACAAATCGTGGACAGAATGGGAAGGAGAGAAATAGGCCTATAGTTTTTTACTTGTTTTTTGTCCCCCGATTTTAATATAGGGACCACGTTTGCCGTTTTCCAGCAATCCGGAAACACACCGCTAGAAAAAATTTTATTAAACAAGATGGACAATGGGAACGTTAGTTGGGAAACTGAGCGTTTGATAAAAATTGCACTAATGTTATCAGGGCCAGTTGCACGGTTCGGAGATAATTTTGTTATGAAATTGCGTATTTCCCTCTCATCGGTTGTAAGAGATGCGAGTGAGAAAGAACACTTGGTTTGTAGAGGCGATGTTATCGGATGGGTAGTAGGTACAGAAAAATTGCTTGCAAAGTGGTCATTGAACAGGGCGGGTCTTTGGTGTTCAGATGCAGTCACATCTTCAGAGTGCACTTCGAGGGGAATTCTTTCGGATTTTCTACGTGAATTAATAAGAGACCAGAACCTCTTCGGATTAGATGCAGTTTCACTAGTAATTTTGTCAGTGTAGTTTTTGTAGTCTGTCCTTGACAATGTTTTCGCTAGTTTCCGCGCATTCTCATACGCGAGGCGTGTGTGAGGAGTCAAGGAACTCTTCCACAGCTTCCAAGCTTGGTTTTTGTTATACAATGCTTGTTTGGTGCGGTCAGTCATCCAAACAGGAAACTTATTAGATTTAACTTTACGAGTGGGAACAAAATCAGTGATAATATTTTGTATCCATTCGTTGAAAAGTTGAACTGCGTTGTTTACATCGAGTTCCTCGAATTGTCGCCAGGGGAGGGAATTTAAAGCACCAGCAATACCAGGCCAATTAGCCTTCCGCCAACAGGGGGTCGGTCTCCAAGGAGTCGAGTGGCGGCGCCGAGGGACAATGGCAGGTAGAGTGATTGACGTGTCCAAAGATTCGTGGTCAGACTTGAAAATATTTTGACCCGGTGTGAGGGTGCAGGTGTCTGGCTCGAGGCTCGTCAACACAAGATCCAGTGTTGCAAGATTTCTTGTTGGGTGGAGGCACAGTTGTTGAAGTCCAAGACCGTTTATTTATTATTATTTATTTTTTATTATTATTATTTATGAAGTTATCGATGAACCACCTGTCATTGACGTCACTCGCAATGCCCGACTCAGTAGATGTCCACTGAATTCCCAGATTAAAATCCCCGAATAGTAATACACGACCGTTTGCAAGCGCTGCAAGAACTGAATCGAGACAAGCTTCAAGAGACTGGATAGTGCTGCGAGGGGGTCTGTAATAACAGCCAATTAACAGTTTATTACCGGGAGTGCACAGTTCCGACCAAACTATCTCGCAGTCCCGATTAAGGTCAGGTCTAGCCCTACAAGGCCACTTCGAATTGATGCCTATCAGCACTCCGCCTCCCCGAGAAAGTCTGTCCCGGCGAAAAATGGTGAAGTCTGAAGATAGCGGAATTTCAGCGTTGGTCACATACTCACACAGTTTAGTCTCCGTGAAGGCGATAACATCGTAGCCCGATAAATTATTCACATTTGTGACGCAATCCGTAAATTTGTTTTTGAGGCTGCAGACGTTTTGGTAGTAGGTGTTCAAAGTGGCCGTTGAAGGTCCAGGGTTCAGCTGCACATCGCCTGACAGTAGAATTAGAAACACTAGTAACTGCGGCAACACTGCAGAGCGTCCACGAACAGCACCGCGTTTGGAGGTAGCGAGCCCATGCGCAGGCAAGCCAGCGATCACACTCGCGGAAAAACTAAAACTGCGTTTAGAAAACAAACTAATCAACACACCATCATAAAACTCATCAGTCGGACGCGCACCATTTCTTCCTCAGAACTGTCAGAATCTGACATGATTACATTAACCAAAACGCCCCTTTTCGCCATGTTGAATGTCGCTGTCCGCACAAGGCGTACCGAAACCTGTCGTGCCCAAACAAGCCCGCAGACGCCCAACCTTGGGCATTATGTAGAGGTAACGGAATGTACCCATAGCAGTGTTACCACACAGACATACTAAAATAAACTAATCGATATATCGTTGCTGTTGTTGTTGTTACTGTCACATTATTTTTCTATGATCATTACAGTTTCTTAACAGTTCGCACCTTGTTGTCTGAATTGTTTATTATCGATGCATGGCAGTCACGTTTAGCTTTATTTATGGTTTTTGATAAGTCCTTCTTAAAATTGCTAAAGAATAGTTTAAAGTCCCTACTGCTATCAACCTTGCTCTGTTGATATAATACACGCTTCAATTTACATGATGCTTGAATTTCCTCTGTTATCCACCCTTTATAACAATTTGCAGTATTTTTTGCACGGAAGAGTTTTTTAGGGAAATGTGTTCCAAATATAGAAAGGTAGATTTTAAGAAATTGGTTGAATTTTAAGTCAACTTGATCTAATAGTATGTTATACATAGTAGTCCAGTCTACGCAACCTAAATCACATAAAATGAAGGGCTCAGTGGTAAAGTTGCCTAACCCACTTTTACCTACATAAGAGATAATTTGAGGAATAGGAAAATAGTAGTAAATTACTTAAAATAAAAATCAATGAACAAAAAAAAATTAAACATGAAAGGGTACCCTGTGTCAATCAACAAAAAGGTTAGGCATGTTAAGCACAACACAAAATGAATGAAATTCTGTAAAATGTTGCTTAGGCAATATAAATTACAGCAAACAATAGATTATTCATATTAGAATAAGTTAAAGAAAATTAAATTGTGTTACATAGTGTAAAACCAATTGTAATATTACAATAATTCCGTAGCCTACATTCTTAGTATTTTTATATAGGCCTAATTACATCATGTTAATACATTTTTTACCATTTTATTTTTAAAGATTTAACTTGAATCGCCCTCTGAACCGTCAGATTCATCCCCACTTACCAGGCCATTATCTTCAGCAGTTGGATTTGCTTGAAGGGCTCGGTAAAATGGGTGATGAACGGCCGGGATGTAGTTTAACAACACCATGAGATCCTTTAATTTTTCAGTTGTCAACTCTCTCCCATTTGGATACAAAAGTTCTAATTCCATGTTTAAAGTCGTTGCTGGCCTTCCTCGCCGTTGCTTCGATACATCAAGTACGAGGAATGAACTCCCCTCTCGTTCTGACAGGTTATCCTTTTTCATTTTAAATTAAAATGGCGATGCCTTTCTCCATTTTTATCCAGATAGTTTTTAACCATTCAATTTTTGAATTGGTCGCTGCGGCTAGAGCGATGGGCGCTGCGGCTAGTGCGATGGGCGCTGCTTGTAGTGCGATGGGCGCTGCTTGTAGTGCGATGGGCGCTGCTTGTAGTGCGATGGGCGCTGCTTGTAGTGCGATGGGCGCTGCTTGTAGTGCGATGGGCGCTGCTTGTAGTGCGATGGGCGCTGCGTGTAGAGCGATGGGCGCTGCGGCTAGTGCGATGGGCGCTGCTTGTAGTGCGATGGGCGCTGCTTGTAGTGCGATGGGCGCTGCTTGTAGTGCGATGGGCGCTGCTTGTAGTGCGATGGGCGCTGCTTGTAGTGCGATGGGCGCTGCTTGTAGAGCGATGGGCGCTGCTTGTAGAGCGATGGGCGCTGCTTGTAGTGCGATGGGCGCTGCTTGTAGAGCGATGGGCGCTGCTTGTAGTGCGATGGGCGCTGCTTGTAGTGCGATGGGCGCTGCTTGTAGTGCGATGGGCGCTGCTTGTAGTGCGATGGGCGCTGCTTGTAGTGCGATGGGCGCTGCTTGTAGTGCGATGGGCGCTGCTTGTAGTGCGATGGGCGCTGCGACTATAGCAATGGGCGCTGCTTGTAGAGCGATGGGCGCTGCTTGTAGAGCGATGGGCGCTGCTTGTAGTGCGATGGGCGCTGCGGCTATAGCAATGGGCGCTGCTTGTAGTGCGATGGGCGCTGCTTGTAGAGCGATGGGCGCTGCTTGTAGTGCGATGGGCGCTGCGGCTATAGCGATGGGCGCTGCTTTAAGTGCGATGGGCGCTGCTTGTAGAGCGATGGGCGCTGCTTGTAGTGCGATGGGCGCTGCTTGTAGTGCGATGGGCGCTGCTTGTAGTGCGATGGGCGCTGCTTGTAGTGCGATGGGCGCTGCTTGTAGTGCGATGGGCGCTGCTTGTAGTGCGATGGGCGCTGCTTGTAGTGCGATGGGCGCTGCTTGTAGTGCGATGGGCGCTGCTTGTAGTGCGATGGGCGCTGCTTGTAGTGCAATGGGCGCTGCTTGTAGTGCGATGGGCGCTGCTTGTAGTGCGATGGGCGCTGCTTGTAGTGCGATGGGGGCTGCTTGTAGTGCGATGGGCGCTGCTTGTAGAGCGATGGGCGCTGCTTGTAGTGCGATGGGGGCTGCTTGTAGTGCGATGGGCGCTGCTTGTAGTGCGATGGGGGCTGCTTGTAGTGCGATGGGCGCTGCTTGTAGAGCGATGGGCGCTGCTTGTAGAGCGATGGGCGCTGCTTGTAGTGCGATGGGGGCTGCTTGTAGTGCGATAGGCGCTGCTTGTAGAGCGATGGGGGCTGCTTGTAGTGCGATGGGCGCTGCTTGTAGAGCGATGGGCGCTGCTTGTAGAGCGATGGGCGCTGCTTGTAGTGCGATGGGGGCTGCTTGTAGTGCGATAGGCGCTGCTTGTAGTGTTGTAGTGGCAGATGCAGATGTAGATGCAGTGGCAGATGTAGATGCAGTGGCAGATGTAGATGCAGGGGCAGATGTAGATGCAGGGGCAGATGTAGATGCAGGGGCAGATGCAGATGTAGATGCAGGGGCAGATGCAGATGTAGATGCAGTGGCAGATGTAGATGCAGGGGCAGATGTAGATGTAGATGCAGTGGCAGATGTAGATGCAGTGGCAGATGCAGATGTAGATGCAGGGGCAGATGTAGATGCAGGGGCAGATGCAGATGTAGATGTAGATGCAGGGGCAGATGTAGATGTAGATGTAGATGTAGGGGCAGATGCAGATGTAGATGCAGGGGCAGATGCAGATGTAGATGTAGATGCAGATGTAGATGCAGTGGCAGATGCAGATGTAGATGCAGTGGCAGATGCAGATGTAGATGCAGGTGCAGGGGCAGATGTAGATGCAGGTGCAGATGTAGATGCAGTGGCAGATGTAGATGCAGGGGCAGATGCAGATGTAGATGCAGGGGCAGATGTAGATGCAGTGGCAGATGCAGATGTAGATGCAGTGGCAGATGCAGATGCAGATGTAGATGCAGTGGCAGATGTAGATGCAGGGGCAGATGCAGATGTAGATGCAGTGGCAGATGCAGATGCAGATGTAGATGCAGGGGCAGATGTAGATGCAGTGGCAGATGCAGATGTAGATGCAGTGGCAGATGCAGATGCAGATGTAGATGCAGTGGCAGATGTAGATGCAGGGGCAGATGCAGATGTAGATGCAGTGGCAGATGTAGATGCAGTGGCAGATGCAGATGTAGATGCAGTGGCAGATGCAGATGTAGATGCAGGGGCAGATGCAGATGTAGATGCAGTGGCAGATGCAGATGTAGATGCAGTGGCAGATGCAGATGTAGATGCAGTGGCAGATGCAGATGTAGATGCAGATGTAGATGCAGGGGCAGATGCAGATGTAGATGCAGTGGCAGATGCAGATGCAGATGCAGATGTAGATGCAGGGGCAGATGTAGATGTAGATGCAGGGGCAGATGCAGATGTAGATGCAGGGGCAGATGTAGATGTAGATGCAGTGGCAGATGTAGATGTAGATGCAGTGGCAGATGTAGATGCAGTGGCAGATGCAGATGTAGATGCAGGTGCAGTGGCAGATGTAGATGCAGGGGCAGATGCAGATGTAGATGCAGTGGCAGATGCAGATGTAGATGCAGGGGCAGATGCAGATGTAGATGCAGGGGCAGGTGCAGATGTAGATGCAGTGGCAGATGTAGATGCAGTGGCAGATGCAGATGTAGATGCAGGGGCAGATGCAGATGTAGATGCAGTGGCAGATGCAGATGTAGATGCAGATGTAGATGCAGATGTAGATGCAGGGGCAGATGCAGATGTAGATGCAGGGGCAGATGTAGATGTAGATGCAGGGGCAGATGCAGATGTAGATGCAGGGGCAGATGCAGATGTAGATGCAGTGGCAGATGTAGATGCAGGGGCAGATGCAGATGTAGATGCAGGGGCAGATGCAGATGTAGATGCAGTGGCAGGTGCAGATGTAGATGCAGTGGCAGATGTAGATGCAGTGGCAGATGCAGATGTAGATGCAGGGGCAGATGCAGATGTAGATGCAGGGGCAGATGCAGATGTAGATGCAGTGGCAGATGTAGATGCAGTGGCAGATGTAGATGTAGATGCAGTGGCAGATGTAGATGCAGGGGCAGATGCAGATGTAGATGCAGTGGCAGGTGCAGATGTAGATGCAGTGGCAGATGTAGATGCAGTGGCAGATGCAGATGTAGATGCAGGGGCAGATGCAGATGTAGATGCAGTGGCAGATGCAGATGTAGATGCAGTGGCAGATGTAGATGTAGATGCAGTGGCAGATGCAGATGTAGATGCAGTGGCAGATGTAGATGCAGGGGCAGATGTAGATGTAGATGCAGTGGCAGATGTAGATGCAGTGGCAGATGTAGATGCAGTGGCAGATGTAGATGCAGTGGCAGATGTAGATGTAGATGCAGGGGCAGATGCAGATGTAGATGCAGTGGCAGATGCAGATGTAGATGCAGGGGCAGATGTAGATGTAGATGTAGATGCAGTGGCAGATGTAGATGCAGGGGCAGATGCAGATGTAGATGCAGGGGCAGATGTAGATGCAGTGGCAGATGCAGATGTAGATGTAGATGCAGGGGCAGATGTAGATGCAGTGGCAGATGTAGATGCAGGGGCAGATGCAGATGTAGATGCAGTGGCAGATGCAGATGTAGATGCAGGGGCAGATGCAGATGTAGATGCAGTGGCAGATGCAGATGTAGATGCAGATGTAGATGCAGGGGCAGATGCAGATGTAGATGCAGGGGCAGATGTAGATGTAGATGCAGGGGCAGATGCAGATGTAGATGCAGGGGCAGATGCAGATGTAGATGCAGGGGCAGATGCAGATGTAGATGCAGTGGCAGATGTAGATGCAGGGGCAGATGCAGATGCAGATGTAGATGCAGGGGCAGATGCAGATGTACATGCAGTGGCAGATGCAGATGTAGATGCAGGGGCAGATGCAGATGCAGATGCAGATGTAGATGCAGTGGCAGATGTAGATGCAGGGGCAGATGCAGATGTAGATGCAGTGGCAGATGCAGATGTAGATGCAGGGGCAGATGCAGATGTAGATGCAGTGGCAGATGTAGATGCAGGGGCAGATGCAGATGTAGATGCAGTGGCAGATGTAGATGCAGTGGCAGATGTAGATGTAGATGCAGGGGCAGATGCAGATGTAGATGCAGGGGCAGATGTAGATGCAGTGGCAGATGTAGATGTAGATGCAGGGGCAGATGCAGATGTAGATGCAGGGGCAGATGCAGATGTAGATGCAGGGGCAGATGTAGATGCAGTGGCAGATGCAGATGTAGATGCAGGGGCAGATGCAGATGTAGATGCAGTGGCAGATGTAGATGCAGTGGCAGGTGCAGATGTAGATGCAGGTGCAGGAATAGAGTCAGAGTCAGGAATGGCGGGGGCATCTTTCGCCTTATGTTTCACCGATGCAGTTTTGGCCAGCACTTTTGAAAGTTTGTTTGCGGTTATCTTCGCCAGTAGTTGCTGGTGTGCAGTTTCCTGAAGCATAGGCCTAGGCCTAATGTTTTACAATAAGTATAGGTAGGTATAGGTGTAGTCGGATATGGACAGCAAACATTTGTGGTTTCTGGATGGAAATTGCATCTGTAAAATTTGTTTATAAATTATGAATTCAGTAGCGCAGGGCACCATACATTAATTTATAGGCTTTGAGAATAATATAAATATATATATACCAAATTATGGGTGATCCCTAGTATTTTCATTCTTAGCCTTTAAAGCATTTTAAATGTGTTTTGTATGATCCCAAATTTCACTATCTAGTTCATAATTAAATATATTTTTGGGCTACATGAGTATTTACTTTTTACATTTATGGCTACATGTAGGGTAAAAATTAATAAAGTAAATAAGGATAAAATTACTAGCTTAGGGCCTAGTTGGTTTCAGTTAAGTATGTTACATGTAAGGGATTGCAGATTGCAGCACTATCGCCCTCGCAAACTCTATCCGAAAAATAACTACAAGTAGGTAAAGAGTCTGATCAACTGAAATAATATTTAATAAGAGTCCCACGAGAAGTGAAACGAAGAGAGAGATAGATAGATAATGGTGTTTATTGAAGGCGGGATTAAGGCCAGCAAGGCCTTATCTTCCATCCAACCTTTTAACAAATAATACATTTTGATACATATGAGAGAGAGAGAGAGAATGCAGTTGATTAGTGGGCCTACCACTAATAGCAGTAGGGTTCACCTTAAATTGTTGTCGTATAGGGCCTTCAAAATGAAATTTTAAATTTGTAGTTTGCTTACGGTACATCACAATAATGGTGTGTTCAGAAATCCACCCTAATTGTTGATTATGCACAACCTGTTGTATGATTGTGGGTGGCAACCAACAACCATGAAGGATTCCCAAACGGCCATGTACATAGTAACATTCAAATGAAAGAATTACTTTTGATTAATCTTACATTACAATTTATAATTGGTCCACTCCACCCACCACAAAATTGCTGAACATAAAAATAACAAATATTCTATAATTTAGTAATGATGGCCCATAAGCCAAATATAAAAGAAGACATTCGATAATAGTTTTATAGAAACCCCCCAACTCCTCCTGCTCAGTCAACGTCGTTTCTCTCCTTACCCTATCCCTACATCCTTTACATGACCATGAGCGCCCCTTGTCCTTTGTAAGCTCCATGTACTGGGCATCGCTGACGCCAGCACAGCTCGGGTGAAACCACCCGTTGGAATCGTCTCTTTCTAAAATTATCCCAAATACCCGTCAAATTCCCGACGGTCGGCGATGTCGGCCATTTTGAATGCGATACTGCGATTTGGCTTTCTTCAGCTCTTTCCAAATACTCGTCAAATTGCTTACGGTCACGCACGGCTTTGCAGAGACTACATTTTAAAAGAAACACATATTGTTCTTTCGTCTCCAATGTCGTCAACTTAACGAGCATCGTTATTTAGCCAGAACGCCATCATCAACACTTGTGTCGTACATGAATACAGAGAAATACATATCAATAGCAAACAACAAAACATTACACTAAATTAAATTGAGCTTATTATGAATGTATTGTTCACAATCCAGTTTTTGAACTTCAACCACGCATACCAAGGGGGGCAAAGTGCGCTTCTCAAGTCGACTTATCGTCAAAGCGACTTGACATGGCCTGATATACACCTCGAAGCACTTGATGATAAGCACTTGATTGTTAACGTATTTTATTGTGGTATTACAATACAATACATATATAAACGGTTGACAATGAATCGGAGAATTACGGGTACGGCAGTCCTGGACGGTGGACTCAACGGTAGCCATCTTTTTCATTACACTCCCGATGAGAGCCGTCTAACTCACCGCCCTCCTAATCTCATAGCTAACATTCGGCCATTCTACATTCTAATTGCCCTCAATAGGGAAGGCTCATGAAAAATAAATATTCCTCAAAGTACCTAAAAACGGAAGGCCATTATCTTAAAATACGGGCTACATAATTTTTATATCTAAAAAGTGTATATTTCCAATTCTTTTAGCATTTAAAGTTTGAAATTTGGAACTTCCCGCTCCGTAATTGGAAAACGGCCCGTGACGTCATAACTCTTGTCAACAACTGCCTCCTTGAAGTATTCTTAATAATATCAAAGATATTAAGTTGGACATTTTACAATATCTAGGATGCAGTGACTTTACAACAATGTCTTTTACACCACTGTTTTCTTCAGAAAATACATTTTGATACAGTATTTACCAAAACGTGTCTACAATAATGCAAAATTTTTTTTTTTTTTTTTTAACATATTGTTGTAAATTAATGTTAAGCAGTGTTCATTTACTAACTAGAAATAAACATAGATTCAGTTAAAGTCTTATGAGAGCAATAATCCACTAAATTGTGTGATTTCAGTACTATTTGTATGGTATAAAATGATTGTTTACAGAGCCTGCCCAGGGACTGCCACCTTATCGTGGTGGGCAGGTTTGCGTGCTTTGTTGATCCCGAGAGCTATGCTGGCGGAAGCGTATGCTTCTGGTAGGGCCACCCAAGCCGGACTGGTCGAGGAGGAGAAGTCAGACGAAGTGCAGTCCACACCCCAATCCCCTTTCCCCCCCACTGTCCCATTGAATATTTCTCCTCCCACTTGGCCCTGCCCTCCCTTGCTGGACTCCCGTATGACGACTCACGCGACGTACAATGGATCTGATTCGGATGTGGCTTTATTCTTCATTATCATCTTTCTCATCTTCATTATCACCCGCTCATCGTCTCGATTAGCCATCGTTGCATAAATATGAGACGTTAAGCCCCATTAATCAATCATTGTTTACAGAGTTATGACGTCAGAACCTTCTAACCACGAGCAAGATGGCGCAGGTCCGTTTCTGAGCGTGTTTTGACAGCAATATATTTGACTTGCTGTTAAAGCGATGTTAATGGACCTTTTGAGCCGAAACCAATTAGTTCCCGTTTATTTTAACTTGAGGTAACCAGTAAGCAAATAAAAATAATGTGTGAGCCTTCCCTATTAGGCCTCTAAGATATACATTGAATATAGCTCTCGGCTCCAGGTCGGGGCTGCTTTTCAAGCGAGCTATAACCTCCAAAGCGAGCCGGTTTTTCTTGATATACGGACAGCAAGCTCGCTTCACTGCAGCTCGGGTCTGAACCAAGCACCGAGGATTGATACCGGCGGGTTCCACACCTTCTGTTTTTACCGCTAGGAGTTGTTCAAGACGTTTTCGCGGGAAAAAATACGTCATCTGTATAGATTAGGGGAGGACTAGGCCTATACTGGTGTATAGGGCCTACGCGCCAAAATGAATACTCTTATTTGATGGTGCTGTTGATGGTGCTGTTGATGGTGCTGTTGATAGTGCTGTTGATGGTGCTGTTGATAGTGCTGTTTCTGTTGCTGTTGATAGTGCTGTTTCTGTTGCTGTTGATGGTGCTGTTAATAGTGCTGTTTCTGTTGCTGTTGATAGTGCTGTTTCTGTTGCTGTTGATAGTGCTGTTTCTGGTGCTGTTGATAGTGCTGTTTCTGTTGCTGTTGATGGTGCTGTTAATAGTGCTGTTTCTTTTGCTGTTGATAGTGCTGTTTCTGTTGCTTTTGATGGTGCTGTGGCTGTTGCTGTTGATGGTGCTGTTTCTGTTGCTGTTGTTAGTGCTGTTTCTGTTGCTGTTGTTAGTGCTGTTTCTGTTGCTGTTGATACTGCTGTTTCTGTTGCTGTTGATAGTGCTGTTTCTGTTGCTGTTGATAGTGCTGTTTCTGTTGCTGTTGTTAGTGCTGTTTCTGTTGCTGTTGATACTGCTGTTTCTGTTGCTGTTGATAGTGCTGTTTCTGTTGCTGTTGATGGTGCTGTTAATAGTGCTGTTTCTGTTGCTGTTGATAGTGCTGTTTCTGTTGATTTTGATGGTGCTGTGGCTGTTGCTGTTGATGGTGCTGTTAATGTGGTGAGGAAAAGGGTTGTGGTTGGTGGGAATGGTTTTGTGTATGATAATGCAAGAGAGAGTTTTGATTGTGGAAGAGGTATGGTGGAGGTGTGAATGGTGAATGAGGTATGGTGGAGGTGTGAATGGTGAATGGAAGCAAATTCACTTCTGCATCGCCATTCCAGTTTTCTTCCTCAGCATTATGGACGCGTGCTGTACCACCTAGCCAAATACCTGTACAAAGCGATGCAAATGGCATGTCATTATCTAGGATAAACTAAGCGAAAGTCAACGAGTAGTAGCTATTTATTTTTTGTAGAGCAGACCTCTTTGAATTTCAACTGATTTGATTGCACTGTTTTTGTCACATCGGCAAACATGGTTTTGAAATGTTTGGAAAAAGGATTATCGACCTTAACTTTTCCAAATATGACAAAGTCTTCATGACCACCTTCAAGGTCACCATCGTCATCTTTGTCATCAGAATCGTTTTCGCACTTAACCGATTCAATAACTTTTTTATCAGTCCAGTCTTTCAGCGTAATAAATTATTTACGGACAGACTCGTCAGCCAGTTCACTAACAAGAATTGTAATCAACGCCTTAAACTTGATTTCTAGTTCCTCCATAGAACATGCAATCAACAACGAACCTACACCTTCCATTACAACCTTTTTAAACTCACCCTTAATACCCTTCTCCTTCAGATTCATGGATAGCCTTTTCATGAAATGGGGACACTGGGACAGCACAAATAAATCATTGTCAGTGACTTTTGAGACTGACTTGTCTTTTGTGCAGATGATGCCAATTTATACGTGACGTTTAGATAATGCGATAGTGTCATATTGTTCCAACTTTAAATGAAAGCATGAATAATGGCCCAGCTCCAATGTACGACAACCCTTTCAAAAATTGGCAATTTTTGGGGATTTCGTTTAGTACAGAAATACTTAAACTGGGATAAAAAAGCACCTATACTGGCGGTAGAATGACTTGCACTTATCATTTCAAGAAATATCTTCTTTCCTACATTGACGACGCCAGCGTAATAAAAAATGCGTTTACTTTCAAACCCAATTGGTTTTCGAACCACCTTGCCCGTCGCATCAAAGTGCAATTCACAAACCTGCTTCATAATGAACGGATTGCATTGATACTCACTCCACATATACACGCTAAGAGGCACGCCCACATGCTGAATATAGCGCTGGCTTTCTTCGTGCTTTAAATCGACTATATTATTATTATTTTTATTATTATTATTTATTTATCTAATACAGGATATACGTCCCAAATACATTAGATATAATAAAGATATGCCATATAGGTCTAAGCTTATAAATAAACAGGTACACACATAAAACACAATAGCAAGGTTAATTAAATTAACCGTAGTCATCACAGGACAGGCAGTTATTAGCGTACCACCATGTTTATTATATCGTCATTTGGATAATAATCGCCTTCCGAGTTGGCCTCACTCCTCGCCTTTTGCAGGACATGCAGTGGGAATACTTGACCCAAATTACCCCTTTCAAGTAACCCCACGTCCATGGCTGTTAAAGACTTGAGGTGACAGGCAGTTAGTAACAAAGTTTGCTTTAATTCCGTCCGTTCGTTTCCCGCGAGACGATTGTACACTCTCTCTTGAGGATTTTTGGGATGATTTTCCTCAAGACTTCCACAACTTTGTACTGCTACACTTAAAGCCGATTCTAACATTGAAACAATAAATTTAAATACCTTGCAGTTTCCAAACCGATCATCGTACTTACAGTGCGCGTAATCAACAGCAACACCATTCTTTCGCTCCTTGATGCCTTGGAACGTTAGAACACAACTTATGTTTAATACACTTACCATATTCTGTCTAACACAAGAATGCAGTTTGCCCACATCCACAAGTCCATCAACTGTCACTGCCATATTGTGAAGCGGTATTACAAACGACCCTTCTTCTCTCCATTCGCGAGAGTTGCGTAATGTGTGTTTTGTTGCTGACAACAGATCAGTACTATTCGAGTCGTTTAATTCACCATTGGTAAATGCCCGACTCGCCTGAGTGAAACTGTTGCATAATGGGATTTCTGCTGACAACAGATCACTACTATTCGAGTCGTTTAATTCACCAGTGGTAATTGCCCGACGCACCTGCGTGAAACTAACCTCCCGAAACGGATTCCAAATTGTACTAACATAATCCACCATATAATCTATATTATGTTCTCGTTCTTCATTAAATACGTCCAATGGTGCATGAGTAAATCACACTCGCCAGAAGCAAGAATTTCGAATTTCACTCTACGGGACGCCTCAAGAGTTGCACGAAATTCAATTTGCAGTTCACCCCCCCCCCCCCGTGTTAGACATTTGTTGCGAATTACCGAGAAATATACGCCATTCTTTACAGCAATAATGCTTTCATGGTTGATTTTGCGAGATCCTATGTTCTCAAACTGACAAAATTTGACATCCGCTATTCTCATACACGATACGAATTGTTTCTCCAATAAATCCAAATTTGGATCCTGGATATAACAGGCTAACCATTCACCAAGGGTAAAATACCAAGCATTAATTACTCGATTGGACATCGATTGCGTACTATCGAGAGGGACAAAGTCAACATTACCTTCTCTCACTTTACATAGGCCTAATTGATTTGGTATCACTTTACATAATTGATTTTGATTTACATGTTTATGACAACAATTAGTAGGTTTATTCGAAACCTCACATAAACAGACATCCATAAAGTTTACAGCACCGTTTTCACTAAGTGCAACAGAAAGCTTTTGTTTTAATAATTGCACCTGACAATTAGAACTTCCCTGGACAGCTTCAGCAAAACCATCGTTATTGTTACATTTTGCATTATTGATATCGTGTTTGACTGACAACTTATGTTTTACCAGAGTCTGAACATCGTTTGTATTTCTTATCCACATAATGTACAAATGATGAACATTTGTTCTGTTAGCAGGTTTGTTCAAATCGATACATACTTGACTAAAAATTGAACTTTTCCCACATTTACCGGAATTTAATACGCTATCAACAGACGAAACATGCGTGCATATGCTATTAGCGACGTCTTCGGCCACAAACAATATTTTAGACTTAAAATTGGACCATTTTGTAAAGAGCAAATTCCGGTGGCGTGTGGTGTAACAAACATAAAAATGTTTAGCTGCTTCACCAAAAACGGACTCAATATCAAAATCAATTGCTTCTGAAGGAACCCGCCCTGTCTTCTCTTTAATAAAATCTAATAAATCTTCACATTTAACGATTCTTAAATTCTTGACCATTTTTAATGTCCAAAGAAAAAAAAACTCTTAGCTACACCTTACATAAAAACCTTACTTACTCAATGATTTGACACTGGCAGCTCCTGCAAACTGACAACAACTGACACCCACAACAACTAAAGCAAGACTGAAGAAATAAATAGGACTTCACCCCCCCCCCCCCCCCCCCCCCCACAAAAAAAGCTCCACTAACGCATTCTACCATCTGCCAAAGAAACAAGATGTAAAGACTTTGCCAAACAACAAACAGCACACTAGCGCTCTCTACCAACCATGAGAGAAACCCTGGCATCTAGCACCGTCGTTTTTAAAACGAAATAACAATTTTAGAAAATTTAACACAATATATAATACATAGTTCAATGTTTTATGCCTTTTAAAGCTTAGAAACAATAGTATTCAAAGTAATAAGCGTAAAATACAAAAGATACATTATTATACAAGATTTTTTTGTAGGCTATGAAGGATCATTTGTAACAAAAATCCACCTATACAGCTGGATACACACATAAATGTTCTACTAAAAACTAATTTTTATTTTCCAAAAATGTGCTATCTGCACTACTTTGTGACCAAGTGAATGCTAACATGTGTTTTATAATGACCGGTATACAAGATTTTTTTTGTATGAAGTATCATTGATAACAAAAATTCACCTATACAGCTGGATACACACATTTAGTTGTTCTACTAAAAACTAATTTTTATTTTCCAAAAATGTGCTATCTGCACTACTTTCTGACCAAGTGAATGCTAACGAGGTTATATATAGTTGGTATACAAGATTTGTTTTTTTTTTGTATGAAGGATCATTTTCCAAATATTGTCTAGTCGCTCTATATCGTGACCATGAGTATGCGAACATGTGGTTTTAAATGATCACTGTACAAGATTACTTTTTTGACCAGAGTGTACATGACAATATTAATGATTTATAAAAGCTATACATTCTTTTTTCCTTTATAAAGCAATATGTGTAGCAAGAATCGTGCAACACATTACGATACGCACACAAGACACTATTTAACTTCTGTAATTAAATTGTTTTTGTTTTATTTTTGAAAAATTATCTGTGTATACTTTTTTGTCGAGTGTAAATACTATTAGTTATGTAGTAGTAGTAGTAGTAGTAGTAGTAGTAGTAGTAGTTTTTTTTTTTTTTTAAATGTTACCTTTATTGAACAATTTATTTATACAAAAAACACTATGCGTCCCGCAAAGCTACACAGTAACTTATCTGCGGGCTCGCATCATGAATATGTCAACTTATTTAGTACAAATTAACTCTTGGAATCCTTTTATCTAATAATAAATTACTCTAGATAATACTTGATATAATAAGAGCAAGGAAAACATAATAATACATTAACAGCAATATGCCACGAATTCCGTGTTTTGAGGCAACAAGTATCAAACATACAATGTAACAAATCCTTATACAACAACACACATTCACACACGAAAACACACAAGTAAACAATGAAATCAAAAGAAAGGGCGAAAAAAACTAAATAAATGCAAAAACCTTGAAATACAGTAAAACACTTAACTTAATTGTGCATTTCTTAACCAGCCACTAATAATATGCCACGGATTCCTTGTTGTGAGACAACACAAGTAACATACCGTACATACAATATCAAAAATCTGTATACAACAACAAAAAAGCACACACACAAAAAACACATCGATGGTTAAGAACCAATACCTTCTATCTGCCAAAAAGCTAATTTTTTAGGGCATTAAAACTGATTTAAAAAAAGGTAATGACTACAAAACCACTAAAAACTACAAAAATGGATTATTTGAACAACATATTTAATGTAAATCTTGCTTTAATAAATATTTCTGTATTTAATATCTAGATATGGTAGATAGAAGGTATTGCTTTTATTTTATGAACACATAGGAGGTATTGGTTTTAGTTTTCTGTAAATAAGTAAATTGAATTTTTGCGTATGGGTGTCAAATTTATTCAAATACTATCATATTTAAGAACATTATTAATTTCCTTATCAGCTACAAAGGATAAATAATTAACAATGAAAATTCATAAAAATAGTAATTTAGTACATAGGCATTACATTGTACAGTAAATGACAAAATGAAATAAATTTTCAGCATTGGGCGCTACTCTTTTTGGCAATGGACTCACATTGCACACTATATTAGCCCTTTTACATACAAACTAATAATAAAAATTAATCAAACAATTTTACAATTATGAACAGCTATGAATAAATCAATGCAAAAATGCTTCCCTGTGAGCGATTTTTCCCCTTTAACTAAAGGAACCCAAACAGAACTTATGGCTGTCTTATTAATTGTGCTACAACAATTCAACACAACTTAAACATAGTGGTAGAGTTCATAGTGGGAGTGAAAACAAGTATTTCAATGCACTTACGTATTAACGCTTTTACGCTGACAAGTGTAATTATTTTCTCTTGGCAGATTGTCATAAAATTCATGACAATGGTTCGGTAAAACGGATTTTAATGCCTGCAAGTGTTCATACTTTCTAGCAGGGATGCGGACCCTCTCTTGGTGAAGGGGAGGGAAACGTACACATTTAGGGATGACTTTTGGTCTCTTTGGCAAGTCTTGCCAGTCTTCTTCAAAGTCTAGCTTTACATTGATTGTCCCATTTGGATTATATTTAATGGCTCGTAAGTCAGTCACTGTAGCATCCTTAGCCTTTCGCCCTGGACGAATTGAATCGTACCGCATAGTATTTTTTAAGGAAAAGTCCTTTAAAAAGTCATGGGTTAGGTACTTGGTATTGTATGGGCCACAAATACCAGTACCATTTCTAGCCTCATTGCTAACAGCCACATAATCTGTAGGTAGATAAATGTTTCTGCCTTTAAGCTTCCGCTCAATCGCCGCGTGCACGGAATCGCATTCCATTTGCGTATGGCCCTTCTCCAAATATTTCTGCGTAACTGTGACATTGTTACGCATAGCGTAATGGAGAAGAGCATTGGCCATAATCGCATTACGATTTTGGTATGTGCACCCATCACTGTACAGGATTATCGGCAGATTATTTGTATCAGAAAACTGTTCCGTCAAATAATTAACCACACATGAGGAAAAAGCACTGGCCACCAAGTCACATTCTGACTCGTCCCACATGTGATTGGTAGTATGACGGTTTGCTAAATTATAAATTGTAAAATTGTGCACACACAATTTGGTTTTGTAGTACAGTGCACTTGCCTGTATTGATGGTGAAAGCTTCACTGCCTGGAGGTCCATGGTAAAAGTATGACACTCACCGTTCAGTGCATTAGCCTTATCTTTGTCTTTTTCAGCCCTTGCTTTACTTTTTTTTTCATTGTGCTTCTCCCAATCTTCAATGCTAAGATTTCCTACCTCATATTGACAGCATTGGTCACACTGATCTTTTTTTGGTAGACAAATTGAAATGTTGGCATCTCTAAACATTTCGTCGAATGTGAACCTGCTAAGTTCCTTGGCCCCCGACTCCTCACACTTCCGAGTGTACTCTTTGAAGATATCACTTTTGGACCTAAACATATTTGGCTCTAAATACAATTTTGAAGAATCTCTTCGACAGTAGTGCGACGGTAACTTTGGCAGCGAATCCAGAAATGCCGTCACAAACGCCCGCTGCTCGGTTAAGCCTCGTACGTCCCTAGTAACCCTTTCTCTGCGGGACTCGTTTACTTTGGCAGCTGACTGGTTCATTCCATGGTCAGCTTTTGCCCAGTTTTGAACCGACCATTTCCCCAACCAAGTGGTGGTTAAGGGGGGACAACACTGAAAATCTCATTATTTAAACAAAAAAATTTCAATCTACAATTTTTTTTATTTAATTGTTTAAACTATTAAAAATCGATTCAAAACCCAAAGTAAATTATATATATTTCATATAAAATACTCATATCTATATTCTTGTGGATGTATGCGTTGCGTGTTTGGCCTAAAATGCAAGCAAAGACAGGTTTTGTTGCGATTTTGCAGGAAGTATTTTTCCTACACAATACAGTATGGAGAAATTCATATCTTCTAAACTGGTCACCTAAATCTTATAATATTTTGTGTGTATGTTCTCCAATGCCATTAAGATAAAATGATGCATGGCCAAGTTTGTATTTATGTAAAAAGTATTTTTTTTCATTAAAACATTTTTATTTTTATTTTTTTTTATAAAAATGTTAAAAGTAAAAAATGTATAGCCTCCATAAAAAACACAGGTTCAAAGTGGTGATGCATCATTTCATTGCTTGTCTGCATAACTTCAAATAACACTTTACAAAAGTTGATTATCTCAATTGGTTCTTATGTAATCGTTTTCCCGGTGTGCATTGTTGTAATAACAAAAACAATGTCAATAACAATAGAAATGTAAATATAAAAAAAAAAAAAAAATTACTTTAGGTAAGTGTTTGGTGTGTTCAACAAGTTTCAGTTTAATTGTTGCCATAAGGCAGAAGTTAGGATTTTCAGTGTTGTCCCCCCTTAAGAACATAACCTGGCACACAGTTTTCCTTTCAGCTCCGAGGTGAAGGGAGTATTGATAGGAGCCCTTTCTCCGTGATTCATCGGCTTCACTGGTCTTTTTCTTGGTTTCGATGTAGTCTACATAGGAAGCTACAAACACTTGACGCTGGTCCCAATTGGTATCATTCCAAAACTTTGAAAAAATTTCTGCCCTTAAGTTTTCAGAAAATTCATCACAATACCTAACCTTTGATTTTTGGCAAGCCTTACTAGTAAATGTTGGTCCGATCTTTCTAGCTTCTCGCTCAGTGTTGTGAGTTACCTTCTCCCCAGCAGGTCTGCTGTACCCTAAATAATTCTTCCCAGTCATTCTCAGTTTTTTATTTTTCTGCTTCTTCCACTCACTCGGAGCTGCCCGCTTTCGTGGATGGCGCACCCTTGGCTGATCCTCTATAAGTTCATGTTCAGGCCTGTAATCTATTTCATTAGCTCCTAGGCCTACCTCCAGAACAATTGCTGCTTCCCCCTCATCGTCGCCTTCTACTGCCTCCACATCGTCACCTCGCTACCTTAGAATGACAAGGTTCTAACTAACATTTTATGATTTTTGAGAAAATTGATGGTAAACTTTCCTTTACCTATGGTTTACTAATGTTTCAGGTATTATGATTAAATATTTTATCTGCTCACTTAAAATAATTCAATGGTGTTATGGTTAGAAGTAAACAAATTTTTTGCATTGCTAAACCCCTATTTTGACACTGTCAAAATGTAGTTAGAACCATGTCACATTAAAATCTCAGCAAGACTGAATTTAACAAGGTTTTAATGGCTAATGGAACCTTGTTTTACAAACATGATTTTGATAAAATAAAAAAGTTTGTATCTCATGTTTAAATTTGATAATTTTATTCATTCATTCTCATCTAACTTGTCATGGAACATTAAAATACATGTTTAATAATAAAATTAAGAGGCATAGTAGAAGGAATACTGTTTATTACTTGGCATGGAACATTCAGATACATTTAAAATAGATCAAAGAGGCGTGGTAAAATTAATGTTTCTGTAAGAGAGATTCTGTACGCCTTCACATGAACTTTAACTGCATGCATTTTACAAATTTTACTGACATGCATTACGAAAATGATTGTTGTTTTTATCTTTACGCCGATTTAAAGATGGCATCATAATATGCCCGGTCTTGCGGTGGCATGAATCGAAACATACTTTTAATGTCCTTTATCTTATCAACAGAAATGAGTGGTTGTGTTTTCACAACTTTTGCAACCGACTGTGTTGGCGTTGAGTTTGTTGATGGCATTGAGTTCTTTCTTGCGGGTTTGTTGATGTATTTCAGGTTAACTTTGTGTTGGATATCTTCAGAGTGTGATATTTTGAACTCCACTTCGTGCAAAGTTTGTGTAAAACTTATGGTTGCAATCTTGCTGAAAGGTATCTGTTTGTAGTTCAACACTTTAGAGTTGGTCCCATAGTCCTTGAAGTCCCGGTTCTCCTTCAACTGGATAACTCTGTATGGTCGGAACCGGTGTACGACCTTCAAAATTCGAACGAATCCAATTGGGGAGAAAAATTCGGAAGCCCGCAAGGCCTTTTCGATGGTACTGTGTGCGTTGTCGATCTCCTGGATACATGAATGTCCTGCTACTGAATACTTCATTGTTACCTTGGTTATGCTCTCTTAAAGGGGTTCTCACCCGCTAGATTTATTTTTTACCATATGATCTACTGCACCACACCAATCGATAATGAACCATTAAACATCGTAAGTTGAAACCTGTGAATTGTTATTAATTAATGAAATTTCTGGTTAACTGCCGCGGCGACTGTTGGTGTCAGCCGGCTTTTGGTGCGAGTGTACTCGAAGCGATATATCTAGACGGCCTTGGTGTACTCCATTCGACACCGCATAGCAGACCGCGTTCATTGTGCATGCGTTGACTATTTCCCCTCCCAATACTACTCTCTCTCTCTCTCTCTCTCTCTCGCTTGGCTTACTTGACACCAACTCGACAGTCGACACCCGCTGACTCGACGTGCACAGCAACGCACAGCAACGCTCAAAACGAAATGGAGCACCCGATTACACATCTTTATTTTGTACCTGAACGGAAGCTCCGATTACAAAACCAAAATATACGAAATACGAAGAAAAGAAAGACGCAGCGAAAAGTATTACATCATTTTTTTTTTTGAGTAGAATCTTCCAAGGTCCCAAGGCATACAGGTCGTCCCAATGCTATTTCTTATGGGAGATTTTCGCCGATGGGACCTAGCTCGAAAATCACTAACTTTGATATTTTTTCCCCGGGTTATGGTGAACCCGATTTCTTTTCATTTAGTCGCTAATTTCATAGCTAATCAGCCTTAGTTAAACATATTTTTTTGGTGTAGCGGGTGAGAACCCCTTTAAGAATTCAAGTATGGCATTTGAGATTAATGAATTTCGGTTTTGAGGCACACACGAATCACTCCAAGTAATCAGTTCGGTTATTTCATTTTCTTCAACAACATGTTCGAGTATTTTCTTTACTGCGCTGGCGATATCGTTACCTGCCCTTCCAGATATACCCTCATGCCAGATGGGGCACAATATAGTTGTTTAGTTGTAGAGAGGTGAGCAGTCAAGTTGTATGTAGTCAGCTTACGCAAATAAAATAACGAACTGATCTCTGCCCTCGGACATGAAATCACATTTTGCAGGTCGAAAGACAACACTGGAATCTCTGGGTTCTTCTTGTCGTTCTCCCTTTCTTGGCGCATGTCTATTTTTTCTTGAACGTGCAATGTATGTTTTTGCTCCATTTCTTCCGACACCAAATTATGGTCCTTTGCAACTTTGTAAGCTTCGCAGGTATCGCACCTGTAGCTTTTTGGCTTATGAAAATCGTAGTTGAATTCAGTGAGGAAAATACGCCTATACATTGACAGTTTCACAATTAAAAGGCCCTTTTCTTCACAATATTATTTATATAAATCGTACATTTTCGTTATATTTAATGAAGATTCCAAGTATTTTTTTTCAGTTGCAGCACGACAATAGTGCGACTCCACACACGGAAATGAATTAATGTGTTCACGTACACCATCTTTTGATGTTTCTGGGAGCATCCGTCTGCTGTTTTCACCTCTTCCCCTTTGGTCCCGTTTTGGTACACCTGTGTGCATGTCTTTATTTTGATGTACTGTATACACAGGCTTTTGTGAAATACTTAATGTCCCCAAGTAAAAGGATTTACAGACTTGGATTTTGTCATTTCTAACATTAAGAAAATATCGAAATGAGAATGACCGTTTTAGATTTCCATCATACTCTTTCTTTCTTGCAGTCAATGTACGCTCAGTCGTATTTCCGATAAAATGATACTTTTCATCTTGATTTAAAGAATAGTATGAGTCAAACATTTCCTTGCGTTCATTCATTGAAATTTTTTGACTACATTTAAATTTGCAGTGTGCTAAACAGTCTTTTTTGTTGGTTACCTGTTTTTTGGGGACATTTTTCCCACGTCGACTCACATATTCTTCACCAGCCTGATGGTGAGTTTTTCTTTTATTGCAGACCCAGTGGTTGAGTTATTTTCCTCCGAACTTTCTTCTTCACTGCTTCATTGGCTTGTTGGGCTGGTTCTTGTTGATCGTAATCAATTACTTGTAGGCCTACTGGTTCTTGTTGATCATCTGGGCCTATGTCTGGTAGTGGGCTCGATGGTACGCCTACATCACCGTCGTCTTCTTCATCGTCCAATCTAAAATAAATCAGCACACATTATGCAAAGATATTCCCAACTGGTAGACTACTTGCAAGATTTTTCTTATTTTTAATATTATCCGTTTACAAAAGCCTTCGGTTATAGTTTCGCATCATAGGGTAGGCCTATAGGTCTTGGACAAAAGTAGGCCTATTTTAAAACAAGGTTTTCGTAACATTCATGATGAAGGCTTCAACTAGGCTTAGGCCTAGGCCTTAGGGTAACCTAATGCATAGCCTACATAGGTATTAATATTTAACCTGGTCCTGTAATATTTAGGTCTACTTTTACAGACACAGACACAAACTGACACCTTTTGACAGGCCTAGGCGCAGAACATTTGAATACAATGCTTTTGTAACATTTATGATAAGGCTTCAACTAGGCCTAGGTCTAGTGTTAGCCCTAGACCTCTAGCATAGGCCCTAGCCTAGGCCTAGGCCTACCTATCTGTCTTAGGACCTAGGCCTACATTGCATTGATACTTAGGCCAGTTTTGTTATATCTAGGCTATGGCCTACTATTACATACACAGACACAAAGTGACACAAACTTTAACAGGCTTAGGTCTAGTTTAGCATCAATGGTTTGGTTGGTTGGCTGTTGGTCTGTTCTACTTTTAGGTTAGACTTGGGGCCTACTTCAAGGTCTACTTAGGGTTGGCATAACTAAAAGTTCTTGACTTACCCAGAACCTTGCTCATAATCATATGATGCACACGAAGGGTGGTAAGACGGGTCAGAGTCATCAGCTTCCTGAATATTTGTTATGTTTGCTACGATATCTCTCAGTCTTTGTATCTCCTCTTCTGCCATTTTTGATAGCTGGTTGATGTTAAATGAAGGACGACTCTATACGTCCGACTGGTCGGGCAGCTACTGTGTTTTAGGCAATACGTCCGACCATTGGTCGGACAGGCAACATCTCGTAGGCTATACGTCCGACTTGTCGGGTATGTCCGCCAAGTCGATATGAATCGGGTCATGATCGATCGAACATAACCTCGAAAGTAGAAATATAATAAAGTAGGCTGTGAAAAAAATATGGGCGTTGCTCACGGCCCTACGCTGACTTTTCGAAATGGTCTGCCGCGAAAATTAATCGAACATAACTTCGAAAGTTAAAATGTGATGTGAATGTGCATAGGGCTTAGGCCTAGCCTAATTCCTCATTTAATATATAAAGTTTATGAACAGTTCAATAAAGCCATTTAATATATAAAGTTGATGAACAGTTCATAATATTCTGTAGCCTATGTAGGGCCTAGGCCTAGGTATTGTCTGCCTTATTTAGGCCTAGGCCTACCTAATTTAGTCACCTCTTATGACAGGCCGTCATCACTAGGCCAAATTCTACTCCGAGCCTACACGTAGAACCTGTTTAAAATTGCAGTAAGTAACATTGTTTGGATAGATAACCATTGAGGTATCTTAGATTGTTATCCATAATATTGGTAGCCTAATAACAATTTATTAGGGCAGTTAGACCTCGTTCACATTACACTAGTTACTAGGCCTAGGGCCTACCCTAGTAAGTCACGAGCGTTCACACTACACAGGTATTACCAATGTAACTGAGTAGATCATCTACCTTTCAACAGTAGCGCCACAGATAACTAGATAACTAGTTATCTATGTAACTATATCAAACAATTACTAGGGTAAGCAATTTATTGATCACATGGAGAAATTATCTGCGTACTAGGCCTATCACCTACCTGAGTAATATATCGGTAGGGTGAACAAGGTCTTAGGTAAATGGAAGGTTGTCATCTAGTGAATAAAATACTAACTGGACATAGATTCATATCAAAACTTTATTTGTGCAATAATAGCAATAAAGTAGTGAAAGTTATGATTGTAGAATAATACAAGTTACAGATTAGATAAGAAAAGAAATATTCTGACTGACAAGTCCTTGGTAAGGACACAAACTAATAGTATACAAAACCGAATACAACACTGTTCGTCTGATCACAGACTACAAACTACAAACATTGATATGGACGGAAACTAATAGTATACAATACCGAATACAATACTAATCGTCTGATCACAGACTTCAAACTACGTACAAACATTGGTAATGAATGTCAAATGTTGGCATTATTCAGGCAATGGGTTAAACTAGTTACCCAACTTAACATCACAATCTCAGGTATTGTCGTCCTTGGTACGGACACAAACTTAATAGTATACAAAACCGAATACAACACTGTTCGCGTTTAGACTTCAAATGAGAAACATTGGCAGTAATGAATGTCAAATGTTGGCAGGAACGGTAAAACTGGTTAGGGCCTACCTTACTTAACATCACAATCTCAGGTATTGTCGTCCTTGGTACGGACACAAACTAATAGTATACAAAACCGAATACAACACTGATCGTGTGATTACTAAAACTAATAGCATACAATACCAGTACTGGACTAGCTTGAATGAGTTGCATGGCCGCTATGCTAGTGTACATGATTTACAGTCTTTGAGAGTAGCATGCTACATTTTTGGTATAGTGAGGCCTATAGTGCGCTATTTATATTAGACACGTAGCGTTAGTTGTAGCATGTTACATTTTTTGTAGCGTTTTTTTGCATGCATCTTTCAGCATTTCAGTGCGGCAATTTCATTATAGTCTTTATCGACAATGGCAGTTATTATTTTGTCCACTTGGGTAGGATTGCAAGTTTTGAACAATTCCACAGTTAGTTGCATAATGTTCTTTTTTTCATTTGCAACGAAGCAATATGCAACAACTCGACCATGGCCAAAACCATCTTCTACCATGAACACAACAAGTGGCATTCTGCTTTTATTTATCGTGTAGGTTGTATCCATTAGAAGGACTTCCGGGAATTCTTCTAGAGTACTTCTCATTGTCGACGTTTGGAAGTATATGATGTTGATGTTCTGTGTACCCTCAGCAAGACCTACGTACACTTCTGATAAAGGATCGCTATTCTTGAGTTCTTCAAGTACATCAAAAAAAAGCATGGATTCCGTGCGCCCATTCTTTTCAGAAGACCGCATCTTAGCTCTGTAAAATAGATAACATAAATGAATCGGTTATTTGAGAAACCCCATTAGTCAAGGTTTGGTAGTTTTGAGATAAAGAGAAAAAACAATTTTCAGCTTTAAAAAACCTAAAATTATTAAATATTGTTTTAGCCTATGGTTCAAACAATGACTATTCAACAATACTTTTTTTTCATTATCAGACCCTTGAGTGTTTATCATTGATAACATATCAGTGCATAACCACGCTTGACTTATGGGCTTTCTCAAATAAATGAAAATTTTAAAATAAAAATACTGAATTTTAGGAAGTAAAAAGGGTTTTCAATAAGTTCTAGTAAGTCATTTAAGGTAATAACTATTTTTACACTTTATTTTGTTCTTGAAGTGTCTTGCTGATCAAAGACCGTACATTATGCCTATATTATACGACCCTAACGTTCCCTATTTCAATGCACATTGTGGAACACATAGTAAAGTCAGCTTTGTAACTTATTACGTATATTAATATTTTTAACTGTGTGTTAATGAGTTAATGATTGTGACCACATACAATAGTTTAGGCCTATAAGTCTACATTCATTACAGAAATGTTTTTGCATCCATTTGTAAAACTACTCATGGTCCTTGTCGTCCTTATCTACTGTTGGCCAAGCTAAGATTTCTTCAAAGAATTCGTTGGCATTGTCTTCGTTAGGAATGTATGCTTGCAACTTTTTGAGATCTTGCATTTTTTTAATGTTAATGGGAACACTCCCTTCAGGATAGGCTTTTATGGTTGGTGACACCAATGTGGTGTTATGAATTCCCACATTGAAGGTGTATTTTACAACACCATCGATGTGGCTGTAGGCTGTCACTGTCCCCGGCTGGTTCTTAGAGTACTCAAAGTGTGCAAATTGAGAGATGTTGAAGTTTACTTTCTGGTCTCGTGGCACAGCTCGTCCCATTGACTCCGTGGCTAGGGTGTTTCGTTTGTAGAACTGCGGCCACCATGACTTCATGTCCAGAATGTCTTCTGTATCCACCAATTTAACAACAAACTTTTGTTGTGCACTTGAATTAACTATATGCTCAACATACTGCAACGGTGTATAAACACGATCTATTTTTTTAAGAGCGCGTTTGACAACTCCAAAATCCCTGTCACAGGGAAGAAATGAATGCCCTCGTACCGGGAAATATTGAGAAATTGTCTCAAATCGACCAGTTTGCACAAGATAAATAAACATTCTGACCACTGTATGGTTTTTGTTTTGTCCGGCACAGTTGTCGGAAAAAACATGGAGATGTTTAGTGTCCTGTGGGATCTCGTCTTCAATGAAATCCATTAAAAACGTACATACTTCGTTGGGCCCCTTCTTTGCTATGCCTTCATGGTAGGCATAGAATTGTGCAGTATTGGTTTTCAAGTTGTGTATGTCCACAACATTGAAGGTTAGTTGTCGAAGGTAAAACACCTCTTGGACTGGAATATGAGGTAGTTGCAAATTTTGCATATAATCTATGCATATTCCAGCTGTTTCAGGATCTTCTTTTGTGAGTTTATCGATTGCTTTCAGTTTACGGAAGAATGACTTACTTCTGCGTCGGTGAACCATAAGTTCTGCTACAGCCACTCGCTTGGCTGTGTCATTCAAATTTTTGCTTTTTATTTTTACAGATAGTTCCTCACAAACACAGCAAGTGTCCACTTGCGGCCTACCAAACGACAAATCGAATCGTTCGTTGAATATTTTCGAATAGAAGTCGTATTTCACATCATGATGAGGGAATTTATCTTTAAAAAGTGTGTGCATTATTTTTACATTTAGCCTAACCGTTCGCATAAATACCGTTTTTCAGTCCCTGAGTAATGCGACTCCTTGAAAGGGAAAGAGAGAATATGTTCTTCAATATCCATTATTATAGCTCCTGGTATAGCATTGCCAGAGATGTTTTTGCCACGCATGTCTTTCGGTGATTTGCCTTCCGATGCGAGAAGACACAAACGGCGTAGACGATCAGGAGTGATGGCATGCATGTTTATAAAAGCAGTTTTGCACACTTCAACTTTACGTGAGCTAGTTGACACCCAGTATTTGAATGAGTTGTTTCTCTCTTTTGACGCTCCATCAGGCTTCCGTGGCCTTCTACATTTTACCTGGACCACTTCAATGAGTGCTTGTAATGAGCAATCTTGCTCATTTTTTGTGTCTAATTCCCTGAATCTGGAGATAAGTTCTGATCTATCCCCTTCAGGAACTGTTGTGAAACATTGTTTCTTGCAGCTGAATGAAAAGAAGAAAAATTGTGTAAAAAACATGACACACTAGAGCCTACTAAAGTGATCTTATGAACAATAGGGAGTAGGGACAAATAAAATTAATTAATCAAATAGACCTTGTCAATATCAACAACACACATCTAGGGCCGAGAGGTTAGACCTACGTCCATTACAGAATTAACTAGATCTAACACAATCAATTACTGCTGCCGATTTGAAATATAAACATAAAGAGTCATAACATCAATGGGAAGTCTAGATACCGGTGTCTGGTCTAGCCAGAAATATCAAAACAGTAATGCATAGGCCTAGGCCTATCAGAGCCTACAAATGTGAAAAGTTATGCCCATAAGGTGCAATGAACATAAAAAAAGAAGTAGGCCTAGTTAGACACTTGGGCTTATTGACTTTTGAGCAGTTGCCTTGGATTTCAGGCCTAGGCCTAGTCAAATATGAAATTTTAGCTTTGGCCTAGGGCTACGATTTACGTAAGTTAGGTTTGTATTCCTGAACGTGGACTTACCGGCAATCTGGACCTTGCTCACGAGCTGGCACAATATTTCCCTTCCAATTTTTGTATTCCTTGCCTTTTACTCTTGCATCTTTGATAATCTCACACTTGTAAATAACATTCTTTACACCTTTCTTTCTCTTTTTTGCTTCAATAACAACATCATTATCACTGTCTGACATTTCAGCGGTTGCTTACAGCTGTTTTCTCCACCATCGCCTTTGAGCACAGCGAGAACAACAAATCACATAGCACTGCCCTTCATTTAGTAGAGAAATCCCATAAGTCATTGACTTGTGGGGTTTCTCAAATAAACAAAATATTCAGCCGCCTATATTATACACAGTGTAAGTGCGACTTATAGGGTTTCTCAACCAAACATGGGTCGACCTTCCAAAAACACGATTCCGTGTCTAACTCAAAAAGGACGTTTTGATGACTTATGGGGTTTCTCAAATAACTGATTCAAATTATTATTAACAAGTTATTAAAAGGGGAATTCAATTGATTTGTGCAATGTAAGAAAAATGGTTATTTTGGGGGTTTTTGTTTATCAAATTCTTACTATATATAGCAGTGATTCTCAACCGGTGAGCCGCCATCACAAAATCTCATCCTGCTTTCCACGGCTTCACCACGCTTCACATAGGCCTAGGACAACAGAGCTGCAGAGCACACGGCCGAATGCCGATGTTCCCACGTTGCAATTGTGCTTGGCATCATCTGGGTAAAAATAGCATAAAATTTGATAGGGCTTACACAAATTTAATAGTAAATTTAATAATCCAAGAAGATGTTGGAGAACGAAAGTTATCATGGGAGCAGGTCGCTATGGGAAGACAGAAAAGAGTGGAGACAATTGGCTACAGCTAATGGTGGGAAACCGCCACTCAACTAGACACAGTTGAAATTGAGTTAAAGATTACTATTATTATTTTAATTTAATACATCGGATCGAAATAAAACAATAATTTCCATTGGAGGCAGAGCATTTTTTATTTTGCTGCCATTTTCAACTATGTACACATGTGAGCAAAGCTTAGCCTCTCACAGTCACAACGATACAAAATAAGAAAAGTTACCGTCTTCTATCTGTGGACAATGAACTTTGGCTCTTTGGGTATCACTGATTTAATATTTGATTTGATAAAACACTTTGGTCCCAATACTGTTTAGTCAAGGGTTAAGTGGATGTTTAGGTTATGCAACATGGTATGTAGGCTCTACATAATACAATAAATGGCAGGCTTCATTTCCAATTGAATGTAACAAGATAAGCATACCTTAAATTAGCAAGATCCTTTGCAGTGACTTTTTTACCAGTTGAATGTCTTACTACATCTTCCAGAATGGATGTTTTTACACCCATTTGAAGAAATTCAACGGTGGATTTTATCTCCTCGCCATGGAACTGTCGCACTTCGGGATACATGGAGTATTGCTCCTCCGTAAGCTTATGGTTGTGTTCACAAACCATTTTAGTGACAACAAGTTCAGACGTTACCTTGTTGGCTATGATGGTAATTGACGATGTACAGCCATTTTTAAACGTCCTGGAACAGATAACACATTGTAGGCCTACAAACTATTGAAGGGAAAAGTAGAACTAAGTAAAAATGGACATCAAACATTGTCTATGGAAGGAAGTAAGTTATTACAATTATACAGGTATGTACTTACTTCTGATTAGGGCGCATTCCTTTCCCAGTCGCTCTCAAGCCGCCATAGTGCTTACAAACAAATTTTGCGAATTTGTACTTTAGCTCAAGTGGATATGGCACATCAAGACTTTTGTTCGCATTTATGACGGTCTTACTGTCATCAACGTTATACACCACTTTAACGTCAGCAGAGTACTTTCTGAGAGCAACCTCAAATGCTTTAAAGCTATTGAAGCGGGACCCAATTTCCATTATGGAAGTAGTTTGGAATTACAGGTTGTCAGTAGCTAAGTAAACCTGAAGAAGAAAGACCGGCACACATATTAGTGTTGGATAGCGTACCGTGTGTAGGAGGCCTACTTTCAAAGATGCATCAAACCCATGATAAGTTGCGAAATCGCCGGATGGTGGAACTATCCCCTTCCTCAGTGTCTCCTTTACGCTTTTAAGTTTTAACTTTTAATGAATCCCAAATAAGTGTGGGACATTTAATAAGAAACAAAAATGTTAGTGTAACAATCAGGCGTTCTATACTTTCAAGTATCACGGCTACTTACATCACAAAATCTCATCCCGCCTTTCCACGGCTTCACCACGCTTCACATAGGCCTAAGACAGCAGAGCTGCAGAGCACACGGCCGAATGCCGATGTTCCCACGTTGCAATTGTGGTTAGCTTGCCATCATCTGGGTAAAAATAGCATAAAATTTGATAGGGCTTACACAAATGGGCTAGGCCTAGGCTATGCCTAGGAAGTAGGGCCAGGCCCTAGGGGCTTAGACTTGGCTCTACAATCAGGCGTTCTATAATTTCAAGTATCACGGCTACTTACATCACAAAATCTAAATCTCATCCCGCCTTTCCACGGCTTCACCACGCTTCATCACGGAGCAGAGCACACGTCGGTTGCAAACGGAAATGGACGAAGGACGATGATGGCGGCAGGCGGATATGAGGCACCCCGCGCATGCGCAGGTTTGGTCGGACGTATAGCCTAGAAGCTATTGGACGTCCGACCAGTCGGACGCATATCCACTCCGTAAATGAAAGTGCCCATTATGAGGTATTGTAATTGGCTACTATTATAAAAGAATCGTTTTGATTGGATGTGATCCAATAAATAAACGAATAAGAGAGCTCCTAGGAAAATGTAGTTAGAACCTTGTATTACAAACACAAAGTTGTTTACACTGCAGTTGGAACTTTGTCATCCTAGTAGTTAATTCAAATGCTGATAGATTGCGTTGGTGTATTTTTATTTACAAAGCACTTGACAGATGGAACCTTGTCATATAATTTTCAAGAAAAATCGAAAAATGTCAGTTAGAACCTTGTCATTCTAAGGTCACGAAATTGTTTGATATTAAATTAATTTTTTAAGCAATCAATATTGACTCCTATTGACGCATTCATGTGCATGATCATAATTGTTCTTTAAAACTAAAGTGGAAGAGCTGCTCCATATGTCCCTTCTCTTTTAGATTAAGATGTATAGTCCACCATAAAGACACTCTACATGCTGGAAATCACATAATTTTAAAGACAATTGATACAGCTATATATTTTAGTTTTAATGAATATGCCTGCATATCCTGTGAGAATATCCCGAGCACCTTCCTTAAATATTAATATAAACGTTTATTTACTATTATATGAACATTTATTTAATATTTTAAAATTTGCAAATATACAAACAATAATGTTCATTAAACATTCTTTGAAGGTTCACAATCTCATAAAATAATAGTATGTGAACGTTTATTGAATGATAAAATTGGTGACATTTACACATTCCCATAATGTTCCATCCATCTTACTCTGTTTATTGAGAACATTATCTGATTATAACATATGTTCAGTGATAATATTGCCTGAATATTTCTTAAACATGGCTGTGCTGTATGGGAAGTGCCATATAAGCAGTCCTACGAGTACGTACTTTGCTTTCCCGGAGGTTCCTATATATAAAGCCTAGAAGTTTATAATCTCTGTATGAAGGTTCCACTTTAAGTCACTCGATAAGTTAATACCCAGAAGTTTGATCGATTCGCAGTTGGACAGCGTTATGTTATTAATTTTGTAATTGCTATTTATCGGATTAGAAGTACGTGAGAATGTTATTACATTGCTTTTGTTTATGTTGAGTTTCATATTGTCCAAATGACACCAGATGGTGATGTTATCTAAGTCTGCCTGGAGGAGGGTTGTATCAGCTTCGGAGTTAATAGGTTTGTACAGGGTGCAATCATCAGCGTACATAGCAATTTGAGAAGTGACGCATGATGGTAAGTCCATCATGTATATTACAAAAAATAACGGTCCCATCACAGACCCTTGGGGGACCCCGGAAGTAACATCTACGCAATTGGATTTGGGCCCACTGTGCACAACACTTTGGGTTCTCCCAGTTAGAAACGAAGAGTACCACTGAAGTAGGCTTCCCTGTATGCCGTAGTGCTCCAGTTTGCGTAATAGCCTATGGTGTGGTACAAGGTCAAACGCTTTGCTGAGATCGAGTGCGATGGCGTCAATTTGTTTTGCTGCTTTAGTGTCAAGTTTAAACTGCCAGTCCTCGATGATCTTAGCCAGCATGGTAGCGCAGGATCGCTTCGGAAGGAATCCGTGTTGGTTGTTGTTTATAACCCCGTTGGTCTGCAGGTGTTCGAGAATGGGTTTGGATATTATTTTCTCTAATATTTTGCAGAGAGCGGACGTCAAAGTAATGGGTCGATAATTAGAGACATTCTCTTTGGGGCCTGATTTGTATGTTGGAACAATGTTTCCTGTCTTCCAGTCCCTAGGTATTGTGCCAGACCATATCGAGAGGTTGAACAGGCTGGCAAGAGATGGAGTAAGGGCTACTGCGCAATTATGTAGTATCTTGGTGGGTATTTCGTCTGGCCCTGGCGCTGCGCCTGGTTTGAGACCCCTCAGACTTTTTAAGACCTCACTTTCAGACACGTGGAGGCTAGTCAACAGTTGGCAGGAAGCTCTACTAGGCATGCCGAACAGCTCGCCATGCTTTTGTTCCTGCGGCGCTTCAAAGGTGTTCTTGAAGTGGGCGCTGAATAGGCAGAATAGTTATTTCCTTGTGGTGGAGTAGATATTAAATGGCTTTCCGAGTCTGGTGCACTTGGCGAGCTTTGAGCTTTATAGTTAATTTTGTTAACATGTGGTGTGACATTTGTAAAGCTTTGGAAGTCTGACACTGAGCTTTGCGAGTAGGCAGAATAGTTATTTCCTTGTGGTGGAGTAGAACTCAAATGGCTTTCCGAATCTGGTGCGCTTGGCAAGGTTTGCACTGTATAGCTTTTTTCATGTATTTGCGGTGACGTGACAGTCACATAGTTTTCAGGGCCTGGCGCTGAAGTTTGTGTTGAGTGGTTGCGTCCATCTCCTTGTGGTGGAATGGAAGTATGGGTTAGTGAGTCTGGTGCACATGGTGAAGTTTGCACTACTGGTAATAATGGTATATAGTTACTTTCATTTATTTGTGGCAGAGAAACATTTATGTAGCTTCCGGAGCATGTCGAGTTTTGTGATAAATTGCTATTTTTGGTGCCTTGCATCTGTTTAACTTTGATTTTCTTCATGTTTAGTTTTTTCATAACAAGTTTAGTTTTATTTATTCCAGTTTTTAACTGTGCAGTAATTTTAGATGTAGAACTAGTACTCTTAAATTTAAGCCCACGTTTGTACCCAGGAGGATGTCGATGTTTATATGAGTCCGGAATGCGGAACTGGAAATCTTTTAAGCCAACTTTTTTAACTTCAAGATTCTTTTTTGAAGTGCTCGTTGCTTCTTCATCAACATCTGAATAGTCTTTTAATTTTTCAAATGCAGCTTTAAAGCTCACTGAAACAACAAAGGACAATTCTCATTTTGGGGTGGCAGAACCCCAAACAAACCAAAGTGGATGTAGGACCAGTGTCCAGTAGTTGATGAAATATCAATACTGAAGTACCCACAGACATAATTAAGAGGTTATTTAATCATGGACTAAAACTGCGTTACTGGACCTGTGCTGCTGGTGCTGTGCTGGTGGTAAAGCAGTGTACCACTTAATTAGCCCCGGATGTCGGCAATGGGCCGCCATTTTTGCACTTTTACTAACGGTTTCGAGGCTTTTTTTTACATTGTTGGCATGTAGCTGCTTAGCAATAGGGGCTAAAATGGCCGACAATTCCCAAAACCGGAAATTAGAATCGCAGACGCGCTCTCAAACAATGTTGCACGTCCTTAAGAATTATAAGTCCATGGTTTTATTAAGCCCAGTTCCCGCACTGAAATAGTTACTGAAATACCAATAGTTATAACTATAAGAGATATAAGGACCATCAGGCATTGAGAAGTCACTTATAACAAAGCAATGAGATGCTATACATTGTACATTTCTGTTCTTATCAATACTGCAATGACTATTTCAGTGTGGGAACCAGGCTTTAAGGAGTAGAAAATGGTTTGGCCAAACTAGTTTTTTTACACTCAAAAGGATAGATGACTGTGATGATGTACATTCGACTATTGCGAGCAATCTTAATTGTAAACTCATTTGGACGTTTGTAGGCCTAGGGCCCCAGGCCTATTAAAAAATAGAATTATTGATTTTTAATAGTGTATTGTACTTCACTTATCCATAACTTAATTTAATTAATCACTTTTGACCTGAATATACCTAGGTAATACGATATGTAAGCTCTGCCATTCTTCAAAGCGTCCATTTTCCATGAAACACATGATGCTCTGACGTCATTTTCGTCTGTCGAATGTACTTCCGACAGCAAAATAGTAGAAGGAATCGAAATCATTTTCTTCAACGCGGAATAGGAATCGAAAGTACATCGAGACTACCGTTTGTCGAAAGTAAGCGTGGAAAGCAGTCATTCCACGTGAAAAAAGCGTCGAGACTCACCCCCCTGGAACGCATAGACCGCGGTTTACTAGACAAACGCCTAATCGACCGCAGGCCAACTGCGCCGCCCAAAGTTCTTGAAACATACATGATAATGATAGGCCATGTCAATGAATTACTAAAAAATAAAAACATTTGTTTTATGCCATGTGGAGGCTGCATTCATAGTCCACTCTTACAACCGTTGGCCTGTGGTTGTAATAATCATAATTAATTTACTTATTTTTATAACTTGCTATTATTTCATCTATATTTTGCCAGAGTAAGATATTGGGTTAATTGAACTACCTCACTTTTCATTGCAAATAATGGTGGTGTTTAGCCTACGTCATCTGATGTTACGTTATTCAGAACGCGTAGATGTTACTGTTTTATATATTTGTGAAGTTGTTGGTCTATTAGGACGAGTAAAATATGGTTATATGTTGGTTTTCGTTCCAGAATCCAAATATTTTGTTAAAAGTTGCGAAATATTGAATCTGTGGATTTTTTGTGTTATACTGGCGATAATAGGGAACACGCGTATGAAAATTTTAATCGATTTTTAAATACCTTGTCTCTCATTTAATAATTTTGTGTCTTTGAATTTTGAAAAACGGATCAGTCCATGCCTCAAAATAATTGGTTTAGTAACTATAAATAAAAGGGCGCGAAAAACGATCCGCCGCCATATGTAGAGTGGATTTGACGTCATGGTTTTGTACTGTGAACGCTCACCGCCTCAGCGATTGGTCTGTTACGCCACGTCTACAGAATCATTGCGTCACAGCCACCTGTACGCGTTTCAGATACCCGAGTTTAAACTTCAATAAATGCGACCACATTAAACCTATTTAAAAATTTCTTTTTTACTTGGTACTCGCATTAATATACTTTTTGTATCTGATACTATTAAACTAAGTGTTTGGTTTAACAAAAAAAATCGTACGCGTGTTGCCTATTATTCGTTTTCGTCCAAGACAAAGGAAACCAGTTCTACGTTTTGCGCATGCCGACACTGCTCACGTGACCGAACTCTCTTCTCATTGGTCGAATGTTTAGCGATAGGAACTAAATCCTGCGTACTATATTAAATAGCAACACGGACACTGACTATTTTGTACGTACAACCCTTCATTAAGTTAGGCCACATAAAATGGCTAACTAAATCAACAAACCTATAATATTTTATTTGAATCAACTATACCGTTCTTTCAGTGTGCCGTTAAGTTTCTACAATCCTGGTTGCCAGCGTGTGACCAAGGGGATGACACTGTCGGGCTTGGCTATTTGGGTCTTCTGCATTTGTGGCCTGGAGATCCGCTGTCGAACTAGGTCGCGTTCATAACCACGAGCTACGAAGGCGTCGGTGATTCTATCACAGTAGTTCGCGAGCCCTTCGTCATCAGAGCAAATGCGTCTACCTCGCACAGCTAGAGAGAATGGTAGGGCATGCTTGGTGTAAGTAGGGTGACAGCTGCTGTTGTGGAGGTATTGCTGGCTGTTCGTCGGTTTGAAGTGGACCTTGGTGCTAATGAGGCCTTCATTGAGGAAAATGTCTACGTCAAGGAAGGTGACCGTACCGCGGACACATTTCACGTGAATTTTAAAGCCGAGAACGAGTTGAGGTCGTTTAGAAAGACATCAAGGCTCTCGGCACCATGAGTCCAAATCCCGAAGAAGTCGTCTATAAATCTGTACAGGCCGAGTGGTAGTAGCTTCTGAGTCTTGATGGAGTCTGTCTCGAGCTTGCCCATAAAAAGGTTGGCATATGACGGGGCCATGCGTGTCCCCATGGCTGTTCCCTTGATCTGCAACAAGTGTTTGTCCTGGAAGCGAAAGTTATTCATTCGTAACACCATGTGCGCAAGTTGCGTGAGGAACTGCGTGCTGGGTTTAGTGTTGTGTGGACGCTGGTCAAGAAAAGATTCGAGCGCAGCTAGGCCTTGGATGGTCGGGATGTTAGTGTATAGCGAAGTGACATCCACAGTCACTAGTAGGGCACCGTCCGGCAGCGGGGTGTTGATCTCCTCCCAAGCTATGTTATGTGGTATTTATTTAAACCAGTACATAAGTATGTTTACTGTTCATAGTTTTTGTTATTGTAGTTTTACAAACTAAGTTTTCACAATCATGTATACTCCTATGCAATGGAACCTAATACAATTTGTATTCCCGAGTCGTGGAATATATCTTCAATGATGGCCTTGACGAATGGCCAATTCATATGATCTAGGCCACACCCAATGCGGGGCATGGCAAGTTTCTCTATGAAGTAGAACTCGCAGTAGCCTCGGATGTTTAATAGGGTATCTCTCAGGGCGTGTGGTAGTGGCTTGTGACTCGAGAGCTGCTTGGTGATCAGGTATACAATAAGCCTGCCTTCCGCATGGAGTGTTGCGAATCTTCCGACCCCTCTGTTTTGTTGGATAAGGTGGCGCACACTACCAAATTTCCTTTTGAAACCTGCAGCAATCCCTTTGCTCATTGCGAAATCCGCTCCAACACAGTGGACGAGGGGAATTGGAGAGGGGGCGTCGAATAGATTGCCCTGCAGCTCGGTGATTGTTGGAGCTGGATTTGTTCGCTGGGCGGTAGGCCTAGGCCTATGCGTTAATGAGGGGATTGGAATGGTGGGAGACTGGACTTTGGTATGCTGTGGTAGACTGCATTTAGTGGGAGTTGGGGGAGTTTTGAGAGAGTGAATTGGGTACAGCTTGCCATCCTCCTCGAATCTTGACTGTTTGGGCGACCCGGGTATTTTTGTGGCGATAGACGGGGATGGGAGCAGAGTAGGGGGAGCAAGGCTGTGACTGGTGTTTTTCCTAATGGGGACATTCGAGGTAAGTGGAGGGATTGGTTGCCAACTCATTACTGAGCATACTTCGGCCAGCATGTGGTGTATAGTGGCATGGCCCTGTTTGTTGGGGTGTAAACCTCCTTTGGACAGATGGGATGCTGAGCATACAAAGTTGTTGATCTCAACATATGTGGCTTGCAGAACGTTGCAGATCTTTTTTAACTCACTGTTGACTTCTTTCACCCGGTCTTTGCACTCGATATCCCTGCGGTGGGCGATGGAGGTATAGGCGATTGAAGCTCGTGGGAATAATTCTTTGGTGGTCCTGGGAAGTTGATAAAAATCATCGGATAACTGCCTAGTGCTGCGTAGGTAGAGAGAGTTAGTGCCGCAGTGCAGCATTACTATGCGTACATTGGGGTCAGCGGTTTTTGACTCGAGCAACCTCTGCCGTAGTTGAAAGGGTTGAATGCCTGGGTGGGTTTCTAGCCAATAAATGTCATTCGGCTTGATGTAGCTGCATCCCACAAACATTGAGTCGCTGATGGTCAGGTTTGTGGTTTTTGAGCAAGGCTGTTGGGTGGTTGAGGGCCTCGTCTCAAGTTTAGGGTTGGAGCCGTGGTTAAGTTTTGGTTCGGGCCTAGCCTTCCATCTAGGCCTAGATGGATGGATTACGTTATGTGGACTAGGGTTAGGCCTAGGTTCGCACTTTGAACTGACTTGCTCCGCTTGTACCTGTGAGTTTTCGATTAACGTTTGAAGGGTGTTGCGATGTTCATTTAAGGTTTCGATATCCGCTTTCAGCCCTTCGACTATAGAGGCTAGTTCCATAATTTTGAGGTTGCATCTGTTCACCTCTTGCCTGATTTCGTGGGCTGCGCATGATAGGCCTAGGCCTAGAGTCCCCTGGCACTGGCACTCATTTTCTTGCTCGTCTACGTTTTTCTGCTGGGCGTTGTCCATTTGAACTCCGTCGTTTTGGAGGTTAAGGTCGACCATTTGTGGTGAACTCCGAGGAGAGGGTTTTAACGTGTTGAGTAAGAGTTGTACCTCTTCTAATATTAATGCGTCTAGGTCTACTGTATCGTTATCACTTAAAGCTTCATCTTGATTCGATGGCAAGCTAAGGTGTGGTTCCGGGTTGGATTCAGAATCCCCGCAGTGTATGCAGAGCCAGGTTGATTTTTTATTCACTTCCGCGATGTCGTTATCGTCGATCTCTGCACACGAGAAGTGTATCCACCAACGCAAAGCGAAAGCCAAACCAACGCCTAAGATTTCCTCCTTTCAAAAGCGTAGAATGTAACCCGACTCGGCGAGCCGAGCGAAGTAAACAATGCGCCCATTGTATCAACAAAACAAATCCATAGCAACAATGGGTGCCCCTAGGTGTAGGGGCCGACTATGAATTCCAACCTCAGACATCAGTCAACACTCTAACGAACAGCTGAAGAGATGGCTCATTTGTCTCTACTCTATCTACCATTTATTTTAATATCAGTACCGCTGTACCAACTTTCATATTTTTTGTTTTGTTTATTTTCTAACATAATTTTTACCATCTCCGTCCATCTTTTAAATATTTTTCACAAATTCATCCAGAAAATCCGCTCACACACAAGTTCATCTTATGTGAGCATTCCTCGATTAACAGTTAACTGCCATTAGCAAATACATAATAATTATTAATTAATAAATAAACAAACCTATTAGCATATCAGAATAAAAATAAATAAAAAATAAACAATAAGAAAGTATTTATTATACATCATAATTCATAATGCAATGTAAATTGTTCTAACTTTAATCTTAAACCTTACATACCATGTTTTATGCCAAATATGGAAAATATAATATGTAATGTAATCGATGTATAAAATTATTTTGAATTGAATAAAAATTGAAAATAGAGGGTTATCCAGGACTGACGTGAGGAAAGATCTCATTGAAAGGTACAGCGCTTGTCAACTGGTTCCTAGCCCTGTGGCCTACGCCCATTCATTTGATTTTTGACAATATTAAATATAGGAAGCTGGGCTTCTGGGTGCGCGACAATTTGCACAACGAACCTAGCGGCGCATCTGGCGTGACACTAAACACGGCAAGCGCGCAATTGTTCCAGTATATAAATTACAATTTATAACAACTTACTTCATGCCAAGAGGTGCATGTCGAAGGAATGGGGTCAGGATAGTCGTCTGAAGGCCCACCATTCACGGAGTGTTTGGAGCTGTATGTATCCTTCTTCACACACTTTGTGGTAAACCCTGTCCTTCCACATGCTCGGACCCACCTTTCACACAACACCATATTCAAATGTGGCTTGCTACTATATACTCCTATATATATATATATATATACTATGTCCATTGGAAGCAATAAACACATACACACATGCACACCCTTAGGATGAAGTGTTTGAAATTCAAACATATTTTAAGAAAAGTGTTAACATACATACATACATACATACATACATACATACATACATACATACATACATACATACATACATACTTACTCCACTGCTCCGGCATATCCCATAAGCACAGTGCTTTGTGGCCGGCATGTTTGTTGTGATAGTCCGCTCGAGTAGTAGTACGCGCGAGTGACCACTATCGATACGATAAAGATGGCCGCTGCATATATCGATAGTTGAAAATAGAACCCAGGCCTATGCTATAGATTGTAGGATTGAAGGATGCGTTAGATAAAAACTGGTGAGAAATAAAGTAGTACACTATTGGTGATGTGCCCTTGCAAGGTGTATGTATTCTGTCTAGTTCTTACAACAGTTGGGTAGCATGAGTGCATGGGCGGGGATGTTAGAAGCAAGGTTGGTTGATATTATTACACAAGGCTGTGGACTAGGCCTATGGACATGACACTAAGGTTGGAATTCATAGTCGGCCCCTACACCTAGGGGCACCCATTGTTGCTATGGATTTGTTTTGTTTATGGGAAATAACATGGAAACAACTGTTACCTTGGTAACAATGGGCGCCCCTAGGTGTAGGGGCCGACTATGAATTCCAACCTAACTTGAATTGTTGACTGATTTTAGAGGAATAAGTAGCTTCGTCTGTAATGGTTTGCTACGGCATAACAATTAGAAATAAAATAGATGCAGAGGAATAGCGTGGTAATGGTTTATTTGTAGGTTAGCGTCGGTGTCGCTTATGCGCCATCTAAAGATACATATCATTGGTATTACAAACATAGGCTTAAGTAGGCTGTGCACTATAGGCGGTAAATACAAACAATACATCGTCGAATTGGTTTTTAATATTATATAAGGTTGATATCAGCGGAGATGGGAACAACTACCAAAGTTGTGTCGGTACAATAAAGATCAAGATTTTCAATTCGTAGTGTTTCAGAAGCTATTGACAGTAGGTCTTTCAATTCTTCATCTACCTTAGACAAAGGGGCTACCAATAAATTCAGATTGCAGGAGAACTACTGGAAGATCTTTGTCGGGGGAATGCATGGTTTGCCTCTGACCTTCTTCAAGAGCGCAACGTGTTCTGTTTGAGTGCTTGTGGGTTGTCTTTGTGAGTGTGAATGCATTCAAGTTGAGTATATATAAGATAGATAGATAGATCGTTTTATTTCCTTATGACTATTGCATTGTTACAAGCAGTTTTTGTTAGCTTTTTTTCAAGTGCTGAGGAGAGATGTTGGTCTTTTCTGAAAAGGAATTTTTTAGGAAGGAATTTTGACTCGGTCTGGTAAATCGTAGCTGTCGTATGCCTGCATAGCAGGAATACTTGCAAGAAGTGCCACCCGGCCCTTGATATTTCATTGCGGCAATAGTTGCAAATCGCCTTAGCGTCGTTGAAGGGGTTTATTTTAAAATGTCACCACACATCACTTTTAATTCTTTTACGCGTTGTCATTTTCGCCGAGACCGACTTACACCCAGCAGGCCCGGGTTCGATTCCCGGCATGGGAACCAGTGGGTTCGTCGGGTTGTGGTCAACAAACTGGGGTCTGCTAGCAGTGATGATTTCAAACATTTTTCCTAGGGGGGGCTGATAAAAATCTGGGGTGTTGCTAAATTAGTAACTCATTTTATGTTTTTTTTTTTTTTACGCCTTGATTACTTCATGTAATTTTTTCAATCTGCTAGGGGGGGCATGTACAACTGCCGGGGGGGTCTCTGCCCCCCTCCGGGATATGCCTGAAATCATCACTGCCTGCTAGGGAAGTCACCAACTTTTTTTACATCTGCAACCTTTTTCCCTGCCAGAGCTTCAATTATTGAGTCGATATCTGGGACATGGGCAAAATCACGTTTTACTGCATTCTTCCACTTCTTTCCATATTGCTTATGACCACCGTTCTTTATCAACATAATGACTGCTGTCATGGGTCCAAGTGATTGAGCTAGGGCACCTTTTTTATCAGGAGGATAGGTAATCCCCTCTAAAAGGATGTAGCGAGTGCTTCTCAGTCCACGTTTTACTGCATTCTTCCACTTCTTTCCATATTGTTCGTGACCACCGTTCTTTATCAACATAATGACTGCTGTCATGGGTCCAAGTGATTGAGCTAGGGCACCTTTTTTATCAGGAGGATAGGTAATCCCCTCTAAAAGGATGTGGTGAGCGCTTCTCAGTCCAAAGGCGGATACGCTGCAATAGAATTGCTTGTCCCCATCTTTCTTCATTGGCATCTGAGAGTGCCCCAAACTTAGCTCGTTCCTCCTCAGGTTAAAGCCTAAGCAAAATGCGATGAGTGGTGAAGCTGTTCCCCACCAGTGGTCTTTGTCAATCGCAGTTGGGGCTTTGTATTCCAATCCCATGGTTTTGGCCATCTTGGTCAAGATTGTTTTCACTACAGCGTATTCGATGGTGGTAACAGTTCCTGCTATGGTGATGTTCCCAGATTTATTTGCCATCTTAGCGTTCATGCCACCTGAATTATTGAGCTCTTGCCTCAGCAGTGTATGGCCAGTTGAAATCAGATTGGCAATTTGCCCGGCCACAGTCACATTTCTTCGGCTGACTTTGAGTTTTATTCTCAGAGCTTCATAACTGCCTGTCAACCATCGGAGGACCTTTATTTTCTGCTCGACATTTAGTTCTTCCCTTCTCCTCTTTGGGTCAGGCAGCTCTACACCTTCTGCGTCAGGTCTTGAAGAACTCTTTTTGTGGTGTTCTCCATTATCTAGTGCAAGATGTTATTATGAATGGAATTAGTGAAAGCTATAGTATATATTGAATGAATGATCTGTTTCACTTACGATTCACCCTGCCCAGAGACTGCCATCTTATCGTGGTGGGCAGGTTTGCGTGCTTTGTTGATCCCGAGAGCTATGCCGGCGGAAGCGTATGCTTCTGGTAGGGCCACCCAAGCCGGACTGGTCGAGGAGGAGAAGTCAGACGAAGTGCAGTCCACACCCCAATCCCCTTTCCCCCCCACTGTCCCATTGAATATTTCTCCTCCCACTTGGCCCTGCCCTCCCTTGCTGGACTCCCGTATGACGACTCACGCGACGTACAATGGATCTGATTCGGATGTGGCTTGATTCTTCATTATCATCTTTCTCATCTTCATTATCACCCGCTCATCGTCTCGATTAGCCATCGTTGCATAAATATGAGACGTTAAGCCCCATTAATCAATCAACCAGCATATGACCGGTGAGGGTTAAATTAACCACAAGTTCCCGCGTGAGTTCGGGGAGGCTGTGGCCGAGGTGTGCATGCGCCATTTCGACAACGTTTTGTTTAGAGTAAACAAAATTGTTTATTGTATGCTCACACGAAGAAGATGGTGGTTTGTTTTAGCCACCAGTCCAAAGGGGGGTGGGTTCGAATCCCACGGCTGCCACCGTGTTTATTGTAAGCTCACACGAAGAAGATGGTGGTTTGTTTTAGGCACCAGTCCAAAGGGGCGTGGGTTCGAATCCCACCGCTGCCACCGTGTTTATTGTAAGCTCACACGAAGAAGATGGTGGTTTGTTTTAGGCACCAGTCCAAAGGGGCGTGGGTTCGAATCCCACCGCTGCCACCGTGTTTATTGTAAGCTCACACGAAGAAGATGGTGGTTTGTTTTAGGCACCAGTCCAAAGGGGCGTGGGTTCGAATCCCACCGTTGCCACCATGTTTATTGTAAGCTCACACGAAGAAGATGGTGGTTGGTTTTAGGCACCAGTCCAAAGGGGCGTGGGTTCGAATCCCACCGCTGCCACCATGTTTATTGTATGCTCACACGAAGAAAATGGTGGTTTGTTTTAGGCACCAGTCCAAAGGGGCGTGGGTTCGAATCCCACCGCTGCCACCATGTTTATTGTATGCTCACACGAAGAAGATGGTGGTTTGTTTTAGGCACCAGTCCAAAGGGGCGGGGGTTCGAATCCCTCCGCTGCCACCGTGTTTATTGTAAGCTCACACGAAGAAGATGGTGGTTTGTTTTAGGCACCAGTCCAAAGGGGCGGGGGTTCGAATCCCTCCGCTGCCACCGTGTTTATTGTAAGCTCACACGAAGAAGATGGTGGTTGGTTTTAGGCACCAGTCCAAAGGGGCGTGGGTTCGAATCCCACCGCTGCCACCGTGTTTATTGTATGCTCACACGAAGAAGATGGTGGTTGGTTTTAGGCACCAGTCCAAAGGGGCGGGGGTTCGAATCCCTCCGCTGCCACCGTGTTTATTGTAAGCTCACACGAAGAAGATGGTGGTTGGTTTTAGGCACCAGTCCAAAGGGGCGTGGGTTCGAATCCCACCGCTGCCACCGTGTTTATTGTATGCTCACACGAAGAAGATGGTGGTTGGTTTTAGGCACCAGTCCAAAGGGGCGTGGGTTCGAATCCCACCGCTGCCACCGTGTTTATTGTAAGCTCACACGAAAAAGATGGTGGTTGGTTTTAGGCACCAGTCCAAAGGGGCGTGGGTTCGAATCCCACCGCTGCCACCGTGTTTATTGTAAGCTCACACGAAAAAGATGGTGGTTGGTTTTAGGCACCAGTCCAAAGGGGCGTGGGTTCGAATCCCTCCGCTGCCACCATGTTTATTGTAAGCTCACATGAAGAAGATGGTGGTTTGTTTTAGGCACCAGTCCAAAGGGGCGTGGGTTCGAATCCCACCGCTGCCACCATGTTTATTGTAAGCTCACACGAAGAAGATGGTGGTTTGTTTTAGGCACCAGTCCAAAGGGGCGGGGGTTCGAATCCCACGGCTGCCACCATGTTTATTGTATGCTCACACGAAGAAGATGGTGGTTTGTTTTAGGCACCAGTCCAAAGGGGCGGGGGTTCGAATCCCACCGCTGCCACCATGTTTATTGTATGCTCACACGAAGAAGATGGTGGTTTGTTTTAGGCACCAGTCCAAAGGGGCGTGGGTTCGAATCCCACCGCTGCCACCGTGTTTATTGTAAGCTCACACGAAGAAGATGGTGGTTTGTTTTAGGCACCAGTCCAAAGGGGCGTGGGTTCGAATCCCACCGCTGCCACCGTGTTTATTGTATGCTCACACAAAGAAGATGGTGGTTTGTTTTAGGCACCAGTCCAAAGGGGCGGGGGTTCGAATCCCACCGTTGCCACCGTGTTTATTGTATGCTCACACGAAGAAGACTTACCAGTGCAGTGAACAGGTGGCTGAGTGCAGCAAAGTAAACAACACTGCCGGCATTGCATGACTTATACATAACATTACACAACATCTATAACAAAAACGACTGCTACATAATGCGCCGCGTGTAGCGTGTCTGATTCTAGGTGGTCGTTGCCAAGGTGTGCGGCGAGACACGGCATACGCATCCCAGGTTAGGAGGCGAGTGTCCAGTGTACACGGCATACGCATCCCAGGTGAGGAGGCGAGTGTCCAGTGTACACGGCATACGCATCCTAGGTGAGGAGGCGAGTGTCCAGTGTACACGGCACACGCATCCCAGGTGAGGAGGCGAGTGTCCAGTGTACACGGCATACGCATCCCAGGTGAGGAGGCGAGTGTCCAGTGTACACGGCACACGCATCCCAGGTGAGGAGGCGAGTGTCCAGTGTACACGGCATACGCATCCCAGGTGAGGAGGCGAGTGTCCAGTGTACACGGCACACGCATCCCAGGTGAGGAGGCGAGTGGGCGGAGGTCTCCAGTGTTTTGTTAACAATTTGCTCAATAAAGTGTGAACTTTGAAAATAAACCGTCGTATTTATTTTCCTGTTCTCCGAAGATGATCCGAAAATAACTCGAGGAAAAACAAAACAATACAGTAACAAACATACCTTAGACGACAATAAAAAAGAAATTCTTCAAACACAACATTGACTACGTATATCACGCAAGTTTAAGGCGCCTAGGATGAAGGCGCCTTGGTTCCAATCGGTTGCAGAGTGTGGTATACACGTCAAAGCGGCTCCGCGATGCACGGCCTGTGTTGTCTTCTTCTTCTTCTTCTTCTTTCGAACACCCAGAGTTGGAACTTATTGTGATTGGCTGAATTCGCAGCCGGTGTAGATAAGGGCGCTTCAGATTGACGTGATATACGGAGCAGATTCCTCACTCATCTACCGATTGAAAGCAAGGCGTCTTCATCCCAAGCGCGTTAGAATTGCCTGATATACGTAGTCATTGACGTTACAAACTTGTTTCATAATTTAAAAAATTGGATGTCACAGACCCATAAAACAAAACTTTTTGTATATAATATATATAACACTCTGCAAGGCTGCCGTACAAAATCGTGGTGTGCTGACGAATGAGGCGTCTGGACAGCTCTTTCCTGTATTCCACACTTTCCTCTGAAAAGAAAAACATTTTATAAATACATACCGGTACTTAAATCCTAAACATACTGACTTCATTCAAATTTGGCTGGAAACAATTTCTCATTATTAGATTTACTTGTTTTTGTGTTCAAAAAAACTTCAAAGTTATTGTGAAATTGATGCCGCCAAACTTACAAGCGAACACCACTTCAAGTCACATTACAAACTATACTTAGGCCTATAGCTATGTGTTTTTATGAGAGTATAAACTTCGTCTATGTATGTGCATTGTATGGTTGGCGTACTGGTACCAACATGCATTGATTGATTGATAGTTTATTGTACATAGATCCTGAGATAAACACAATTATGTTCATGAAGCCATGAAGAGTGATATCGACTCCCTTCCTGACAACCAGAGCAGGCCAGATCAAGAAGCTAATTTATACTGGATAGCAAGAAAAATGAATGGCTGAAAAGTCATCATTGCATAAGAGGAAAAAAAACACTCATATAAGGATATTATACATAGTCAAATGTATGATGTAAATTAATTGGAACTCAGAGCAAGATAAAATGTGAGTAAAAAGGTACAGAAGGACGACAGCTTACCTAAGAAAGTAGATAGAGGTCACTTTGAGAAACATATAGATGAGAAGACAAGTAAATAAATATACTGAGACGTTTCGGCCAATTACAACAATTGATACAACAATTAGAACTAAGAACATAAACCAACATGTTGCAGTGCATGGAACGGTACAGAAGGATCAAAGCTTACCTTGGTAAGTAGGTAGGTATGTTGATGTTAGAAACACAAATATGAGAAGAAAAATAAACTGAGACTTTTTGGCCAAGTGGTACAGTAGTGTTTTTCTTAGTTCCAATTATCTCGGCCAAGTTGTCATCTCGAAAAAGTTGAATTGTACATTTTTTTCTTTCTTCATGTTGTTTCTTATTTGCATACTTTTATTTTCATTTGATTTTATTTCATTTCTCATTTTTTTTCTCGTTCTTGATTTTTATTTTACATTATTATATTATATTATTATGTTACTGTTATTTATGATTTCATTATTATTAATTGTTTGCATAGCCTAGTTTTATTTAAGGTCCTCCTTTGTAAATCAGTTTTTATAACTGAATAGGATAGACATTAAATAAAATAAATAAATACTGCACTGCATTCTTGTAGATTGTATTGTATCAGCTCATCGTCTCGATTAGCCATCGTTGCATAAATATGAGACGTTAAGCCCCATTAATCAATCAATCATTTCATGGACTTACCATTCTTACAATATTCCTAATACTGTCCCGGTACCAGCATTACAGTTGGAGTTTCACCACGAGCTTAGCTCTCAAAGTACATCATATTCTATAAAAAAAAAACATTACACGCTGTTAATTGTTTGGTGGCTCGTTGGTCTAGTGGTTGGCATCCCTGCTTCCAATGCAGATGGTCTCGGGTTCAAATCCCGGTTCAGGCAGAAGTTTTTTTATATTCTACTAAGGATTCAGTTCCATCAATTCTTGGCTTAGGAATAAGTAAACGGTGACTTTGGAGCCGTCCTAGCAACGAAGCACTCAATAAATTCAAAGTTGTTCTGAATCGGCCTTGTTGATTCTGACATTTGTCCGCAGGTGTTCGCACTGTCCAATCACTGATTCATATGTTTCGTATTTGAAATATCGATCTTCGATTGGTTATCGCTCACTCGTCGATGGTGTTCGTACTTGTATGGTGTAGCAAAGTCGCCCACTGAAAATCAGTCTTGTTACTGAGTGGGTAGACTAAATATGAATTTATTTTTTTAATTCTTGTCAACATTGTTAAATCACTTCCCAGCAATTGTGATGTAAGAAACATGCAACTGCTTGTTATAGCTTGAGACCCAGGGGCCGGATTCACAAGAGGTCTTAACTTAGGACCGGTCTTAAGCCCTGCTGTACCGTATGTGCTATTATAAATCCATGATAGGCCTACTACACAGCCCAATTGATAGCTACTTTCGTGGAAATCACAGTGAACTTGAAATATTGCAAGGATCCGAACACCATCGGCGAGTGGGCGATAACCAATCGAAGATCAATTTCAAGATCAATAATCTGTTATTGTAATTGCTACCCACTAGATCGCAATACTTACTATTAGGATACAAGCTCCAAGTATGAGGGCTTTCGTTGGAATGTCCAGATCCACGGGAAACGTGAGGCCAAAATTGTGGGCATTGGTCAACATTTCCTGCTCGAAAGTCGTCCACTGTTTCGATATTTTGCCAACTTGAGTTGATCCATCTCTAGACATGACCTGAAAATGGCATGTACAAATTTTGTACGAATAAAATTTTCCCGATTTTTAAAATGAGAACGGTCTTCAATTTTTGGACAACCTATTTCACAACACGATATGTATGAAATTATGCAATTCAAATAGACTTAATAAATAAGGCATAGCACTACCATTAAGAGCGAAGGATACCTCTACGTCAAAAACCGCAAAAAATTTCCATTTTTAATTATATCTCAAGATTGAAACACAAAATCGAAAATCTGAGAAATACTAGCGCTGTGGTTTAGTCAGCCCTACAGACTGAGTGATAAATGCATTTAACGTTATAATCAGTATGACTGATTTCGATTTCCTTAAATTAATAAGGAAATCGTTATCAGTCACACTGATTATAATGTTAAATACATTTATCACTCAGTCTGTAGGGCTGACTAAACCACAGCGCTAGTATTTCTCAGATTTTCGATTTTGTGTTTCAAATTTTTCGCGGGTTTTATAACAGTGTGGGATAAGTTTAGAAAACAACTAGCACAAACAAATCAGTTTCATACTCGGCTCCCACACCTAGGGGCACCCATTGTTGCTATGGATTTGTTTTGTTTATGGGAAATAACATGGAAACTGTTACCTTGGTAACAATGGGCGCCCCTATGTGTAGGGGCCGACTATGAATTCATGGAACAGCAGTGTCGTAACACCCAAATAAAAGTGAAAAGTACTAAATTAAATTAATTCTTTTGACATTCCGATAAAGATCCCCATTTGTGATTTTTTTTAAAAACGTCAAAAATACATATTTTTTGAAGCAAAGGTGTTTGTCTTATTATTATATTAATTCTTATGTTACGTTTACAGCTACGCGTTGCGAGCTCCAATCAGCGGCCGAGTTGAACGCAAAGAAGTTAATAGTTTCAAGCAAACTCGGCCACTGATAGGAGCTCGCGCCTTCGCTTCGCTCGCAACGCGTAGCTGTAAATCGACTATTACATGATAAATTTATTACAATAGGGAACCCGCAACTGACGTCACATCCGGACTACAACAATGGAACAAATGAATTGAACTGATGGACCAACAATCAGCTGTCAAAATAATAAAATTGCAACCATACAAATAAAAACAAGTGTAGCAATTTGCTCGCCTGTCGCTCTGCTCGCCACTTAAAACTTTTAATGATGGACAACGACTAAGTGAAAGTTTTGTATGTGTATTTGTTTGTTTTTTGTTTTGTTTTCCAAAATCAGAAGAAATTATTTTTTGACAGCTTGTTGTTTGTCCATAGATTCAATTAATTTGTTTCATTGTTGTCTTTTGGTGTTGCTAGTAGTAGCCTATACCTACCTTGAAGACAATGTCCCGTGTGTTGCAACAGTGTTCTGTAAAACAGGGGCCCTTTATCTTGAGAACCACATCCCCGGCAGCGTTCTTGTTGCAGAGTCGTGGCAAGAAAATGGTCCACTCTTCTTTGATGGAACCAATCACTGTTCCCGGAGGGGCGGTGACTTCCACCGTCTACGGATGAAAAGAATCATTAGCCCACGGCTGCCGCCTGCCACAGTTTGCTTTGCCAAGATTTTACCATTCAAACCATTATAAATATATTTTAAAACACTAAAGCTTTCGTGGCCAGGATTTATGTCAATAAAATTAAAATAATTGCGGGTTATTCCGCCACGTCCTACCTCCATATTGTGCCGACGTTTCAGGAACCTTATGGTCCCTATCCTCAGGGCGTCGAACTCTCAACTCCACACACAGAGTTGAGAGTTCGACGCCCTGAGGATAGGATCCATAAGGTTCCTGAAACGTCGGCACAATATGGAGGTAGGACGTGGCGGAATAACCCGTAATTATTTTAATTTTATATATATATGTGTGATTTCTTAGATTTTGTTGGTTGCAAAATGTATAGTACAAAAACATTTTAACGGTAAAACCAATCCAACGTTTATTTTTATAAAATAACTGTCAACGTTTCGACGACGTGTAGAGTCGTCCTTTTCAAGACATACAAATATTTTACACAATTATTTTATAAACATAAATTTTGGATTGGATTTACCGTTAAAATGTTTTCGTACTATATATATATATATATGTTGGAGAGGGTTTTTGGGTATTAGTCCACGTTTTGTGAGGAGGTTGTTTTTTCACATACCTTTTTTCACAACGTTTCGCCGACAAATGTTGCGGCATCATCAGGTGACAGGTCCGGGTCGCGTGTGTTGTCGTCGCGAACGCCTGGGCTCGACTGTACCGAGAGTGTTGCAATCCTTGTGCACGTCATGCACCGCACCGATCACAGCGCTCGGTCGGCGCTGTGATCGGTGCGGTGCATGACGTGCACAAGGATTGCAACACTCTCGGTACAGTCGAGCCCAGGCGTTCGCGACGACAACACACGCGACCCGGACCTGTCACCTGATGATGCCGCAACATTTGTCGGCGAAACGTTGTGAAAAAAGGTATGTGAAAAAACAACCTCCTCACAAAACGTGGACTAATACCCAAAAACCCTCTCCAACATCTCAGTTTGTCTACGAAAATTTACGTCTCAACATATATATATATATATATATATATATAGATTAAAGAGAGGCCAAAAGGCTGGTAATAAGATAGGTATAAGGATAGACCCCAACAGCTTACCTGAATTGTAGACCGTTGTAGTATAGAGATTAAATGACAACAAATATATATAATGGACAGACAACACAAGTTTTCCGAGACGTTTCGGTAAAAGACCTTGATCACTCGAGAGTAATGGCGCGTTTACATAACTGACTAGTGACTAACGATTAGCGACTAAGAGCGTGTTCATAAAACTGACTAGCCGCAACAGGCTTCTCTCATTGGCCGACAGTGAGAATACTGCTCTCCGATTGGCTGTGACTAAGGACTTGACCAAGGAGTTGAGATGTCTTCAACTTCTTAGTCAAGTCAAGACAAACCTTAGTCGTAGTCTAGACAAGCCTTAGATTGGCTGTGACTAAGGACTTGACCAAGGAGTTGAGATGTCTTCAACTTCTTAGTCAAGTCAAGACAAACCTTAGTCACAGCCAATCGGAGAGCAGTATTCCCACTGTCGGCCAATGAGAGAAGCCTGTTGCGGCTAGTCAGTTTTATGAACGCGCTCTTAGTCGCTAATCGTTAGTCACTAGTCAGTTATGTAAACGCGCCATAAGAAGACTAACTAAGAAGATAGAAATTCTCAAAATCCAAAAATAATATTTCCGTCCGTTTTTCTACTGAGCCTTTAGAAATTTTCGAAATAGCTTGCCACCCCAAATTGGCTGATATTTTGTAAAATGGAAGACTTCATCCAGAAGATGATAAATAAATGAAAATTTGATCATAAATGTTGATACTATGGCGCTAGGGCCACTTCAAGTATTTCACCCAAATTTTTCGTTTTGTGATAGCACGCCCAAAATTATATACAGCTATTAAGAGCGTTCGGAAGTAGTTTTGATGTTTTTAGTCAACTAATTTCTCTTGAACATATAAAAGGATTATTATGAAAATTTACCTACTTGCAGAGGGATGTCATATCTACGCTGCTATTAAGAACATTTGTGACCAGCCGGCTCAAAAATAATATACTCACGTTTGAATTATGCAAATAAATTACTTTCATCGAAAATGTTCGGCGAAATAATACGGAGAATCTGTTTAAAAATGGGTACATCGTTTTTGAATAGTTTGGTGACAAATGTACTTAATACCATGCATAGATATGACATCCCTCTACAAGTGGGTAAATATTTATATTAATCCTACTATAAGTTTAAGAGTAATTAGTTGATGGCCGTTACATCTGTAAAACTCCTACTGCCGAACGCTCTTAAAATAAAAAACAAGTGTGTAACCCTGGTCACCAGAACGTGTGAGATGCTGTACCTGCAACCAACACGGAAAACACACGCAGCTGCACTTGAAGGGGCGATATAAGTGAATAACTTCCGTTCTGTGATTGTCACAGATCTTCATGTCGAATGACCTGTACGCTCCACAGCAATTCCGCTGGCAGCAGCTGTCGCTCTCTTCCAACACATAGAACAGTGTCTCTCCCCTAACGTTCTTCACGGTGTACTTATTTGCTACTTCAAGCCCAGCAATCACTAAAACAGATGAAAACAGGATTGAATTAATACCACAGAATCAATTACTATTGTATATACAATTAGCCTTCTTTCATTGTTAATGTAGATAGGTCTCTCACAGCAACAAGTAAGATAGTGTCAGGACCGCCCACATTTAGTTGCCAGCCTAACAAGCGCGAATCACTGTAACGTTTTTCCTGATTATCTAGTACAATTTGGTTGCGGTAAGTTTTTTTGACAGCAACGTACAAGAAAACGTGCAAGCAGGTTTTCGTCAAAAAACTTAACGCAACCAAATTGTACTATAGATAATCGGAAAAAACGCTTAGACCAGTAATATAGGTAGACGGAGCAAGCAGATGCTAGCAACCGGCAGCGAGTGAAACCAACATTGAATCAAGACATACCACGTGATGTGGGGACAGGATGCGCGGCAATTTAAAGCGTCTACGTATGCACAGTACATCGTTGTGTAAAGAAAAATTATAATTTTCAATTAGTGCAAATTAAAAATATGTTAACTAAGATTAACAGTACCTTCACTAATCATTTCTGAGGACTGTGTCCCCACATCACGTGGTTTGCCTCGATTCAATGATGGTCTCACTAGCGATGACGTCATACTCCGTCTACCTATATTACTGGTCTAAGGAAAAACGTTACAGTGATTCGCACTTGTTAAGTTGGTAACTAACTGTGGGCGGTCCTGACTCCCCTGACACTATCTTACTTCTTGGTGTGAGAGACCTTGTTTTGAATCTCGTCAGCATTTATGAGTTGTGTCTACAAGAGTACGAGATACACGGACAGTTGGCAGTATACATCATTTGCATGGTAAGTAGGGTGACCGAACGTCCCGAAAAATTTGTGGACAGTCCCGAAATGTTTCATTTCGGGACGCACTTTGTACCCGAAATTGGTACACTCACGATTCTCTTGGATTTGCGATTCAAAAATAACAAATTTCGACCGAGAGAAACAAAGCAGAGAAGAGGTCAGTGGTAAATTTTGTAATTCGGCGCGCAGCAGCAAATGTACGTGAAAACATCCGTTCCTGCATTAATTACCTTCTAGCATCTCAATTTTCTGATGTACTAGAAGCTGGTCAATCGTAGCAAGGCATTCCAAACCTGGAGGAACGGGTCTACTCGTCTGTCTACCTGCAATCAAACATAAGGGTTTAGCCGCGGTCGCTTAGCCGGTTCCCATACGAACACCGAAGTTAAGCAACCTCGGGCTAGGTCAGGAGGTGGATGGGTGACCACTCTCCTCTGAAACACTAGTTACCGTTGGAGGGACTGCTACCTTATCGTGGTGGGCAGGTTTGCGTGCTTTGATGATCCCGAGAGCTATGCCGGCGGAAGCGTATGCTTCTGGTAGGGCCACCCTAGCCGGACTGGTCGAGGAGGAGAAGTCAGACGAAGTGCAGTCCACACCCCAATCCCCTTTCCCCCCCACTGACCCATTGAATATTTCTCCTCCCACTTGGCCCTGCCCTCCCTTGCTGGACTCCCGTATGACGACTTACGCGACGTACAATGGATCTGATTCGGATGTGGCTTTATTCTTCATTATTATCTTTCTCATTTTCATTATCACCCGCTCATCGTCTCGATTAGCCATCGTTGCATAAATATGAGACGTTAAGCCCCATTAATCAATCAATCAAAGAGCAGATTGGAGGGTCCGAAAGCTTGTGTAACAGCTTCGTTCTTCTCGTCAACAGTCCAGGTTAGTGGAGGAACCTTTATGACAGGTCAAAGTTACACCGTCCTTTCGGATGGGACGTAAAGCCGATGGTTCCCTTGGTACTTTTCGACAGTAGTAGGCTACGTGCCGGTACCAGGCTTCCCCTCCTCCCTTCCTCATCTTTTTTATCATTCATCAATCATAACTCATCACTCATCAGGCTAAAGAGGGCATTGTGCCCTACACTGGCCTTAATTACAATTAAGTAAGAAAGTAAGTAAGGCATGCTGTAAGCTGTAAAACTTATAGCTGATAGTAGATCGTCAATGATACGGTCTTGGTTTATAAGCTCGATGCCGAAATTCGACTTCTACGAGAAGTATAGACACTTCCTTGCTGTCCATATGGATCCCCGTTCCACTCCCTTTTCCTCCCCCTTCCCCTATCCTCCCCGCCCTCCTACTTGCCCCTTTCCTCCAAACAAACTCCTATCCTATTTCATCTTCATATTTCACCCACTCATCGTCTCGATTAGCCAAGTTGCAAAATATGAAACGTTAAGCCCAAATATCAATCAATCTTTCCTCCCCACCCTCCTACTTACCCCTTTCCTTCGAACAACCCCCTATTTTGTCTTTATATTTCACCCACTTATCGTCTCTATTAGTCAAGTTGCAAAAATATGAGACGTTAAGCCCAGATATCTATCAATCAACGAATGCAGTTCTTACTCCACTGGTGAACTTGAACAGTCCATGGCTTTGGCCTCTAGTTACTTGGCCCATAAGATTACCTTACATATGCTTTCGTCACAGGCGAGGCACTCACAGCCAACCAGCGAACCGCCCGAGACATATCCGCGCCAATACCGATCGCTGATTGGCTGCGAACCCGTCGCCTGTGACGAAAGCTTGTGTGTAATGCAGTCTTTTGGGACAACTATACGGCTAACAGTACCGTTATCAGAACACTTGTACCAGTGTCCCGAGAGATTCATTGAAAATACGTGTTTTTACTGGTAGTAATTTTGGGGGAAAAGGTGTCCTGGTATTCTGTCTATAAAGACAACGCGGTCGATTGTAACAGTGGGAGAGGGGGGGCTTACGCCCTCGACACATGCAGGCCGCATTCGCAGACGCTGACTCACACAATCACGCACTCACAGTGAGAGGAGGTTATTCCGTCAACAGGCTGCTGGCGAAATACGACCGGGCATATAGTAACATGCCTACAAAAATGTACCCACATTCATTTAAATACTTAATATGTATTAATTAAAATTTATATGAATAATAATGTATTGTTATTTTTTTGTTTTATTAATAATTCATGTTAGAAATCTGTTGTCTGGGCATTTTGCACGCAAATTTGAATAAAAAATGTTTCGCCTCTTTCGACTGACCAGACCCCGTGCTTGTCCATGGAGTTCGTAACCCTTACATTTTGTTTGTCGCGGTTTGCAATATTCAAAATCATCATCATTATCCATCGCCGTTTCCTGCTTCTGGCAGGGTCAGCTTGGGTTTCACAATCGTACTTTCTCTACTTGCTCCCAGTTCTCTCCTCTCATCTGTAGGTCTTAAAATATGGTCACCTTAACTATACCCAGAAACACAACACACGAACGGCAGACTTGCAGTTTTAAAGAATCTTTCTTTAAAAAGTTCTTCAGAGTGGCCTTCTCCCCTGGGATCGTCCTTAGCTACTTTTATTCGGGGGTGGAATGTGATCTACCAACGTAGTAACGTACTTGGGGCGGGGGGGTGGAGGACATCTAATCTGGGACATCTTACATAATTATATTCTATTGTGTTGTGTGGATGAAGTCGGTATTCATTTGTTATGTCTTAGTTTTAATGACATGTCAATAATTACTAAGTTGTGTTGCTACTCTGTAATGTGCTATTATATTTGTGTGTTGTACTAACTTGTGGTGTTTCAGTTATGTGTGGATAAAGTTGGTAGGTTTATTAACTTGTAATGTTTTAGTTATTGTCGTGGTGCTACTGTAATGTTGTACAGTATTGTACTATTATATATTATTATTATTTTTGTACATTCTACTTGTGATGTTACTGTACTGGTAATGTGCTATGTATGTATTATACTTATTACTTGTGAAAATAGCTTCTGCTAAATAAAGTTTCTACTACTACTACTACTACTACTACTACTACTACTACTACTACTACTACTACTACTACTACTACTACTACTACTACTACTACTACTACTACTACTACTACTACTACTACTACTACTACTACTACTACTACTACTACTACTACTACTACTACTACTACTACTACTACTACTACTACTACTACTACTACTACTACTACTACTACTACTACTACTACTACTACTACTACTACTACTACTACTACTACTACTACTACTACTACTACTACTACTACTACTACTACTACTACTACTACTACTACTACTACTACTACTACTACTACTACTACTACTACTACTACTACTACTACTACTACTACTACTACTACTACTACTACTACTACTACTACTACTACTACTACTACTACTACTACTACTACTACTACTACTACTACTACTACTACTACTACTACTACTACTACTACTACTACTACTACTACTACTACTACTACTACTACTACTACTACTACTACTACTACTACTACTACTACTACTACTACTACTACTACTACTACTACTACTACTACTACTACTACTACTACTACTACTACTACTACTACTACTACTACTACTACTACTACTACTACTACTACTACTACTACTACTACTACTACTACTACTACTACTACTACTACTACTACTACTACTACTACTACTACTACTACTACTACTACTACTACTACTACTACTACTACTACTACTACTACTACTACTACTACTACTACTACTACTACTACTACTACTACTACTACTACTACTACTACTACTACTACTACTACTACTACTACTACTACTACTACTACTACTACTACTACTACTACTACTACTACTACTACTACTACTACTACTACTACTACTACTACTACTACTACTACTACTACTACTACTACTACTACTACTACTACTACTACTACTACTACTACTACTACTACTACTACTACTACTACTACTACTACTACTACTACTACTACTACTACTACTACTACTACTACTACTACTACTACTACTACTACTACTACTACTACTACTACTACTACTACTACTACTACTACTATTACTACTACTACTACTACTACTACTACTACTACTACTACTACTATTACTACTACTACTACTACTACTACTACTACTACTACTACTACTACTACTATTACTACTACTACTACTACTACTACTACTACTACTACTACTACTACTACTACTACTACTACTTCTACTACTACTACTACTTCTACTACTTCTACTACTACTACTACTTCTACTACTACTACTACTACTACTACTACTATACTACTACTACTACTACTACTACTACTACTACTACTACTACTACTACTACTACTACTACTACTACTACTACTACTACTACTACTACTACTACTACTACTACTACTACTACTACTACTACTACTACTACTACTACTACTACTACTACCATTACCACTACCACTACTTCTACTACTACTACATCTCTCCACCGAATAGGGGTGTTTGAGACGAGTACCTGCAAGCTGTGTGGAAATGGGGAGCAGGATAGGAGCCACCTGTTTGTATGTCCAAAACTGGCATGTGAACGTGACGCAATGCCGAGCGGCATGAAGAGGGTGGAGAAAGAAGTGTGTCTCTAATTGTTGACCAGATCCAGCATGATGGCATAATAGCCAAATGTGGGCATTTGAGAAGAAGAAGATTATTGTGTGAAATTTGAAACTAGGACAATGTCAATAATAACTGTCCTCTAATAAGAAATCTCCCATGTGTAGGACCATGTCGTTAGGAGACCCCTCCAAATACAGATAAGATAAGATTTTATTCTTCATCAGACAGATACATAAATGTGAATACAAATACAAATCAGTCTTTATCTCTAAGGAGCTGTGCGAAGGTTGGAAGGGGGTGAAAGCAGGTTATAACTTAAATTTACAATAATAGTGATACTGTATGAGGCTACTCTAAAGAGGCTCCTGCCGTCAGAGACGTACACGCTCTACTTAAATGGCTACTTTAAATTGGTGTCTTATTTACCCTATTGGCCTAGGAGGCCCACATGCATGTTGTGTTAATCATGAACTATCATACTGACAGCTCAAGGGTCCGCCATTTTTGTGCTACACCCGTTCCGAAACCTCGAGCAAAATCATATGCTTCACTGCGCTGAGGGCGTTACGCCCAAATACCAATCAATAACTGCACATTGAGGTATCATACTGTAGTATAGTCGCGGCGCGTTAACTTGCAAGGTGTTGTCGTCACGGATTATGTAATAGTGAAGTGACGCGTGTGACAACTACCAACCTAAATCTAGTTGCATCCCGTTCTCTTGCCTCAGGTATTGTAGTGATAATATCGGCCGCATGTTGTCAGACGTGTTGGGGTCGCATTCCATTCACGGTCGGTGCAGTCAATACAGTGGACAATAACAATGCAGCTATCGGGCAATCTCGAGTTGAATACCGTTGTAATAGACCGTGTGGAGCGACCGTCTCTTAGAATTTTAGGGGACACCTCGCTTCTTACGGCGTGGCCACTCGCCAGTATAGTAGGCCTACATGCAGCGTGCGTAGTTTCACTGCCCAAACTGCTGCTTTTGAGATCCAACCGCTGCACCCTGCATATTAGTGCATGCAGCTATGAATGTTCGTTCGGGGCACTTTCTATCTAGAAAGTTTATTTGTTTATTATCTCACATTATTGGCACATATTCTCAAGGAACTAACTTCCAAATTAGATCGTTAATTTTCCGCCAATTGAAGTTGAAAATAATAATCACACTTTCTTTATGCGTGAATTGTTATAACACGTAAACTACTGCATCTATAATTTTGAAAGAACTGTCATACCGACCACTGACATGTAAACTAAATATGTTTCCTTTTAAGTTTTTTTCTTCAAAATGAATATTATAACAGCTAGAACGAGATTTGTGATGAACGTTCCTCACGCTGATAAGTTAACCCGGTATGGCCGCCATGTTGGAAAGTGACGTCACGCTCAAACGTCCTTGAGAGTGCGAATAGGGCGGCAGTCATGCAACAACTACTATACTGGGCACGCCGTAAGAAGCGAGGTGTCCCCTAAAATTCTGAGAAGAGACGGTCGCTCCACACGGTCTATTACAACGGTATTCAACTCGAGATTGCCCGATAGCTACATTGTTATTGTCCACTGTATTGACTGCACCGACCGTGAATGGAATGCGACCCCACCACGTCTGGCAACATGCGGGCGATATTATCACTACAATACTTTAGGCAAGAGAACGGAATGCAACTAGATTTAGGTTGGTAGTTGTCACACGCGTCACTTCCCTATTACATAATCCGTGACGACAACACCTTGCAAGTTAATGCGACGGGACTATAGTTGTCACACGCGTCACTTCCCTATTACATAATCCGTGACGACAACACCTTGCAAGTTTACGCGAGTCACTTAACTGGGGGGGGGGGGGAGGTGGTCATAATCGTCATCAAATAATTTATTGAAGCAAAATACGGACACAGTATTGACATGTTTCATTTTAATTTCACTTACGGAAATGTGATAACAAACTAATAATAATAATATGCCAGTAAATATAAAAGTGTACTCACCACTCATTGCCTGGACTGCGGAAGGTGTTGCGGTGGGAAGGGTATAGGCAATCCGTTCTGAAAGTAGCGATCATTGCTTGCATATAAAAATAAATTGCTTTGGGGGGGTGGGGGTGTATTTCGATTAAAAAAATACCCCATATTACGATTAGATGATAAAAATTCTCAAAATCCAAAAATAATATTTCCGTCCGTTTTTCTACCCTTAAGAAATTTTCGAAATAGCTTGCTCCTCCCCCCCCCCCGAATTGGCTGATGTTTTGTAAAATGAAAGATCTCAACCAGGAAATGATAAATAAATGAAACTAAGATCATAAAAATGTTAATACCATGGTCCTGGGGCCACTTCATATATATCACCCAAAATATTCTTTTTGTGATAGCAAGCTCATTGGATTTGGGAGCTGATGGACCGGAGGGAGGGGGGGGGGGGGGCATATTGATGTGTGACAGAGCCCAGATTCACAAAGGCGCCTAAGTGCTAAGACGTCCTAGTTAAGGCAAATCTTAAAGATATTGCCATAACCTTCTTTCTTCCGTGGGATGTCAGGCAGCTGAGCAAAGTCACTTTCAGTGTATTTCACTTTCGCAGGCCTTTTACGTTGGTGTCAGGGAGACAATGCGAACATCTGCTGTTTTAGATCGTCGCTTTGTTTGGGTTCATTTTTGACATTAATTAGTCCATTAGTAAGTGTTTAAGTACTCCCGGAATGCATTTGTGCAAATAAGTCGAGGACCCAAGCGGGAGAATTACCAATAACTAATTAGGTAGAGATATTGTGTAAATTTCGTACCTCACGATAAACGAGAACCTTTAGCTCGAAATCTCGACGTTTTGGAGGTAAGGGAACACGTTTCTAGCAAAATTTTGATTTCGCTTTAATACAAATTTCAGTAAATTTACGCCATAGCGCGAAGTATTCGTCCCTAATACCACGAAACATTCAGAAATGCTACTTTCTTTCCAATGTGTCAAAAATGTCAAGAAGCCCGGTATCGTAGAAAAACAAAATATTGCAAAATAAGTCGAATTGACGAATTTTTTCGACTGTCGAGATTAAAGATGGGCGAAAAGAATCGATTCTTTCTAATAATCGATTCTTTCTTTTCGATTAATCGATCGATTCTTTTTATTCGATTTAATCGTTGAATCGATTCTCTAGCATCGATTTTTGCAATAATCGGCTCTCAGAATTTGAATGAAGATAATTTTATGTTTACATTTTATTTTGCAAGCGTATAAAATGCTTAGTTCTTTTCTAATCTTCCTGCCCACGTAACGAGGTACGCTAGGTGTACGCGATAACGATCACGCCCCCTTTGCGTTCGGGGACTCACCCCCAAATGTTGGTAAATGAAGCAGCTTCTGACATCCTGACAATATCCTATGTTACTACTTCTATATCTTTCTCAAAGTTGAATACTTGTGTGTTACAATGCAGACAATCAGGGGATCGAACCGAATATATTTTAATTTGGTTTCGGTTTTTGGTTCGGGAGAATCATTTCGGTTCGGTTTTCGGTTCGGTTCGAGCAAATAAAAAATAACGGTTCGGTTCGAACTGGTTTAAACCGGTTCGAACCGGTTCAGCAATGTTCGTATTCGACATTTTCAAAGTGAGGAAATAGCATTAAAAGAAATCACTAATTTTTTTTTTTGTAATACTGTGTTATCGGATCTCTTACCTTCATGATCGCGTTGCAGTCCTGTATTCGGCACGACGACTCATTTGTGGTTGCAATAAATTAAAAAAGTTACGGAACACATTTTCTTTTCTCCTACTACGAAACGGAAGCTGAAATGCGACTGACATATAAAAGTAACAGTGCATGGTCATTCGCCACAAAAGTCTGCTTTACATTCGGGGGGGGGTTTGCACGTGCTCTGACTGCGGAGTCTCGTCTTAACCCTGTAATTATCAGATTAGTGTCAACGGTCAAGACTCAACATAAAATTTATGTAGGCATATTCGTCTCCAATGTTCTTGATTTTTAACTTCCAGGAAAGGTGAAACCAAAATCTTCTTTGGGTGCGTTTTGTGATCTTCGCCGAACAGATCTTCGAGTGGTGATAGGCGGAGCTTGCGCCGAGGGGGACATCTCCGATGCCCCACTCTCCGATGCCCCACCAATCTTTTTAGTCTCCGATACCCCCCTTACACCAACCTTTTTAGTCTCCGATACCCCACTCTCCGATACCCCACCTACCTGCTCTACCGGTTTTCTAAAGCCCGTGTTACACCACGCATTTTAAGCGCACGTTCACTGCGCGGTAAATTCAAATAGTTAAAACTACATGGTATATTGAAGTCTTCTCAAACTGATTATTGGCCTGTATAGACGTAAATTTAGTTGAATATTGTGTATAAGTACTAACTTTTCACCAAAGTCTCTCCGTATTCAAGCATATTATTCAATCTTTGTTGAGTCTTGTCTATGTTATAATAAATATTAGGCCTATTGGAATTAGTTCGTTTAGCTATTTGACAGGAAAATATGTTTTGGCTCTTTATAAACAACTGTAGTAAAACCCAAGTTTGATTATTGATACTACTTGTTTAAATCCCTTTCATTCGTGGCTGTTCCCTAACGAAGGGATATATTAATATCCTTGATTCTGACTCACTATTATAGTATTATTAGTGTATAGCATTTAAGTTAATTGTATCTTGTATAACATCATTACATTAAATAAACTACTTTTGCATTTAAAACCGAGTAATTGCAATACATACCTATAACTTCTTGTTCCTAGTTCACCCCACTCAAGGCGTTTTGACCCACTGACCCCCCCCCCCCCTCGACCGCCTTATTCCTCGACACACAACGTGCGTGCATCATTATTTTGAGTCAGCTGTTGGTATTTGCAGCACAGGTGAGAACAGTTTCCAAACTTGGTAAAAATATTTCATAAGAAATAACATGGGACGATCTATTATGTCCATTTACTGTAAAAGATTTTGGTCCCCAAAAATATTGGCTGTCATTGGCATACTCGGCTACCTTTTCAGTAAATCATCTACGTTTTGAGTGAAATATTATAACGCAAATTTTTGCAAAGTTCAGGATTGTATTTAATTATTTTTAATTTCTTTATTTAACGTCTATCTTATTCAGTTAAAAAACTGAGTTACAAACGATTACATAATAGTACATTTAAAAAATACATATTAAATATATAATTGTTTAAACTATCATTTAGGGTAGTATAATTATATTGGGGGGGAATGTCCCCTTTAATAATACAGGCTAGTTTGAACACGAAACACGACTGTTCAATAGAGAATGCATTTTATAATATTTGAATTTACCGCGTGTGCTTATTTTACGTGGTGTAGCATGGGCTTCTTGAGCAGGTAAGTGCGCAGGTAGATGGGGCTTCAGGTAGTGGGGTATCGGAGACTAAAAAGGTTCAGGTAGTGGGGTATCGGAGACTTAAAAGATTGGTGGGGTATCGGAGAGTGGGGCATCGGAGAGCGCCCCGCGCCGAGTACTGTGTCACGTGACTAGCAGTTGGGAAAAGTCCCTACTGTCCGGACGGATCCACGCAAAACACATCCACACTTATCTCGTTCTAGCTGGTATAATATTCATTTTTTAAGATATAACCTGGAAAACATAATTAGCTCACATACTAGTGGTCAATGTAAAGGTTATTTCAAAATTATAGACGAAGTAGTTAACTTGTTATAACAATTCACGCACTGAAGAGGATAAAATGAGCAAGGTGTGTTTTGTTTTTTCAACTCCAACTGGCGAAAAACATTAATAGTAATAATGATAATAATACTATTACCATGTGTGCGTGTGATTGTAAGCAATAAAAAAAATGTGTTGAATCATAACCAAGAATTTTTGTCGCATACATGATTGATGATTAATGGGGCTTAACGTCTCATATTTTTGCAACAATGGCTAATCGAGACGATGAGCGGGTGATAATGAAGATGAGCAAGATGATGATGAAGAATAAAGCCACATCCGAATTAGATCCATTGTACGTCGCGTGGGTCGTCATACGGGAGTCCAGCAAGCGAGGGCAGGGCCAAGTGGGAGGAGAAATATTCAGTGGGACAGTGGGGGGGAAAGGACAGGGTCTCTTTTCGTCACCTCTTACGACTAGCACTCTGGACCTATTTTTCCCCGGGCCCAGACGGGAATTGTCGTATACATAGTGACGGTAAAAGGTTCCTAATACTATCTTTTATCCATCATTCACGCGTCCACGCGGCTTTATGTCAGGGTGTCCAAATCACGAAGATGCCTTCAATAAACCTGAGCCAGCCGAGGGGTGTACATCTACACTAAACTCCTGTTTGCGAGATAATCCTGCTCCAGCTTCCCCATGAACAAATTGGCATAAGACGGAGCCATACGGGTACCCATGGCTGTACCTTGAACCTGTAGGCAGTGCCGGGCCTTGAAGCGGAAGTTGTTCTTGCGCAGCAAAATGTGGGCTTGTATCTGTAAGGAACCGGTTGTCGGGTTTTGAGTGACGAGATCGTTGTCCCAGGTAGTATTACAACCGCGCCAGGGTGGAGCGGTAAACATGACTCCCGCAACCAGCGACATTATCCCTCTAACCACTACATACTAGGTAGTTTTGAATTGCGTTTTATATTGGTTGGCGGTCACTCTTTGCGTTTGAGCTGTGCTCTTTTCTGCCAACCCCTATTTAGTTTTGTAAATATGAATCGGAATATGTAATAAATAAATAAACTATACTGAGTGGCGTCCAGGTCCTCAATGCCATCCTGTTCCTAGACCTCTCCAAGAACATGGAATTATTCAGATGATTGATTGATTAATGGGGCTTAACGTCTCATATTTATGCAACGATGGCTAATCGAGACGATGAGCGGGTGATAATGAAGATGAGAAAGATGATAATGAAGAATAAAGCCACATCCGAATCAGATCCATTGTACGTCGCGTGAGTCGTCATACGGGAGTCCAGCAAGGGAGGGCAGGGCCAAGTGGGAGGAGAAATATTCAGTGGGACAGTGGGAGGGAAGGGACAGGGTCTCTTTTCGTCACCTCTTACGACTAGCACTCTGGACCTATTTTTCCCCGGGCCCAGACGGGAATTGTCGTATACATAGTGACGGTAAAAGGTTCCTAATACTATCTTTTATCCATCATTCACGCGTCCACGCGGCTTTATGTCAGGGTGTCCAAATCACGAAGATGCCTTCAATAAACCTGAGCCAGCCGAGGGGTGTACATCTACACTAAACTCCTGTTTGCGAGATAATCCTGCTCCAGCTTCCCCATGAACAAATTGGCATAAGACGGAGCCATACGGATACCCATGGCTGTACCTTGAACCTGTAGGCAGTGCCGGGCCTTGAAGCGGAAGTTGTTCTTGCGCAGCAAAATGTGGGCTTGTATCTGTAAGGAACCGGTTGTCGGGTTTTGAGTGACGAGATCGTTGTCCCAGGTAGTATTACAACCGCGCCAGGGTGGAGCGGTAAACATGACTCCCGCAACCAGCGACATTATCCCTCTAACCACTACATACTAGGTAGTTTTGAATTGCTTTTTATATTGGTTGGCGGTCACTCTTTGCGTTTGAGCTGTGCTCTTTTCTGCCAACCCCTATTAAGTTTTGTAAATATGAATCGGAATATGTAATAAATAAATAAACTATACTGAGTGGCGTCCAGGTCCTCAATGCCATCCTGTTCCTAGACCCTCCAAGAACATGGAATTATTCAGATGATTGATTGATTAATGGGGCTTAACGTCTCATATTTATGCAACGATGGCTAATCGAGACGATGAGCGGGTGATAATGAAGATGAGAAAGATGATAATGAAGAATAAAGCCACATCCGAATCAGATCCATTGTACGTCGCGTGAGTCGTCATACGGGAGTCCAGCAAGGGAGGGCAGGGCCAAGTGGGAGGAGAAATATTCAGTGGGACAGTGGGAGGGAAGGGACAGGGTCTCTTTTCGTCACCTCTTACGACTAGCACTCTGGACCTATTTTTCCCCGGGCCCAGACGGGAATTGTCGTATACATAGTGACGGTAAAAGGTTCCTAATACTATCTTTTATCCATCATTCACGCGTCCACGCGGCTTTATGTCAGGATGTCCAAATCACGAAGATGCCTTCAATAAACCTGAGCCAGCCGAGGGGTGTACATCTACACTAAACTCCTGTTTGCGAGATAATCCTGCTCCAGCTTCCCCATGAACAAATTGGCATAAGACGGAGCCATACGGGTACCCATGGCTGTACCTTGAACCTGTAGGCAGTGCCGGGCCTTGAAGCGGAAGTTGTTCTTGCGCAGCAAAATGTGGGCTTGTATCTGTAAGGAACCGGTTGTCGGGTTTTGAGTGACGAGATCGTTGTCCCAGGTAGTATTACAACCGCGCCAGGGTGGAGCGGTAAACATGACTCCCGCAACCAGCGACATTATCCCTCTAACCACTACATACTAGGTAGTTTTGAATTGCTTTTTATATTGGTTGGCGGTCACTCTTTGCGTTTGAGCTGTGCTCTTTTCTGCCAACCCCTATTTAGTTTTGTAAATATGAATCGGAATATGTAATAAATAAATAAACTATACTGAGTGGCGTCCAGGTCCTCAATGCCATCCTGTTCCTAGACCTCTCCAAGAACATGGAATTATTCAGATGATTGATTGATTAATGGGGTTAAACGTCTCATATTTATGCAACGATGGCTAATCGAGACGATGAGCGGGTGATAATGAAGATGAGAAAGATGATAATGAAGAATAAAGCCACATCCGAATCAGATCCATTGTACGTCGCGTGAGTCGTCATACGGGAGTCCAGCAAGGGAGGGCAGGGCCAAGTGGGAGGAGAAATATTCAGTGGGACAGTGGGAGGGAAGGGACAGGGTCTCTTTTCGTCACCTCTTACGACTAGCACTCTGGACCTATTTTTCCCCGGGCCCAGACGGGAATTGTCGTATACATAGTGACGGTAAAAGGTTCCTAATACTATCTTTTATCCATCATTCACGCGTCCACGCGGCTTTATGTCAGGGTGTCCAAATCACGAAGATGCCTTCAATAAACCTGAGCCAGCCGAGGGGTGTACATCTACACTAAACTCCTGTTTGCGAGATAATCCTGCTCCAGCTTCCCCATGAACAAATTGGCATAAGACGGAGCCATACGGGTACCCATGGCTGTACCTTGAACCTGTAGGCAGTGCCGGGCCTTGAAGCGGAAGTTGTTCTTGCGCAGCAAAATGTGGGCTTGTATCTGTAAGGAACCGGTTGTCGGGTTTTGAGTGACGAGATCGTTGTCCCAGGTAGTATTACAACCGCGCCAGGGTGGAGCGGTAAACATGACTCCCGCAACCAGCGACATTATCCCTCTAACCACTACATACTAGGTAGTTTTGAATTGCTTTTTATATTGGTTGGCGGTCACTCTTTGCGTTTGAGCTGTGCTCTTTTCTGCCAACCCCTATTTAGTTTTGTAAATATGAATCGGAATATGTAATAAATAAATAAACTATACTGAGTGGCGTCCAGGTCCTCAATGCCATCCTGTTCCTAGACCTCTCCAAGAACATGGAATTATTCAGATGATTGATTGATTAATGGGGCTTAACGTCTCATATTTATGCAACGATGGCTAATCGAGACGATGAGCGGGTGATAATGAAGATGAGAAAGATGATAATGAAGAATAAAGCCACATCCGAATCAGATCCATTGTACGTCGCGTGAGTCGTCATACGGGAGTCCAGCAAGGGAGGGCAGGGCCAAGTGGGAGGAGAAATATTCAGTGGGACAGTGGGAGGGAAGGGACAGGGTCTCTTTTCGTCACCTCTTACGACTAGCACTCTGGACCTATTTTTCCCCGGGCCCAGACGGGAATTGTCGTATACATAGTGACGGTAAAAGGTTCCTAATACTATCTTTTATCCATCATTCACGCGTCCACGCGGCTTTATGTCAGGGTGTCCAAATCACGAAGATGCCTTCAATAAACCTGAGCCAGCCGAGGGGTGTACATCTACACTAAACTCCTGTTTGCGAGATAATCCTGCTCCAGCTTCCCCATGAACAAATTGGCATAAGACGGAGCCATACGGGTACCCATGGCTGTACCTTGAACCTGTAGGCAGTGCCGGGCCTTGAAGCGGAAGTTGTTCTTGCGTAGCAAAATGTGGGCTTGTATCTGTAAGGAACCGGTTGTCGGGTTTTGAGTGACGAGATCGTTGTCCCAGGTAGTATTACAACCGCGCCAGGGTGGAGCGGTAAACATGACTCCCGCAACCAGCGACATTATCCCTCTAACCACTACATACTAGGTAGTTTTGAATTGCTTTTTATATTGGTTGGCGGTCACTCTTTGCGTTTGAGCTGTGCTCTTTTCTGCCAACCCCTATTTAGTTTTGTAAATATGAATCGGAATATGTAATAAATAAATAAATAAACTACTGAGTGGCGTCCAGGTCCTCAATGCCAACCTGTCCCTAGACCTCTCCAAGAACATGGAATTATTCAGCTCCTTCCCAGGGTAGCATTGATACGTCCTCACAACATCGCAAGTGACGTCACGCTCTAACGTTCAATGCGCGTAGACAGAGAGCATTTTTATTTTAGTCTAAAAGAACATTGCTTTTCATTTTTGTATTCAGGTCTATTGCTACAATGATAACCGCAACACATTTCTAAAACTTGTTGTGAGAATAACATTGGTTCAGAGAATACTTTTTCTTATGTATGGTTTTATTTTAGGATTTGTAGGTTAACAATGACAACTTGAACCACTGTTGAGTTTCATAACATTATTTATTTTGCTAATCATTCTGACATTGAATAAAGTCAAGAGCTCCAAAAATCTCCTAACCGCAACACAAGGCACAAATTCCCTGCCTACCCTTGCTTGGAGACTAGGACGTGTCTCAATGCTTCGAAGTCATCTGAATACTTTTCCAGACAAAAATGATCAACAACAAACGTGACATTGTTTATTTTTTAGTATATTTATTTATATTTGAGGTATCTATGCCGAGCGGTCAAAAAATATTGCCGGTCGGCCCGCTCGGTGGTCCAGGCCTTGGGAAAACACTGAAACTGGATATTATTATGTATATTTTTTAACTGAACATCCATTCAGTCAGAGCTAGATGATAGAGCTCGACAAGGGCCATGTTACCACATTTCTATTATACGCGTAACTCCTATATTTTGCTTTGGTTGCGAAGTCAACTTTCTGCTGCCTGGTCAGTATCCACAATTGCTCTGCAAACCAAGAACACAAAATTCGTTAGTATTTATTTTGGGTTTAAGAACAATGAGTACGTTTTCGTAAAAAACCACAGCAAATTGCCTTGTTTTAATTATATCTCAAGAAAGCACCTCAAAATAAAAAATCTGAGTAATACGTGGGCTGTGGTTCGGTAAGTCCTACAAACTGAATGATAAATGTATTTAACATTGTAATCAGTATGACTGTGATGTTCGTTTCATTAAAATACTAATTTAATAATTACCACAGTCATACTGATTATAATGGTAGATACATTTATAATTCAGTTTGTAGGGCTTACCAAACCACAGCCCACATTACTCAGATTCTCGATTTTGAGGTGCTTTCTTGAGATATATATTTAAAACCTGACAATTTGCTGCGGTTTTTGACGTAAACGTGCCCATCTTTCTAAATGGGATAGTCATGTAAAAATTTAAAAAACTACTATTTGTATATCTCCACCCTTAAATATGGAAAACATGACAAAGGGATGCCATACTTTAGAAACAGGCGGTGAAAAAATGAAAGAAAACGTAATTGTTAGTGTGCAACCATACAACCCTGAACTTTCACCTAGAGTGTGTTCCACGTAGAGATTGCAGTACTTAGTTGCATTTCTCTGCCACTATCTACCCCCACCCACCCCTTTTGGCGTGTGCAAAAGTTAGTATGTGAAATATATCTGTCAAAATGTCGTTTTAGTCTTTTGCACTCGCCACAAGGTGTGGGTGGGGTAGACAGTGACAGAGAATTGCAACTATCTAGTGCAATCTCTGCGTGGAATACACTTAAGGCTGCTTTATTAAGATACATCCTAACACCGAACCCAATGCATGCTTGTGTGAATAATAACGTTGTAAAAGTTGCACAGAGAATCGCAGTCCTGACTGTTCTCGCGGGCCGTCCTGCCGAGCCTGGCCTGGTGACGTCAGAGCCGAGGGGGGCACTTTAAACAATCAGCTGTAACTACTGAACGACTTGAATAAGAATCATAAAACAAACGGGAAACGCATTTGTAAAGATAAATGTGTAAATCTGTGGGAACATATTCTAATTTTCACATTTCTTTGGATATCGAATCCTTTAAGGTAAGGTAGGTATTTTTGAACACGACGAAGCAAACCACCAGATGACTTAACCCACAATATATATAATGTGATAAATATATTATAACTGAAACCATTTTTATATGAAAAACGTGGCTAATGGTTAAATTAACAAAAGCTAGTACGTTTTTCAACAATACAAGTAAATGCAAAATTACTTACGAGTAGTAAAGTAGTTCCATTCCTTACAGAACCAAACAATAGCGTAATTGGTATAGTCAGTATCAAGGAAATAATAAAACTTTAAACGGCCGTAAAGCGGTTGCCCGGCTGCAACAGAAACAATTCAATAGTTGTAAACATCGTATTGACACATGTGTTTTATTGACACACATAGACCACCCGGCCGCCACAGCGTGAGAGGACATCCTAGCTGACATTCGGTCCCCGGCTGCCACAGACACATTTCAATAGTTGTAAACATCGTATTGACACATGTGTTTTATTGACACACATGGACCACCCGACCGCTACAGCGTGAGAGGACATCCTAGCTGACATTCGGTCCCCGGCTGCCACAGACACATTTCAATAGTTGTAAACATCGTATTGACACATGTGTTTTATTGACACACATGGACCACCCGGCCGCTACAGCGTGAGAGGACATCCTAGCTGACATTCGGTCCCCCGGCTGCCACAGACACATTTCAATAGTTGTAAACATCGTATTGACACATGTGTTTTATTGACACACATAGACCACCCGGCCGCTACAGCGTGAGAGGACATCCTAGCTGACATTCGGTCCCCCGGCTGCCACAGACACATTTCAATAGTTGTAAACATCGTATTGACACATGTGTTTTATTGACACACATAGACCACCCGGCCGCTACAGCGTGAGAGGACATCCTAGCTGACATTCGGTCCCCCGGCTGCCACAGACACATTTCAATAGTTGTAAACATCGTATTGACACATGTGTTTTATTGACACACATAGACCACCCGGCCGCTACAGCATGAGAGGACATACTAGCTGACATTCGGTCCCCGGCTGCCACAGACACATTTCAATAGTTGTAAACATCGTATTGACACATGTGTTTTATTGACACACATAGACCACCCGGCCGCTACAGCGTGAGAGGACATCCTAGCTGACATTCGGTCCCCCGGCTGCCACAGACACATTTCAATAGTTGTAAACATCGTATTGACACATGTGTTTTATTGACACACATCGACCACCCGGCCGCTACAGCGTGAGAGGACATCCTAGCTGACATTCGGTCCCCGGCTGCAACAGAAACATTTCAATAGTTGTAAACATCGTATTGACACATCTGTTTTATTGACACACATCGACCACCTGGCCGCTACAGCGTGAGAGGACATCCTAGCTGACATTCGGTCCCCCGGCTGCCACAGACACATTTCAATAGTTGTAAACATCGTATTGACACATGTGTTTTATTGACACACATAGACCACCCGGCCGCTACAGAAACAGCTTACAGCGAGCAGGTATTTAAGTTAATGATAGCTTACAGCGAGCAGGTATTTAAGTTAATGATAGCTTACAGCGAGCAGGTACCTTAGCTCATTATAGCTTACAGCGAGCAGGTTCTTAAATGTACGATAGCTTACAACGAGCAGGTACTTACGTTTATGATTGCTTACAGCGAGCAGGTACCTTAGTTAATGATAGCTTACAGCGAGCAGGTACCTTAGTTAATGATAGCTTACAGCGAGCAGGTACCTTAGTTAATGATAGCTTACAGCGAGCAGGTACCTTAGTTAATGATAGCTTACAGCGAGCAGGTACCTTAGTTTATGATAGCTTACAGCGAGCAGGTACCTTAGTTAATAATTTTACAGCGAGCAGGTTCTACAATTTTGATAGCTTACAGCGAGCAGGTACTTAAGTTTATGGCAGCTTACAGCGAGCAGGTACCGTAGTTTATGGCAGCTTACAGCAGCAGGTACCGTGGTTTATGGCAGCTTACAGCGAGCAGGTACCGTAGTTTATGGCAGCTTACAGCGAGCAGGTACTTAAGTTTATGGCAGCTTACAGCGAGCAGGTACCGTAGTTTATGGCAGCTTACAGCGAGCAGGTACCTTTGTTTATGGCCGCACCCCGACAAAATATTTTACGAACCACCGTGCACCGTACATCGATGGGATGGAACTTTCTTACATTTCATGACCTAATATTTTCAAGAACAAAACTGTATACTTACTCCTATAGAATATAAATGCACCGCTTCTTCCAGAGTACCCTATCTCGGAGAGCTTCCCATCAACGGTCCTTGCATTTGATGCCCTGAAAAATAATTTGTGTTATATTACTTGAAGTGATTACAATACAATAGTATACAAAAACTGTTGATTCAGCAAATAAAAGTGGATACTCTACCGAATAAAAGAGTCGCATCAGCAATTAATAAAATTTCAACACACATCCTGGTCCCCATAATTAAGCGAGCGTCTCCATTTGACCTGTACGGCACTGCGTTATTTTATTTATTTATTTTTTTTTTTTTTATCAGTCGATAACGGTGGAACGGAAAGTTCTATCAACTTGAAATTTGGACCATCCACAAGCCCGAATGTGAATCGAAAGTGTATAAGTTTTTAAAAAATCGTTTGAAAAGTCCCAAAGTTACAAAATGCAATTACTGATAAATATTTTCGTTGAAATAAACTGGCTGCAAAATGTGAGATAGCCATATTAGTTACTTTTTGTCCGGTCACGAATATACTAATTTCAACGCGATCCGATAAGTATTGCAGGTAAAAATTACATTTGTATTGCTGAATTGTAGTAAGGTAACTATGAAAACGAAAAATCCAAGCTTTAAATTATATGGACAATCAATATTTTATTTAAGTGGCTCGTTGGTTCAAATGTTTCGTATTTGAAATATCGATCTTTGAATGGTTATCGCTCACTCGTCGATGGTGTTCGAAGCCTACAGGGTTGGTTTAGTCACTTTAAACTAAAGTCCCCCACTGCAAATCAGTTTAGTTACTGAGTGGGTAGACTCTAAATGTGAATTTATTTTTTATTTTATTTATTAAACAATGGCAGGAATCGTAATAGCTATGACAATTAAGATTACAACCTTTTCACGTTATTTTTGTTTTGGTTGTTGTTGATTGTTGTTCTATGAACAAATCTGAACATTCTTATATTGATGATGATGATAGTGTTTTCCGTATAATGGCGCTGGAGCAACACGACACTTATCATTATCTTATACAATGAACAATGACGACAGCTTTGAGAACTTTTTGCCAGAAAGTTCGTGGATACATATGGACCCGCTCGCCGTGTTTCCTAGTTAATGTAAAGCATCACTCATAGTCCGTTATAAGGTGTAAGAAATGTAAAAGCATTGAACTTCTAAGGGTGTTCGATCAATCCATACACGTTATGGTTTACGGAAGATTTGCGTCCGGCTGGCATATCGTTACGTCTATAGGCAACTTGGCCAGACTGTGTTGTCCTCCTAACAGTCTGCCGTCGCTTGGTTTTTCGCCGTGAGACAGACTTTCTAGCGAGCCAACCAGAACGTGTGTTGGCGGTTGCAGTAGAGGGTTCTGAGTATTCGGAAAGCATGCGTCACTGAAGACCCGTCTGAACCTAAGGTAATATCCAAGATCTTTGACATTCAAGCTACAGAGAACATTGACAAGTAATGAAACTCAATCATACAGCCCATCAATCAATAAATAAATAAGTAAATAAATAAATAAATAAATAAATAAATAAATAAATAAATAAATAAATAAATAAATAAATAAGTAAATAAATAAATAAAATGACACTTAGAGTCGACCCACTCAGTAACTAAACTGATTTGCAGTGGAAGCCTTTAATTTAAAGTGACTAAACCACCCTGCAGGCTTCGAACATCATCGACGAGTGAGCGATAACCAATCAAAGATGGATATTTCAAATACGAAACATATGAATCAGTGATTGGACAGTGCGAACACCTGCGGACAAATGTCAGAATTAACAAGGCTTATTAAGAACCACTTAGAATTTATTGAGTGCTTCGTTGCTAGGACGGCTCCAGATTCACCATTTACGTATTCCTAAGCCGAGAAGACTTATTCCTAAGCCGAGAAAATACCTTCGTTGGTTTGACTTTGATAGTTAGGTTAGGTTGTGTTGGTGTGGTTGTTGGTACTGTAGTGGAGATTGGGACGTGCACCGCCTTGGTGTGGTCTGGTGCGCTTGGAGTGGTGAGAGTGTAGGTGGCGGTGAGGTTCATGTCAGTGTCAGCTGTTAGTTTTCAAATGTTGAAGAGCTCTGATCAGGGTTCGAAATATTGCGCTTTAATTTTATGTGTGACAAAGAACAGTGTACAGTCCAATTACTAGGTTCATAATAAAGGGATCAAGACCTAAACCTTTTCATTGATTTCGCGTAACAAGAATTGCGTAGAAACAAGATCAGATTTTGGGAAATGGGAGTAGGCCTATAACTAAACGTTGACTTATGACATGTGCACACCATGCTCTATTGTATATACCTTATAGCCGTATATTATATATATATGTAGGTATATATATATATATATATATATATATATATATATGTAGTAGTAGGTTTTCGGGTTGCTGTCCACGTTACTTGCTCTTTAGAGACTGGTTGCTGGCCCAGAAATGGGCCATTGTCAATGTCTCGACGTTTCGACAAAATCGCATTTGCCATCTTCAGGAAGATTCGTTGGTTTCCGAAGCTGAGAACCGAATGGTTTCCTCTCCGGTGTGTCCATTGTTTTATACCTAGCCTGGTGCGCTGTTATTGGTTCGCTAGGAGACCGATTCGCAGCTAGCCAATGGCGTGACGGCGTGTGTGTTGAGCGGTGGCGACGACAGCGCTTAGAGTGCGGCCTCGTCGAACTACAGCGCACCGGCGAGCGCACCGGCGTTCGTTCCCACCCGGCCGCGCGGGCCGATGTGCCCCTCTCTCGCAGTCCCGTCGCTCGGCCCGTCGGTCTTTAGATCTTGTTGGGACGCGCTCGGCTTCTCGTGGTCGGACCCGTGTATGCCGCTACGTCGGGCGCGATCCTGTCGGTGTATTTCTTTCTTCGTTTGTCACCTGGCTTCGGCGGTGGTACTGCATCTGGGGGTGGGTTTATAGGTGTTACTTGTCGCGCCGCCAAGATGCTCTTCCATACTGCGGGGAGCGTGAGTGAGTCGTCTCGTTTGTTCATAGAGTGTTCTCGTTTGACAATCTCAATGGCTTCTCGGATGGTCCTTGTGCGATAGTGTTCCACTTTGGCCAGTGTCTTTGTATTTTCAAAGTCAATCCAATGGGCTGTAGCGTCCACGTGTTGAGCCAGAGACGACGACCTCTCCCTGCGCTCTACCGCCAGTCTATGTTCTCTGAGGCGGGCGGAGACGCGCCGATTGGTTTGGCCTACGTAGGTTTTCCCGCAGCAGCCGCATGGTACCTCGTAGACGCCCTGGGCTTCTAAAGGGATAGAAACTTTGACGTTCCTCAGTAGGGATGAGATCTGCCTATCTGTGTTAAAGATAGTGGCGATGTTTTCTTTCTTAAGAATCTTCTTTATTCTGTCCGTGATTCCTTTTATGTATGGCATGTGGGCAGTACCTAAAGGCTTTTTCTCTTGCTCTTCGGCGACTTTAAACTCTCGGTTGGCTTGTTTATAGGCCTTTGAGATTACGTAATTATCGTAACCATTGGCGAGAAGAGCTCTCCTTAGTCCCATCATCTCGTCTTTCACGTGCTCCTTGTCTGCCAGTTTCTTAGACCTCGTGGCGAGTGTTTGAACCACTGACTTGAGCTGGGCCGGGTGATGGTGAGAGGCTGCGTTGAGATACCGATTAGTGTGGGTAGGCTTGCGGTAGACCGTGTGACCGAGGCTCCCGTCGCTCCGTTTCATCACTAATACGTCCAAGAATGGTAGCTGGTTCTGATGTTCCACTTCCATCGTGAACTTGATCTGGTCGTGTTGTTTGTTGAGGTGGCACAAGAAATTATCGAGAGTCTCTCTCCCATGAGGCCAAATCGCAAAGATGTCGTCAATATATCGTTTGAAAAACGTGGGTTTTAGTAGCGCTGATTCGAGAGCTCGTACTTCTAGTTCTTCCATAAACAGATTGGCGATGATCGGTGAGAGAGGCGATCCCATAGGTGCTCCCTGGACCTGTTTGTACATCTGCTCCTCGAATTTAAAATAAGTGTTGGATAAGCAGTGCTCAGCAAGATCTGTGATGTAAGCAGGAGGCTTCTTCTTCTCACGAATTATATCCAGAGCTTCTTGGACTGGCACTTGCGTGAAGAGAGACACCACGTCAAAGCTTACAAGGATATGATGTGGCTGGACGTTTAACTCTGCTATCATATCTCGGAAGTGCTCTGCATTCTTTACGTAGGACGCTGCGTCTTCGGCGTGCGGCTGTAGACGTTTGGCCAAATGCTTAGCCAACGCTTGTAGTGGCGACCCAATAGAGCTCACAATCGGCCGCAATGGAGCGTTCTCTTTATGAATCTTAGGTAGGCCGTATATCTTCGGGCAGCACGATGAATTCTCCCTCGGTATAATGTACTTCTGGGCCTCAGGGCTGATCGGTGATGCGATTATCTTGGTTCGGGTGATTTTCTCCAAGTAGGTAGTGGGGTCAGCGTTGTACTTCACGTAGGCAGCGTTGTTGAGTAGATGAGTCATCTTGGCCTTATAATCCGCCGAATCCATGACGACAGTAGCGTTGCCTTTATCTGCACGAAGCACGATGACCTCGGGATTCTGTCTCAGTGTTTTTAGGGCTAGAATCTCTTCCCTGGTGATATTCCTCGGGGGTAGGCGGGCTTTCTGCAACACTCTGCACGTCTCTTGGCGTACTTTCTCCGCTGCGTCGTTGGCCAGGCCTGTGACGGCTGCTTCTACGCTTGATATGATATTTTCCAGTGGAATGCGGGACGGCGTGACCGCAAAGTTGAAGCCCTTAGCTAAGACATCCGTCGTAGGTTTGTCCAGCTGCACGTTTGACAAGTTGTATACGGTTTGGGTCATATCAACCTTCTGCTCCGTGGGTGGCCCCGCTGGTCTTAATTTCTCGAATTTTCGCTGTTGGCGCTTTGTTGTTAGTTCCGTGTTGGTCTCTGATCGTAGGTAGGACAGCTGGTCAACTTGAGCCCACAGCACTGGGTGGATTGCGGTTGATAGCTCGTCGTGGGCGTCATGCAACTTGATGCTTGTTCTGTCCAGCTCGCGGCGTGTTGTGTGTATTGTGTCTCGTAATAATGCTTGGCTGGCTCTCTTCAGTATTTTTGTCGTAGATCGTGTGGTAGTGTGAAACCGTAATTTCACGAAGTCCGGGATGATGTTGTGATCCCTGCAGCGGCGCAAGAAGGCTAAATCACAGAGCAACTTTGCCCTTCTGCATCGAAGTTTCTCGTATATCCTAGTAATCCGAAACGTTTCCTCCCCGTAGAGGTATATGATGTTATTCTGTAGGTTTTCGCGGACTGAAGAAGATGTAGTAGTAGGTTTTCGGGTTGCTGTCCACGTTACTTGCTCTTTAGAGACTGGTTGCTGGCCCAGAAATGGGCCATTGTCAATGTCTCGACGTTTCGACAAAATCGCATTTGCCATCTTCAGGAAGATTCGTTGGTTTCCGAAGCTGAGAACCGAATGGTTTCCTCTCCGGTGTGTCCATTGTTTTATACCTAGCCTGGTGCGCTGTTATTGGTTCGCTAGGAGACCGATTCGCAGCTAGCCAATGGCGTGACGGCGTGTGTGTTGAGCGGTGGCGACGACAGCGCTTAGAGTGCGGCCTCGTCGAACTACAGCGCACCGGCGAGCGCACCGGCGTTCGTTCCCACCCGGCCGCGCGGGCCGATGTGCCCCTCTCTCGCAGTCCCGTCGCTCGGCCCGTCGGTCTTTAGATCTTGTTGGGACGCGCTCGGCTTCTCGTGGTCGGACCCGTGTATGCCGCTACGCTGAAGATGCCGCTTTCCTGAAGATGGCAAATGCGATTTTGTCGAAACGTCGAGACATTGACAATGGCCCATTTCTGGGCCAGCAACCAGTCTCTAAAGAGCAAGTAACGTGGACAGCAACCCGAAAACCTACTACTACATCTTCTTCAGTCCGCGAAAACCTACAGAATAACATCATATACCTCTACGGGGAGGAAACGTTTCGGATTACTAGGATATACGAGAAACTTCGATGCAGAAGGGCAAAGTTGCTCTGTGATTTAGCCTTCTTGCGCCGCTGCAGGGATCACAACATCATCCCGGACTTCGTGAAAGTACGGTTTCACACTACCACACGATCTACGACAAAAATACTGAAGAGAGCCAGCCAAGCATTATTACGAGACACAATACACACAACACGCCGCGAGCTGGACAGAACAAGCATCAAGTTGCATGACGCCCACGACGAGCTATCAACCGCAATCCACCCAGTGCTGTGGGCTCAAGTTGACCAGCTGTCCTACCTACGATCAGAGACCAACACGGAACTAACAACAAAGCGCCAACAGCGAAAATTCGAGAAATTAAGACCAGCGGGGCCACCCACGGAGCAGAAGGTTGATATGACCCAAACCGTATACAACTTGTCAAACGTGCAGCTGGACAAACCTACGACGGATGTCTTAGCTAAGGGCTTCAACTTTGCGGTCACGCCGTCCCGCATTCCACTGGAAAATATCATATCAAGCGTAGAAGCAGCCGTCACAGGCCTGGCCAACGACGCAGCGGAGAAAGTACGCCAAGAGACGTGCAGAGTGTTGCAGAAAGCCCGCCTACCCCCGAGGAATATCACCAGGGAAGAGATTCTAGCCCTAAAAACACTGAGACAGAATCCCGAGGTCATCGTGCTTCGTGCAGATAAAGGCAACGCTACTGTCGTCATGGATTCGGCGGATTATAAGGCCAAGATGACTCATCTACTCAACAACGCTGCCTACGTGAAGTACAACGCTGACCCCACTACCTACTTGGAGAAAATCACCCGAACCAAGATAATCGCATCACCGATCAGCCCTGAGGCCCAGAAGTACATTATACCGAGGGAGAATTCATCGTGCTGCCCGAAGATATACGGCCTACCTAAGATTCATAAAGAGAACGCTCCATTGCGGCCGATTGTGAGCTCTATTGGGTCGCCACTACAAGCGTTGGCTAAGCATTTGGCCAAACGTCTACAGCCGCACGCCGAAGACGCAGCGTCCTACGTAAAGAATGCAGAGCACTTCCGAGATATGATAGCAGAGTTAAACGTCCAGCCACATCATATCCTTGTAAGCTTTGACGTGGTGTCTCTCTTCACGCAAGTGCCAGTCCAAGAAGCTCTGGATATAATTCGTGAGAAGAAGAAGCCTCCTGCTTACATCACAGATCTTGCTGAGCACTGCTTATCCAACACTTATTTTAAATTCGAGGAGCAGATGTACAAACAGGTCCAGGGAGCACCTATGGGATCGCCTCTCTCACCGATCATCGCCAATCTGTTTATGGAAGAACTAGAAGTACGAGCTCTCGAATCAGCGCTACTAAAACCCACGTTTTTCAAACGATATATTGACGACATCTTTGCGATTTGGCCTCATGGGAGAGAGACTCTCGATAATTTCTTGTGCCACCTCAACAAACAACACGACCAGATCAAGTTCACGATGGAAGTGGAACATCAGAACCAGCTACCATTCTTGGACGTATTAGTGATGAAACGGAGCGACGGGAGCCTCGGTCACACGGTCTACCGCAAGCCTACCCACACTAATCGGTATCTCAACGCAGCCTCTCACCATCACCCGGCCCAGCTCAAGTCAGTGGTTCAAACACTCGCCACGAGGTCTAAGAAACTGGCAGACAAGGAGCACGTGAAAGACGAGATGATGGGACTAAGGAGAGCTCTTCTCGCCAATGGTTACGATAATTACGTAATCTCAAAGGCCTATAAACAAGCCAACCGAGAGTTTGCAGTGGTGAAGTGCCAAATTTACCAGTACGTATACGCTTCAGTGGGAAGCTGGAGGGACACATCTTTCCAGAAAAAAGAAGATGGGGGGGTTTGGGGGGCAGAGCCCCCCCAACAATGGCGCCGCAGGCGATTTAGAAAAAGCAGGCTTTTTAGAGTGTGTTTTGAGCGTTTTAGATACCAATACCGGACTAAATGCAATCTCGAAATACTGCAGTTTTTGTACTGCAAAACCAGAAAATCACAAAAAATAATTGGAACACTGACGAGAATTGTTCAGGAATACGTTTTGGGGCTTGGAAAGTGGTTTTGCGACACACACTCCGCCCGTGGCCCGTATAGGTATATCTGTTGATACTTGGCTATTGATATAATTGACACCGCAGTATTTTTACCAAGCGAGACAATTGTATCCCACTTGGTGTATTGGCGGGACGCGTACTTAAAATTGAATATCGGGACTCCCAGATCCAGGGGTGGTCTTAGAGGAATTGAGGCCTTGTGCCAACTAAATGCCAGTGCCAGAGAGCGCAATTTGACCAATGGAGAAAAGCTGACAATCGTGAATAATGTGTCCGTCATTCGAGGCATGTTACGACCGTATCATTGCGTATCACTCGTATCATAACCAAAACCAGTGTGTATACGAAAGTTTTTTAGCCGGAGCAGTGTGTATACGGCGTATACGCCCGTATACGCACCACTACACCACTGAGTTTAAAGTCGCCGAAGAGCAAGAGAAAAAGCCTTTAGGTACTGCCCACATGCCATACATAAAAGGAATCACGGACAGAATAAAGAAGATTCTTAAGAAAGAAAACATCGCCACTATCTTTAACACAGATAGGCAGATCTCATCCCTACTGAGGAACGTCAAAGTTTCTATCCCTTTAGAAGCCCAGGGCGTCTACGAGGTACCATGCGGCTGCTGCGGGAAAACCTACGTAGGCCAAACCAATCGGCGCGTCTCCGCCCGCCTCAGAGAACATAGACTGGCGGTAGAGCGCAGGGAGAGGTCGTCGTCTCTGGCTCAACACGTGGACGCTACAGCCCATTGGATTGACTTTGAAAATACAAAGACACTGGCCAAAGTGGAACACTATCGCACAAGGACCATCCGAGAAGCCATTGAGATTGTCAAACGAGAACACTCTATGAACAAACGAGACGACTCACTCACGCTCCCCGCAGTATGGAAGAGCATCTTGGCGGCGCGACAAGTAACACCTATAAACCCACCCCCAGATGCAGTACCACCGCCGAAGCCAGGTGACAAACGAAGAAAGAAATACACCGACAGGATCGCGCCCGACGTAGCGGCATACACGGGTCCGACCACGAGAAGCCGAGCGCGTCCCAACAAGATCTAAAGACCGACGGGCCGAGCGACGGGACTGCGAGAGAGGGGCACATCGGCCCGCGCGGCCGGGTGGGAACGAACGCCGGTGCGCTCGCCGGTGCGCTGTAGTTCGACGAGGCCGCACTCTAAGCGCTGTCGTCGCCACCGCTCAACACACACGCCGTCACGCCATTGGCTAGCTGCGAATCGGTCTCCTAGCGAACCAATAACAGCGCACCAGGCTAGGTATAAAACAATGGACACACCGGAGAGGAAACCATTCGGTTCTCAGCTTCGGAAACCAACGAATCTTCCTGAAGATGGCAAATGCGATTTTGTCGAAACGTCGAGACATTGACAATGGCCCATTTCTGGGCCAGCAACCAGTCTCTAAAGAGCAAGTAACGTGGACAGCAACCCGAAAACCTACTACTACATCTTCTTCAGTCCGCGAAAACCTACAGAATAACATATATATATATATATATATATATATGTAGGTATATATATATGTAGGCAGAAAAAGAAGAAGCAGAAAATCAGCGCGAAAGAAATTGGGTACCCTTCATCGAATAACATAGTCTACATCAACGAGCACCTCACTAAGGTAAACAAGAATTTGTTTTGGCTGGCCCGTAACACGAGAAACTACGGATATAAGTTTGCCTGGTGTAGAGGGGGCAAAGTATTCATCCGCAAGGACGAAGACTCGCCAGTTATTTTGATAAAGTGTGCATCAGACATACCAGACAATATAACAGCGCGAGCGGTCCAACCAGACCAGTCTTAGTGTTGTTTGTTTACCTTGTGCGTGAGTTTGTGTTTGTATGGCTAGTTGGGATGAGGTCAATAACATATTTCTGCAAAATGATTCCATCGAATGTACGTACATTGATGACATTAGCGGCTGGTATGAGACAGGCGGCCGCGATCTGTCTACAGTCTCTAAGATTATTCACATTAATATTAGATCGTTAAAAAAACATTGGAACGAGTTATGTTGTATTTTGCAAGATTACTTAGGATCAATAGATGTTTTAGTTATAAGTGAAATTTCTAATTGTGATGTTAATTTATATAATTTGCAGGGGTATCAAAAAATATCAAAACAAAGAATAAACAGAATAGGTGGTGGCATACTTATATTTGTTAAAGAAACATTAAAATTTGCTGAAATTAACGTTGATTTTTTGAATGCAGAAGCGCTTTGTGGTACTATTTATCTTAATAACACATGTGTTCATTTGTTAGCTTTGTATCGTCCTCCTAACTTAAGTCGTTTAAACTTTATTGAAGAACTAGATGTGTTTTTAGGGAAATGTTTTGGCATTAATGGGATCATAGTTGGGGACGTCAATATAAATTTACTTGATACTTTGGACAGATATGCTGTTATGTATGAAGATGTGTTGGCCGCACACGGTTTTAGTAAATGCATTACTAAAAGTACACGCGAAGAGTATATTTCTGGTAGGTTTGTGTCATCTTGTATTGATCACATTTTTTTGCGTGGAAGTTTCTCGTCATGTGAATCCGCTATCCTTACCACTAAAGTCTCTGACCACTATATGGTGCTTACTTGTTTAGGGTTTATAGGAAAGTCTCTCAACGTTAATACGCATAATAATCATTCTAATGACAATAATATCTCTGTCGCAATTACGCTTAACGAAAGAAAATTAAAGCATAACTTGTCTAATATTAACTGGAACTTAGCTTGTGATGCCGATGATCCAGAAGAAATATACACTATAATATCTAGACAGTTTACAGAAGCTTATGACAGTTCTATCTTCAGGGGGAATAAAATACCTAAGTCAAGAGATAGACCTCGCAAAATATGGGTGTCTGACGAACTTGTTATTATGACGAAAGTTAGAGATAGACTTTTTAAAGATTGGAAAAACTGTATCCTTGGTGAAAAGAAAACCCGTCTTAGAACGGAGTATAATGCGTACAGGAATAAAGTTACAAAAGCTATAAACAAAGCAAAGATAAAGTTTTATCGCGAGTTAATTCTAAACGCACGAGGGGACTTAAAAGAGACGTGGCAAATTATCAACCAGATCACTGGAAAAAAGAAACGAATGTCAGTTGATGACGTAATCAATAAATTTTTGTGTAAAGACGTAGATGTGAACCTAGTTGTAAACAATTTTGTGAATTCCTTTGTTGACGAAATAAGTACGTTGAAACATGATTGTGACGTTGTTACATTGCAGCGAGCTCAGAATGTCAATATCCCAGTGAGTCAATCGTTTTTCATGAAACCAGTTACTCTTCCAACTGTTAGGGAAATGATCGACTCACTTAATGTAAATAAACAGCCAGGTGTAGATAAGATACGTGTTCAAGACCTGCAATTTGTCAAGGACTCTATTGCTCCTGTACTAGTCGTGTTAATAAACAAATCGATGGAGACCGGTATCATCCCTAAGCGCCTCAAAAAATCAATAATTAAACCAATATATAAGAAGGGTGACCATACGCTTTACTCTAATTACAGACCTATTGCAATATTGCCAAGTATTGAGAAACTTTTAGAAAGACATGTTGCTAACAACTTGATCGAATACTTAAATAAATACGGGATTATAAATAGTAAACAATTTGGTTTTCAAAAAGGAAAGAGTACCTCCACACTGTTATTAGAGTTCTCCAATTACGTCAATTCTAAACTTAACGACAATATGCAAGTTTTGGCATTATTTGTAGATTTCAGTAAAGCATTCGATACCCTCAACCATCAGAAACTATTACGAGCTTTAGAGTCAATTGGCATCCGTGGAATTGCGTTAGACTGGTTTAAAAATTATTTAACTAATAGATTTATGCAGGTTAAAGTCAACGGCCAATCAAGTGAAGAAAGACCTTGTGATTCTGGGGTCCCACAAGGGTCCATTTTGGGACCGACTCTATTTTTGATTTATGTTAATTTTATGTCCAAATGTCTTATTTTTTGCATTATTTTATCTTATGCTGACGATACTGTCTTACTTGCCGTGCATTCAGATATTCGTATTGCACAAGAAATGTTGCAAACTGATTTTAATAACCTTCTGCGTTGGAATCACGATAATGAATTAGTAATTAACTCGTCTAAAACTAAAGTTTTACATATTTCTTCTCCCCATAATCGTGAAAGAGACTTTCCTATAAATATCATTTATCATGATTTTAATTGCCTTCATAATGTGGATGAAGTGACATATTGTGATTGCAGTTTAAAAATAGAATGTGTGGACGAGTATGAGTACCTGGGCGTAATTGTTGATCGTAACTTTTCTTGGAGAAATCATATTGATAAACTATGTAATAAACTACGCTCATGCTCTTCTCGATTGTATGCACTTAAATATATTCTGCCCTTTACATTATTTAGAGCCGTTTATCAATCTATGGCCGAATCATTAATTTTATATGGCATTCTAGCTTGGGGCAATGCTTCGCGGTGCCATACGCAAAGGGTTGAAGACCTACAAGTTAGAATGCTAAAAATGGTAATATGCGACATCAAAATCGATACTACACTTTCTAGAAAACAAATATTTTCATTTTGTAATATACTGCCAATTTATTCTTTATTCGTATATAGATTTGTGTTGTACTTTTATTTTAAACCGGATTTTAAGATCCCTATGGACACCTGTAAGGAGACAAGGCTCAAAGTGGCGGGCACCTTACAAGTTCCTAATTATACTAACAAATATGGCCAACGCTCTTTGTCTTATTCTGTGCCAACTATATTTAATATGCTACCATCCTCACTTAAAACCCTGTCGTCTATTTCTAAAATTAAATCTGAACTAAAAACACATCTACTTTCTGACACCTTTTTACTGTGAATGTTCCGTTTATATTTTAATTACTGTAAACAAGTAAATTCTGCATTTGTATTGATTTTTGTAAAGTTCACTTTCTTAGTAGTTTCAAGTATTTAGTTCTATACATTATTTTGTTATTGTAAATACATGTTCCGTTTTCTGTTCTGTTCTGTCACTATGTATAATATTTTTTATTATGTACCACAGTTAAGCCAAGTCTTGGCTTTGTGGGTTCTTGGAGTCATAAATAAAAAAAAAAAAAAAAAAAAAAAAAAAATATATTGATTTGGTGTTTCTCCACAAAACTCTCCATGGTACTCTTAACACCAGACAGCTTACAAGCAATCTGTTGGTCCGTGTACCCTGCAGAGTTACTCGTTTACAACATTGACTACATATTCCAAAATGGCGTACCGAAGTACTGCATCGTTCACTTTTAGCAAGGATTGGCTATCTTCATAATTCTCTTTCCGCTACTGTTGATATCCCCGTTCCTCTAAATTCATTCAACAAACAATTTTCTGACTATCTTCCACTTAAGTTTGCATTTTAAACTATGATCTTGACATTAGGTAACGTTTTACCTGTATCATGTATTTGACTTTTTGTGCTGTGTTATGTATGATTATGTATGGTTTTATGTATGGTTTGTATGTATGTATGTATGTATGTATTGTTATTGTTATCCTTGTTTATATGTTCTATTAATGGCTAAACTGCTGTACTGCACATTTTTGTTAAATAAATAAATACAAAAATTACATGAAAAAATATTTTTTTTTTAAACAACGCTTATATTTAAATGCACCCAAAAGTAAAAAATAAACTTTCGCCCAGCAAATTTTTGCATCACTCGGAAAATAAAAAGCGTTGGGCGCTTTCGGTATTGACATAGATTACAGTATTCTACTGTTTATGCAGGAAAAGCGCCCAACGCTTTTTATTTTCCGAGTGAGGCAAAAATTTGCTGGGCGAAAATTTATTTTGTACTTTTTAGTGCATTTAAATATAAGCGTTGTTTTAAAAAAATATTTTTGTATGTAATATTATTTTATACTTTTTAGTCTTACAGAACTTCACTCGCAAACTAGCGTGCTTACATTGCAAACTTGAATTTCGGACAGTTCCGTCCATTTAAATATAAGCGTTGTTTTAAAAAAGTATATTTTTTCATGTAACAGCTGCGTCCATGCACGATCCAGCGGCCGGCTAACAATGCTTACGGAAAGTGGGATTATGTGGCTATGGGAGAATTCGGCAAAGTAACTAGGCCTAGGCTACACATTCTCTTCAATTGCAATTAAAAATCAGTTTTCAAATGTTATATTAAGGTTTCTTGATGCACACAAGATCATCATCCACTAACCTTGATTTTTTATGTTTTAACTGTTTATTTTATTGTTTTCAGCTCTTTGGACGTTGGCAAGTGGGTGAAATATCGATTCCCATATAAAACGTTAATTAATTAATCATAATAAATTAATTGACAATTTAGTAAATATGACAATTGATTCATGTATTCTCATTAAGAAAACGTCTGTGTGAAAAATGTCAGCTCGATGGGACATTTTAAAGTAGGTGAAATATCGATCCTAAGATTCCGTCCAGACAGACAAACACAGCAAGCTAATATAAGCGTTGTAAAAAATATATACATACTCCTGGCTTAGGCCTTACAACTTAGAGCTTAGGCCTTACGACGGGTTGTGAGCAGTTGCATTTAAATATACATTGCACTATTAAACCACATTCTTTTCCCATCGAGAAGTCCTCACTTTCTGTTGTAGAGAGAATACTTGAAACGGGTCAACATGGTTATGGGTGAGTTTGACCGACGTGGCGGAATAACCCGCCTATCTATGATATATACTTACAACACAGTGTTCGTGGTTCGTTTTACGGACAAAGTAGCGTACTGCCAAGCGTCCGTAGTAATGTTGTAAGTGTGTGTGATGGAGGTGGCTGGTACCGACAATCTACCAAAATATTTTTCTTGTTCGTACCACGTGCCCAGTATCTGCAACAAGTTTTCAAAAATTCCGTCAAATATTTTTAGGGTGAATATTGATTTTATTTACTAAAGTAAATGCAGATGTCCTCATGCTTGTCCCTTTATTCTAATCTCCCAGTTCGGCTTCGGGTTAAAACAATAGCTTTGTGTGTCGTAAGAGGTAACGCTAACAGATTTTGCATTGTAAATGTGTAAAAGATGAAACTTACCCGTGTCTTATCGAAAGGTGACTTGTTTTGCATTGTTTCCGGGCAAACCCTGTCGGGAACAAACAACCTGCCAACCGCGAAACTGATTAGGAAGGTGAGAAGAATCACCGTTTGTGCAAAGAACATGTTTGCCAATGCTTTAGTAGCTACCACAGTATCATACACACTGACACGTCCATAGTCCTCTTATATACATTGCTTGTGATTAAAGTGTGTTGTAATGTATGCGCATTTAATTGTATCTGCCTAATTGTTGTATACGCCCATAGCACTTTGACGATATAAAAGAAGAAAAAATGAAGGTAAGAAAACTGAACTTGAAAGTGTTTGCACAATATGTGAGAACACGTGAAACTCTCAACGTATCACTCAACACAAGTATACTATGAGTAAACACACAAGAAACTGTTCCTTCCACTCGTATATAAACACATTCCTCCAGAAACACATTCATATTAGCCACAAAATGTACTACTTTCTTCCCACAATAACAACATTTTCAGAAAAACAATTGTGTCGATTTACGAGTCATCAGACGATGAAGCTTTAAATGCCAATTGAAAAAGTCCCACCACTTAATGAGGTTTAGGTCGGCCCAGAACTGAGCGCAGGTTTCCTTCCACCTGTAACGTAGATCGGTCGGGTTTGTTTCCTTTTTTATTTATTTTTTGTTTATTTATTAGTTTTTTACTAAACAATAATTCCACAATATATTTCATTTAATAATTACAGTGTTTTTTTATGTCGATGACAGAAGTAAATAACTTGTGAAATATTGTATTATTTCACTAAGTTACTAAAAGTCGACCATAACTATGCGTTTAATTTGCGAAAAAATAACGAGTAAGAAAGTCGGTTGACGAGACGATCTTGAGGACTAGTTTGTTGTCTTTAAAATTTAAATATGTATGTATATTTATAAATACATTACAAATACACCTAGATTGTTGTGTTCTTTTTTGTGCTGTTGCTTTTATTATTACATCACAATATTTTTGGTAATGGTTATTGCCTAATACAATAATACTATTTATTCATTCATTATTTTAGCTATACCGAACTTGCAACTGACGTCACAGCCGAGCTACAACAATGTAACAAAATGTGTTACATTAATAAAACTGATGTACAAACAACGAGCTGTCAAAATAATAAAATTGCAACATTATGCAGAAAATGAGGTATGGTGATAGTTACTGCTCACCAGTTAGTTAAAACGTTTAATGATGGGCAACCAAGTTGTGAAAGTTTTGTATGTTTCTTGTTCGTTTTGAAGATTTGTTTTCAAAATCAGAATATTTTATTGTTTGACAGCTTGGTGTTTTTCCATCGATTCATTTCATTTGTTTCATTGTTGTAAAGCAAGCTTGGAAGAAGGCGACTTTTCACTTTATTCCTGTTAAGATATGCCTGTGGTTGCTGCGTGTTTAATTGCTATAGTTAGTGTAAGTGGAGTGTAAAGAAATGTATTGTACATTAAAATGTATTTTTATGTGTGCGGGCATTTCAAACTGTTGTTATCATTGTGTTCATGTCCACTAGGTTGTCGTTTAATTATGTCTCAAACTTGAACTAATTTTCCTTCTAACCACAGAGTCACCATTTTTAACAATGCTGACTTAGATCTTTGTTCGGGGATTAGCGTAGGGAAGCAAGTTAATCATTTTAGGTCCTATGTGGAGAGAATGCTTTTGTGTTATCCCTTTTATAACCCTAGGGATAAGTAGCTTTTCGTTGTTCTGCTGCGTATTAATGTTGATTGGGGGCTTGTTGGATACGCCACGCAGTTCTTGTAAACGCGGGAGTAGAAGTGAGCCATAGTTTCAAATTGGAAGTATTTTTGAGTTAATCCTGTATTTAAAATCCCCATTAAAACTAAACTCGACAAACAACGCCTCACTTCCACGTCTCGTAACTTACTCAATATAAACCCCATATTAAAATGATATGCAATCAATGTAATCTGCTATCATTGTGATTTGCATGAGTGGTTGCTATTGTCGATTCTAATGTATGCAAGGTTTTTGTGATGATGGAAAACACATCTAATAATAGCTCTCCTGCAAAAAGAATCCGCGTTACTGTTACCACACAAGCCTTGAAACGAACTAATTTATTCTCAAAACACAATTAAAATTGGTACCAAAATCCGTAAAAAAAATTGTCGGCTGTGACAACAGCATTTATCTGTATCAATAAATTACTTTGTCACGTAATGTAAATGAGACCCCCCCCCCACCCCCCCCCCCCCCCCACCCTTACCACTCTCCCGGTTATACTACTACAGTAAGCTTATGGGTTACGTACACTACTACAGTAGACTTACATGGTTTACATGCACTACTACAGTAGGCTCACATGGGTTACATGCACTACTACAGTAGGCTCACATGGGTTACATGCACTACTATACAGTAGGCTCACATGGGTTACATGCACTACTACAGTAGGCTTACATGGGTTACATGCACTACTACAGTAGACTCACATGGGTTACATGCACTACTACAACAAGGTCCACATGGGTTACATGCTGTACTACAGTAGACTCACATGGGTTACATGCACTACTACAGTAGGCTTACATGGGTTACATGCACTACTACAGTAGGCTCACATGGGTTACATGCACTACTACAACAAGGTCCACATGGGTTACATGCACTACTACAACAAGGCTCACATGGGTTACATGCACTACTACAACAAGGTCCACATGGGTTACATGCACTACTACAACAAGGTCCACATGGGTTACATGCACTACTACAACAAGGTCCACATGGGGTACATGCACTACTACAACAAGGTCCACATGGGATACATGCACTACTACAACAAGGTCCACATGGGTTACATGCACTACTACAACAAGGTCCACATGGGTTACATGCACTACTACAACAAGGTCCACATGGGTTACATGCACTACTACAACAAGGTCCACATGGGATACATGCACTACTACAACAAGGTCCACATGGGTTACATGCACTACTACAACAAGGTCCACATGGGTTACATGCACTACTACAGTAGGTCCACATGGGTTACATGCACTACTACAGTAGGCTCACATGGGGTACATGCACTACTACAACAAGGTCCACATGGGATACATGCTGTACTACAACAAGGTCCACATGGGTTACATGCACTACTACAGTAGGCTCACATGGGTTACATGCACTACTACAACAAGGTCCACATGGGATACATGCACTACTACAACAAGGTCCACATGGGTTACATGCACTACTACAGTAGGCTCACATGGGGTACATGCACTACTACAACAAGGTCCACATGGGTTACATGCACTACTACAGTAGGCTCACATGGGGTACATGCACTACTACAACAAGGTCCACATGGGGTACATGCTGTACTACAACAAGGTCCACATGGGTTACATGCACTACTACAACAAGGTCCACATGGGTTACATGCACTACTACAACAAGGTCCACATGGGTTACATGCACTACTACAACAAGGTCCACATGGGTTACATGCACTACTACAACAAGGTCCACATGGGATACATGCACTACTACAGTAGGCTCACATGGGGTACATGCACTACTACAACAAGGTCCACATGGGTTACATGCACTACTACAGTAGGCTCACATGGGTTACATGCACTACTACAACAAGGTCCACATGGGGTACATGCTGTACTACAACAAGGTCCACATGGGTTACATGCACTACTACAACAAGGTCCACATGGGTTACATGCACTACTACAACAAGGTCCACATGGGTTACATGCACTACTACAGTAGGCTCACATGGGTTACATGCACTACTACAACAAGGTCCACATGGGTTACATGCACTACTACAACAAGGTCCACATGGGTTACATGCACTACTACAACAAGGTCCACATGGGGTACATGCACTACTACAACAAGGTCCACATGGGTTACATGCACTACTACAACAAGGTCCACATGGGTTACATGCACTACTACAGTAGGCTCACATGGGTTACATGCACTACTACAACAAGGTCCACATGGGTTACATGCACTACTACAGTAGGCTCACATGGGTAACATGCACTACTACAACAAGGTCCACATGGGTTACATGCACTACTACAACAAGGTCCACATGGGGTACATGCACTACTACAGTAGGCTCACATGGGTTACATGCACTACTACAACAAGGTCCACATGGGTTACATGCACTACTACAACAAGGTCCACATGGGTTACATGCACTACTACAACAAGGTCCACATGGGGTACATGCACTACTACAACAAGGTCCACATGGGTTACATGCACTACTACAACAAGGTCCACATGGGGTACATGCACTACTACAGTAGGCTTACATGGGGTACATGCACTACTACAACAAGGTCCACATGGGGTACATGCACTACAACAACAAGGTCCACATGGGTTACATGCACTACTACAGTAGGCTCACATGGGTTACATGCACTACTACAACAAGGTCCACATGGGGTACATGCACTACTACAACAAGGTCCACATGGGTTACATGCACTACTACAACAAGGTCCACATGGGGTACATGCACTACTACAGTAGGCTCACATGGGGTACATGCACTACTACAACAAGGTCCACATGGGGTACATGCACTACTACAACAAGGTCCACATGGGTTACATGCACTACTACAACAAGGTCCACATGGGTTACATGCACTACTACAACAAGGTCCACATGGGTTACATGCACTACTACAGTAGGCTCACATGGGGTACATGCACTACTACAACAAGGTCCACATGGGTTACATGCACTACTACAGTAGGCTCACATGGGGTACATGCACTACTACAACAAGGTCCACATGGGTTACATGCACTACTACAACAAGGTCCACATGGGTTACATGCACTACTACAACAAGGTCCACATGGGTTACATGCACTACTACAGTAGGCTCACATGGGGTACATGCACTACTACAACAAGGTCCACATGGGGTACATGCACTACTACAACAAGGTCCACATGGGTTACATGCACTACTACAACAAGGTCCACATGGGTTACATGCACTACTACAACAAGGTCCACATGGGTTACATGCACTACTACAGTAGGCTCACATGGGGTACATGCACTACTACAACAAGGTCCACATGGGTTACATGCACTACTACAACAAGGTCCACATGGGTTACATGCACTACTACAACAAGGTCCACATGGGATACATGCACTACTACAACAAGGTCCACATGGGTTACATGCACTACTACAACAAGGTCCACATGGGGTACATGCACTACTACAACAAGGTCCACATGGGTTACATGCACTACTACAGTAGGCTCACATGGGTAACATGCACTACTACAGTAGGCTTACATGGGTAACATGCACTACTACAGTAGGCTCACATGGGTTACATGCACTACTACAACAAGGTCCACATGGGTTACATGCACTACTACAGTAGGCTCACATGGGGTACATGCACTACTACAACAAGGTCCACATGGGTTACATGCACTACTACAACAAGGTCCACATGGGTTACATGCACTACTACAGTAGGCTCACATGGGGTACATGCACTACTACAACAAGGTCCACATGGGTTACATGCACTACTACAGTAGGCTCACATGGGGTACATGCACTACTACAACAAGGTCCACATGGGGTACATGCACTACTACAACAAGGTCCACATGGGTTACATGCACTACTACAACAAGGTCCACATGGGTTACATGCACTACTACAACAAGGTCCACATGGGTTACATGCACTACTACAGTAGGCTCACATGGGGTACATGCACTACTACAACAAGGTCCACATGGGTTACATGCACTACTACAACAAGGTCCACATGGGGTACATGCACTACTACAACAAGGTCCACATGGGGTACATGCTGTACTACAACAAGGCTCACATGGGGTACATGCACTACTACAACAAGGTCCACATGGGGTACATGCACTACTACAACAAGGTCCACATGGGTTACATGCACTACTACAGTAGGCTCACATGGGATACATGCACTACTACAACAAGGTCCACATGGGTTACATGCACTACTACAGTAGGCTCACATGGGGTACATGCACTACTACAACAAGGTCCACATGGGTTACATGCACTACTACAGTAGGCTCACATGGGGTACATGCACTACTACAGTAGGCTCACATGGGGTACATGCACTACTACAACAAGGTCCACATGGGTTACATGCACTACTACAGTAGGCTCACATGGGATACATGCACTACTACAACAAGGTCCACATGGGTTACATGCACTACTACAGTAGGCTCACATGGGGTACATGCACTACTACAACAAGGTCCACATGGGGTACATGCACTACTACAACAAGGTCCACATGGGTTACATGCACTACTACAGTAGGCTCACATGGGATACATGCACTACTACAACAAGGTCCACATGGGGTACATGCACTACTACAACAAGGTCCACATGGGTTACATGCACTACTACAACAAGGTCCACATGGGTTACATGCACTACTACAGTAGGCTCACATGGGGTACATGCACTACTACAACAAGGTCCACATGGGATACATGCACTACTACAACAAGGTCCACATGGGGTACATGCACTACTACAACAAGGTCCACATGGGGTACATGCACTACTACAACAAGGCTCACATGGGTTACATGCACTACTACAACAAGGTCCACATGGGGTACATGCACTACTACAACAAGGTCCACATGGGTTACATGCACTACTACAACAAGGTCCACATGGGGTACATGCACTACTACAACAAGGTCCACATGGGTTACATGCACTACTACAACAAGGTCCACATGGGATACATGCACTACTACAACAAGGTCCACATGGGTTACATGCACTACTACAACAAGGTCCACATGGGTTACATGCACTACTACAGTAGGCTCACATGGGTTACATGCACTACTACAACAAGGTCCACATGGGTTACATGCACTACTACAGTAGGCTCACATGGGTTACATGCACTACTACAACAAGGTCCACATGGGGTACATGCACTACTACAACAAGGTCCACATGGGTTACATGCTGTACTACAACAAGGTCCACATGGGTTACATGCACTACTACAACAAGGTCCACATGGGTTACATGCACTACTACAGTAGGCTCACATGGGGTACATGCACTACTACAACAAGGTCCACATGGGGTACATGCACTACTACAACAAGGTCCACATGGGTTACATGCACTACTACAGTAGGCTCACATGGGTTACATGCACTACTACAACAAGGTCCACATGGGGTACATGCTGTACTACAACAAGGTCCACATGGGTTACATGCACTACTACAACAAGGTCCACATGGGTTACATGCACTACTACAGTAGGCTCACATGGGGTACATGCACTACTACAACAAGGTCCACATGGGTTACATGCACTACTACAACAAGGTCCACATGGGTTACATGCACTACTACAACAAGGTCCACATGGGTTACATGCACTACTACAACAAGGTCCACATGGGTTACATGCACTACTACAACAAGGTCCACATGGGTTACATGCTGTACTACAACAAGGTCCACATGGGTTACATGCACTACTACAACAAGGTCCACATGGGTTACATGCACTACTACAGTAGGCTCACATGGGGTACATGCACTACTACAACAAGGTCCACATGGGTTACATGCACTACTACAGTAGGCTCACATGGGTTACATGCACTACTACAACAAGGTCCACATGGGTTACATGCACTACTACAACAAGGTCCACATGGGGTACATGCACTACTACAACAAGGTCCACATGGGTTACATGCACTACTACAACAAGGTCCACATGGGTTACATGCACTACTACAACAAGGTCCACATGGGGTACATGCACTACTACAACAAGGCTCACATGGGTTACATGCACTACTACAACAAGGCTCACATGGGTTACATGCACTACTACAACAAGGCTCACATGGGTTACATGCACTACTACAACAAGGTCCACATGGGTTACATGCACTACTACAACAAGGCTCACATGGGTTACATGCACTACTACAACAAGGTCCACATGGGTTACATGCACTACTACAACAAGGTCCACATGGGGTACATGCACTACTACAGTAGGCTCACATGGGGTACATGCACTACTACAACAAGGTCCACATGGGTTACATGCACTACTACAACAAGGTCCACATGGGTTACATGCACTACTACAACAAGGTCCACATGGGGTACATGCACTACTACAACAAGGTCCACATGGGGTACATGCACTACTACAACAAGGTCCACATGGGTTACATGCACTACTACAACAAGGTCCACATGGGTTACATGCACTACTACAACAAGGTCCACATGGGTTACATGCACTACTACAACAAGGTCCACATGGGGTACATGCACTACTACAACAAGGTCCACATGGGGTACATGCACTACTACAACAAGGCTCACATGGGTTACATGCACTACTACAACAAGGCTCACATGGGTTACATGCACTACTACAACAAGGTCCACATGGGGTACATGCACTACTACAACAAGGTCCACATGGGTTACATGCACTACTACAACAAGGTCCACATGGGTTACATGCACTACTACAGTAGGCTCACATGGGGTACATGCACTACTACAACAAGGTCCACATGGGTTACATGCACTACTACAACAAGGTCCACATGGGTTACATGCACTACTACAGTAGGCTCACATGGGTTACATGCACTACTACAACAAGGTCCACATGGGGTACATGCACTACTACAGTAGGCTCACATGGGTTACATGCACTACTACAACAAGGTCCACATGGGTTACATGCACTACTACAACAAGGTCCACATGGGTTACATGCACTACTACAGTAGGCTCACATGGGTTACATGCACTACTACAACAAGGTCCACATGGGTTACATGCACTACTACAACAAGGTCCACATGGGTTACATGCACTACTACAGTAGGCTCACATGGGTTACATGCACTACTACAACAAGGTCCACATGGGTTACATGCACTACTACAACAAGGTCCACATGGGGTACATGCACTACTACAGTAGGCTCACATGGGTTACATGCACTACTACAACAAGGTCCACATGGGTTACATGCACTACTACAACAAGGTCCACATGGGGTACATGCTGTACTACAACAAGGTCCACATGGGTTACATGCACTACTACAACAAGGTCCACATGGGTTACATGCACTACTACAGTAGGCTCACATGGGTTACATGCACTACTACAACAAGGTCCACATGGGTTACATGCACTACTACAACAAGGTCCACATGGGTTACATGCACTACTACAACAAGGTCCACATGGGGTACATGCACTACTACAACAAGGTCCACATGGGCTACATGCACTACTACAACAAGGTCCACATGGGTTACATGCACTACTACAACAAGGTCCACATGGGTTACATGCACTACTACAGTAGGCTCACATGGGTTACATGCACTACTACAACAAGGTCCACATGGGTTACATGCACTACTACAGTAGGCTCACATGGGGTACATGCACTACTACAACAAGGTCCACATGGGGTACATGCACTACTACAACAAGGTCCACATGGGTTACATGCACTACTACAGTAGGCTCACATGGGTTACATGCACTACTACAACAAGGTCCACATGGGGTACATGCTGTACTACAACAAGGTCCACATGGGTTACATGCACTACTACAACAAGGTCCACATGGGTTACATGCACTACTACAGTAGGCTCACATGGGGTACATGCACTACTACAACAAGGTCCACATGGGTTACATGCACTACTACAACAAGGTCCACATGGGTTACATGCACTACTACAACAAGGTCCACATGGGTTACATGCACTACTACAACAAGGTCCACATGGGTTACATGCACTACTACAACAAGGTCCACATGGGTTACATGCACTACTACAACAAGGTCCACATGGGATACATGCACTACTACAACAAGGTCCACATGGGTTACATGCACTACTACAACAAGGTCCACATGGGTTACATGCACTACTACAACAAGGTCCACATGGGTTACATGCACTACTACAACAAGGTCCACATGGGTAACATGCACTACTACAACAAGGTCCACATGGGTTACATGCACTACTACAGTAGGCTCACATGGGTTACATGCACTACTACAGTAGGCTCACATGGGTTACATGCACTACTACAGTAGGCTCACATGGGTTACATGCACTACTACAGTAGGCTCACATGGGTTACATGCACTACTACAACAAGGTCCACATGGGGTACATGCACTACTACAGTAGGCTCACATGGGGTACATGCACTACTACAACAAGGTCCACATGGGTTACATGCACTACTACAACAAGGTCCACATGGGTTACATGCACTACTACAACAAGGTCCACATGGGTTACATGCACTACTACAACAAGGTCCACATGGGTTACATGCACTACTACAACAAGGTCCACATGGGTTACATGCACTACTACAACAAGGTCCACATGGGGTACATGCACTACTACAACAAGGTCCACATGGGTTACATGCACTACTACAACAAGGTCCACATGGGGTACATGCACTACTACAACAAGGTCCACATGGGTTACATGCACTACTACAGTAGGCTCACATGGGTTACATGCACTACTACAACAAGGTCCACATGGGGTACATGCACTACTACAACAAGGTCCACATGGGTTACATGCACTACTACAACAAGGTCCACATGGGTTACATGCACTACTACAACAAGGTCCACATGGGTTACATGCACTACTACAACAAGGTCCACATGGGTTACATGCACTACTACAACAAGGTCCACATGGGGTACATGCACTACTACAACAAGGTCCACATGGGTTACATGCACTACTACAACAAGGTCCACATGGGTTACATGCACTACTACAGTAGGCTCACATGGGTTACATGCACTACTACAACAAGGTCCACATGGGTTACATGCACTACTACAACAAGGTCCACATGGGTTACATGCACTACTACAACAAGGTCCACATGGGTTACATGCACTACTACAACAAGGTCCACATGGGTTACATGCACTACTACAGTAGGCTCACATGGGTAACATGCACTACTACAACAAGGTCCACATGGGGTACATGCACTACTACAACAAGGTCCACATGGGTTACATGCACTACTACAACAAGGTCCACATGGGTTACATGCACTACTACAGTAGGCTCACATGGGTTACATGCACTACTACAACAAGGTCCACATGGGGTACATGCACTACTACAGTAGGCTCACATGGGTAACATGCACTACTACAGTAGGCTCACATGGGTTACATGCACTACTACAACAAGGTCCACATGGGTTACATGCACTACTACAGTAGGCTCACATGGGTAACATGCACTACTACAACAAGGTCCACATGGGTTACATGCACTACTACAACAAGGTCCACATGGGTTACATGCACTACTACAGTAGGCTCACATGGGTTACATGCACTACTACAACAAGGTCCACATGGGGTACATGCACTACTACAGTAGGCTCACATGGGTAACATGCACTACTACAGTAGGCTCACATGGGTTACATGCACTACTACAACAAGGTCCACATGGGGTACATGCACTACTACAGTAGGCTCACATGGGTAACATGCACTACTACAACAAGGTCCACATGGGTTACATGCACTACTACAACAAGGTCCACATGGGTTACATGCACTACTACAACAAGGTCCACATGGGTTACATGCACTACTACAACAAGGTCCACATGGGTTACATGCACTACTACAACAAGGTCCACATGGGTTACATGCACTACTACAACAAGGTCCACATGGGTTACATGCACTACTACAACAAGGTCCACATGGGTTACATGCACTACTACAACAAGGTCCACATGGGATACATGCACTACTACAACAAGGTCCACATGGGTTACATGCACTACTACAACAAGGTCCACATGGGTTACATGCACTACTACAACAAGGTCCACATGGGTTACATGCACTACTACAACAAGGTCCACATGGGTTACATGCACTACTACAACAAGGTCCACATGGGATACATGCACTACTACAGTAGGCTCACATGGGGTACATGCACTACTACAACAAGGTCCACATGGGGTACATGCACTACTACAGTAGGCTTACATGGGTTACATGCACTACTACAACAAGGTCCACATGGGTTACATGCACTACTACAGTAGGCTTACATGGGTTACATGCACTACTACAGTAGGCTCACATGGGTTACATGCACTACTACAACAAGGTCCACATGGGGTACATGCACTACTACAGTAGGCTCACATGGGTTACATGCACTACTACAACAAGGTCCACATGGGGTACATGCACTACAACAACAAGGTCCACATGGGTTACATGCACTACTACAGTAGGCTCACATGGGTTACATGCACTACTACAACAAGGTCCACATGGGGTACATGCACTACTACAACAAGGTCCACATGGGTTACATGCACTACTACAACAAGGTCCACATGGGTTACATGCACTACTACAACAAGGTCCACATGGGATACATGCACTACTACAACAAGGTCCACATGGGTTACATGCACTACTACAACAAGGTCCACATGGGTTACATGCACTACTACAACAAGGTCCACATGGGTTACATGCACTACTACAACAAGGTCCACATGGGTTACATGCACTACTACAACAAGGTCCACATGGGGTACATGCACTACTACAGTAGGCTCACATGGGGTACATGCACTACTACAACAAGGTCCACATGGGGTACATGCACTACTACAACAAGGTCCACATGGGTTACATGCACTACTACAACAAGGTCCACATGGGTTACATGCACTACTACAACAAGGTCCACATGGGTTACATGCACTACTACAACAAGGTCCACATGGGTTACATGCACTACTACAACAAGGTCCACATGGGGTACATGCACTACTACAGTAGGCTCACATGGGTTACATGCACTACTACAACAAGGTCCACATGGGTTACATGCACTACTACAACAAGGTCCACATGGGTTACATGCACTACTACAACAAGGTCCACATGGGGTACATGCACTACTACAGTAGGCTCACATGGGTTACATGCACTACTACAACAAGGTCCACATGGGTTACATGCACTACTACAACAAGGTCCACATGGGTTACATGCACTACTACAACAAGGTCCACATGGGTTACATGCACTACTACAACAAGGTCCACATGGGGTACATGCACTACTACAACAAGGTCCACATGGGTTACATGCACTACTACAACAAGGTCCACATGGGTAACATGCACTACTACAACAAGGTCCACATGGGGTACATGCACTACTACAACAAGGTCCACATGGGGTACATGCACTACTACAACAAGGTCCACATGGGGTACATGCACTACTACAACAAGGTCCACATGGGTTACATGCACTACTACAACAAGGTCCACATGGGGTACATGCACTACTACAACAAGGTCCACATGGGTTACATGCACTACTATAACAAGGTCCACATGGGTTACATGCACTACTATAACAAGGTCCACATGGGGTACATGCACTACTACAACAAGGTCCACATGGGGTACATGCACTACTACAACAAGGTCCACATGGGTTACATGCACTACTACAACAAGGTCCACATGGGGTACATGCACTACTACAACAAGGTCCACATGGGTTACATGCACTACTACAACAAGGTCCACATGGGTTACATGCACTACTACAACAAGGTCCACATGGGATACATGCACTACTACAACAAGGTCCACATGGGGTACATGCACTACTACAACAAGGTCCACATGGGTTACATGCACTACTACAGTAGGCTCACATGGGTTACATGCACTACTACAACAAGGTCCACATGGGTTACATGCACTACTACAACAAGGTCCACATGGGGTACATGCACTACTACAACAAGGTCCACATGGGTTACATGCACTACTACAACAAGGTCCACATGGGTTACATGCACTACTACAACAAGGTCCACATGGGTTACATGCACTACTACAACAAGGTCCACATGGGGTACATGCACTACTACAACAAGGTCCACATGGGATACATGCACTACTACAACAAGGTCCACATGGGATACATGCACTACTACAACAAGGTCCACATGGGATACATGCACTACTACAACAAGGTCCACATGGGTTACATGCACTACTACAACAAGGTCCACATGGGATACATGCACTACTACAACAAGGTCCACATGGGTTACATGCACTACTACAACAAGGTCCACATGGGGTACATGCACTACTACAGTAGGCTCACATGGGTTACATGCACTACTACAACAAGGTCCACATGGGGTACATGCACTACTACAACAAGGTCCACATGGGTTACATGCACTACTACAACAAGGTCCACATGGGTTACATGCACTACTACAACAAGGTCCACATGGGATACATGCACTACTACAACAAGGTCCACATGGGTTACATGCACTACTACAACAAGGTCCACATGGGATACATGCACTACTACAACAAGGTCCACATGGGTTACATGCACTACTACAGTAGGCTCACATGGGTTACATGCACTACTACAACAAGGTCCACATGGGTTACATGCACTACTACAACAAGGTCCACATGGGTTACATGCACTACTACAACAAGGTCCACATGGGTTACATGCACTACTACAGTAGGCTCACATGGGTTACATGCACTACTACAACAAGGTCCACATGGGTTACATGCACTACTACAACAAGGTCCACATGGGTTACATGCACTACTACAACAAGGTCCACATGGGTTACATGCACTACTACAACAAGGTCCACATGGGTTACATGCACTACTACAACAAGGTCCACATGGGGTACATGCACTACTACAACAAGGTCCACATGGGATACATGCACTACTACAACAAGGTCCACATGGGTTACATGCACTACTACAACAAGGTCCACATGGGGTACATGCACTACTACAACAAGGTCCACATGGGATACATGCACTACTACAACAAGGTCCACATGGGTTACATGCACTACTACAGTAGGCTCACATGGGTTACATGCACTACTACAACAAGGTCCACATGGGTTACATGCACTACTACAACAAGGTCCACATGGGATACATGCACTACTACAACAAGGTCCACATGGGATACATGCACTACTACAACAAGGTCCACATGGGTTACATGCACTACTACAGTAGGCTCACATGGGTTACATGCACTACTACAACAAGGTCCACATGGGTTACATGCACTACTACAACAAGGTCCACATGGGGTACATGCACTACTACAACAAGGTCCACATGGGTTACATGCACTACTACAACAAGGTCCACATGGGTTACATGCACTACTACAACAAGGTCCACATGGGGTACATGCACTACTACAACAAGGTCCACATGGGTTACATGCACTACTACAACAAGGTCCACATGGGGTACATGCACTACTACAGTAGGCTCACATGGGTTACATGCACTACTACAACAAGGTCCACATGGGTTACATGCACTACTACAACAAGGTCCACATGGGATACATGCACTACTACAACAAGGTCCACATGGGTTACATGCACTACTACAGTAGGCTCACATGGGTTACATGCACTACTACAACAAGGTCCACATGGGTTACATGCACTACTACAGTAGGCTCACATGGGTTACATGCACTACTACAACAAGGTCCACATGGGTTACATGCACTACTACAACAAGGTCCACATGGGATACATGCACTACTACAACAAGGTCCACATGGGATACATGCACTACTACAACAAGGTCCACATGGGTTACATGCACTACTACAGTAGGCTCACATGGGTTACATGCACTACTACAACAAGGTCCACATGGGTTACATGCACTACTACAACAAGGTCCACATGGGGTACATGCACTACTACAACAAGGTCCACATGGGTTACATGCACTACTACAACAAGGTCCACATGGGTTACATGCACTACTACAACAAGGTCCACATGGGGTACATGCACTACTACAACAAGGTCCACATGGGTTACATGCACTACTACAACAAGGTCCACATGGGGTACATGCACTACTACAGTAGGCTCACATGGGTTACATGCACTACTACAACAAGGTCCACATGGGTTACATGCACTACTACAACAAGGTCCACATGGGATACATGCACTACTACAACAAGGTCCACATGGGTTACATGCACTACTACAACAAGGTCCACATGGGGTACATGCACTACTACAACAAGGTCCACATGGGTTACATGCACTACTACAGTAGGCTCACATGGGTTACATGCACTACTACAACAAGGTCCACATGGGTTACATGCACTACTACAACAAGGTCCACATGGGGTACATGCACTACTACAACAAGGTCCACATGGGTTACATGCACTACTACAACAAGGTCCACATGGGGTACATGCACTACTACAACAAGGTCCACATGGGTTACATGCACTACTACAACAAGGTCCACATGGGTTACATGCACTACTACAACAAGGTCCACATGGGTTACATGCACTACTACAACAAGGTCCACATGGGTTACATGCACTACTACAGTAGGCTCACATGGGTTACATGCACTACTACAACAAGGTCCACATGGGTTACATGCACTACTACAACAAGGTCCACATGGGTTACATGCACTACTACAACAAGGTCCACATGGGTTACATGCACTACTACAGTAGGTCCACATGGGTTACATGCACTACTACAGTAGGTCCACATGGGTTACATGCACTACTACAACAAGGTCCACATGGGTTACATGCACTACTACAACAAGGTCCACATGGGTTACATGCACTACTACAACAAGGTCCACATGGGTTACATGCACTACTACAACAAGGTCCACATGGGTTACATGCACTACTACAGTAGGTCCACATGGGTTACATGCACTACTACAACAAGGTCCACATGGGGTACATGCACTACTACAACAAGGTCCACATGGGTTACATGCACTACTACAGTAGGCTCACATGGGTTACATGCACTACTACAACAAGGTCCACATGGGGTACATGCACTACTACAACAAGGTCCACATGGGTTACATGCACTACTACAACAAGGTCCACATGGGTTACATGCACTACTACAACAAGGTCCACATGGGGTACATGCACTACTACAACAAGGTCCACATGGGGTACATGCACTACTACAACAAGGTCCACATGGGTTACATGCACTACTACAACAAGGTCCACATGGGTTACATGCACTACTACAACAAGGTCCACATGGGTTACATGCACTACTACAACAAGGTCCACATGGGTTACATGCACTACTACAACAAGGTCCACATGGGGTACATGCACTACTACAACAAGGTCCACATGGGTTACATGCACTACTACAACAAGGTCCACATGGGGTACATGCACTACTACAACAAGGTCCACATGGGCTACATGCACTACTACAACAAGGTCCACATGGGTTACATGCACTACTACAACAAGGTCCACATGGGTTACATGCACTACTACAACAAGGTCCACATGGGTTACATGCACTACTACAACAAGGTCCACATGGGTTACATGCACTACTACAGTAGGCTCACATGGGTTACATGCACAACTACAACAAGCTCACATGGGTTACATGCACTACTACAGTAGGCTCACATGGGTTACATGCACTACTACAGTAGGCTCACATGGGTTACATGCACTACTACAGTAGGCTTACATGGGTTACATGCACTACTACAACAAGCTCACATGGGTAACATGCACTACTACAGTAGGCTCACATGGGTTACATGCACTACTACAGTAGGCTTACATGGGTTGCATGCACTACTACAGTAGGCTCACATGGGTTACATGCACTACTACAGTAGGCTCACATGGGTAACATGCACTACTACAGTATGCTTACATGGGTTACATGCACAACTACAGTAGGTTCACATGGGTTACATGCACTACTACAGTAGGCTCACATGGGTTACATGCACTACTACAGTAGGTTCACATGGGTAACATGCACTACTACAGTAGGCTCACATGAGTTACATGCACTACTACAACAAGCTCACATGGGTTACATGCACTACTACAGTAGGCTCACATGGGTAACATGCACTACTACAGTAGGCTCACATGGGTAACATGCACTACTACAGTAGGCTCACATGGGTTACATGCACTACTACAGTAGGCTCACATGGGTAACATGCACTACTACAGTAGGCTCACATGGGTTACATGCACAACTACAGTAGGCTCACATGGGTTACATGCACTACTACAGTAGGCTCACATGGGTTACATGCACTACTACAGTAGGCTTACATGGGTAACATGCACTACTACAGTAGGCTCACATGGGTAACATGCACTTCTACAGTAGGCTCACATGGGTAACATGCACTACTACAGTAGGCTTACATGGGCTACATGCACTACTACAGTAGGCTCACATGGGGTACATGCACTACTACAGTAGGCTTACATAGGTAACATGCACTACTACAGTAGGCTCACATGGGCTACATGCACTACTACAGTAGGCTCACATGGGGTACATGCACTACTACAGTAGGCTTACATAGGTAACATGCACTACTACAGTAGGCTCACATGGGTAACATGCACTACTACAGTAGGCTTACATGGGCTACATGCACTACTACAGTAGGCTCACATGGGGTACATGCACTACTACAGTAGGCTCACATGGGTAACATGCACTACTACAGTAGGCTCACATGGGTAACATGCACTACTACAGTAGGCTTACATGGGCTACATGCACTACTACAGTAGGCTCACATGGGGTACATGCACTACTACAGTAGGCTTACATGGGTAACATGCACTACTACAGTAGGCTCACATGGGTAACATGCACTACTACAGTAGGCTCACATGGGTTACATGCACTACTACAGTAGGCTCACATGGGTTACATGCACTACTACAGTAGGCTAACATGGGTAACATGCACTACTACAGTAGGCTCACATGGGTAACATGCACTACTACAGTAGGCTCACATGGGGTACATGCACTACTACAGTAGGCTTACATGGGTAACATGCACTACTACAGTAGGCTCACATGGGTAACATGCACTACTACAGTAGGCTCACATGGGTTACATGCACTACTACAGTAGGCTTACATGGGGTACATGCACTACTACAGTAGGCTCACATGGGTTACATGCACTACTACAGTAGGCTTACATGGGTTACATGCACTACTACAGTAGGCTCACATGGGTTACATGCACTACTACAGTAGGCTCACATGGGTTACATGCACTACTACAGTAGGCTTACATGGGTTACATGCACTACTACAGTAGGCTCACATGGGTTACATGCACTACTACAGTAGGCTCACATGGGTTACATGCACTACTACAGTAGGCTCACATGGGTTACATGCACTACTACAGTAGGCTCACATGGGTAACATGCACTACTACAGTAGGCTCACATGGGTAACATGCACTTCTACAGTAGGCTCACATGGGTAACATGCACTACTACAGTAGACTCACATGGTTAACATGCACTACTACAGTAGGCTCACATGGGTTACATGCACTACTACAGTAGGCTCACATGGGTTACATGCACTACTACAGTAGGCTCACATGGGTTACATGCACTACTACAGTAGGCTCACATGGGTTACATGCACTACTACAGTAGGCTCACATGGGTTACATGCACTACTACAGTAGGCTCACATGGGTTACATGCACTACTACAGTAGGCTCACATGGGTTACATGCACTACTACAGTAGACTCACATGGGTAACATGCACTACTACAGTAGGCTCACATGGGTAACATGCACTACTACAGTAGACTCACATGGTTAACATGCACTACTACAGTAGGCTCACATGGGTAACATGCACTACTACAGTAGGCTCACATGGGGTACATGCACTACTACAGTAGGCTCACATGGGTTACATGCACTACTACAGTAGACTCACATGGGTTACATGCACTACTACAGTAGGCTCACATGGGTTACATGCACTACTACAGTAGGCTTACATGGGTTACATGCACTACTACAGTAGGTTCACATGGGTTACATGCACTACTACAGTAGGTTCACATGGGTAACATGCACTACTACAGTAGGTTCACATGGGTAACATGCACTACTACAGTAGGCTCACATGAGTTACATGCACTACTACAACAAGCTCACATGGGTTACATGCACTACTACAGTAGGCTCACATGGGTAACATGCACTACTACAGTAGGCTCACATGGGTAACATGCACTACTACAGTAGGCTCACATGGGTTACATGCACTACTACAGTAGGCTCACATGGGTAACATGCACTACTACAGTAGGCTCACATGGGTTACATGCACAACTACAGTAGGCTCACATGGGTTACATGCACTACTACAGTAGGCTCACATGGGTTACATGCACTACTACAGTAGGCTTACATGGGTAACATGCACTACTACAGTAGGCTCACATGGGTAACATGCACTACTACAGTAGGCTCACATGGGTAACATGCACTACTACAGTAGGCTTACATGGGCTACATGCACTACTACAGTAGGCTCACATGGGGTACATGCACTACTACAGTAGGCTTACATAGGTAACATGCACTACTACAGTAGGCTCACATGGGCTACATGCACTACTACAGTAGGCTCACATGGGGTACATGCACTACTACAGTAGGCTTACATAGGTAACATGCACTACTACAGTAGGCTCACATGGGTAACATGCACTACTACAGTAGGCTTACATGGGCTACATGCACTACTACAGTAGGCTCACATGGGGTACATGCACTACTACAGTAGGCTCACATGGGTAACATGCACTACTACAGTAGGCTAACATGGGTAACATGCACTACTACAGTAGGCTTACATGGGCTACACGCACTACTACAGTAGGCTCACATGGGGTACATGCACTACTACAGTAGGCTTACATGGGTAACATGCACTACTACAGTAGGCTCACATGGGTAACATGCACTACTACAGTAGGCTCACATGGGTTACATGCACTACTACAGTAGGCTCACATGGGTTACATGCACTACTACAGTAGGCTTACATGGGTAACATGCACTACTACAGTAGGCTCACATGGGTAACATGCACTACTACAGTAGGCTCACATGGGGTACATGCACTACTACAGTAGGCTTACATGGGTAACATGCACTACTACAGTAGGCTCACATGGGTTACATGCACTACTACAGTAGGCTCACATGGGTTACATGCACTACTACAGTAGGCTCACATGGGTTACATGCACTACTACAGTAGGCTCACATGGGTAACATGCACTACTACAGTAGGCTCACATGGGTTACATGCACTACTACAGTAGGCTTACATGGGTTACATGCACTACTACAGTAGGCTCACATGGGTTACATGCACTACTACAGTAGGCTCACATGGGTTACATGCACTACTACAGTAGGCTCACATGGGTAACATGCACTACTACAGTAGGCTCACATGGGTAACATGCACTACTACAGTAGACTCACGTGGGTTGCATGCACTACTACAGTAGGCTCACATGGGTAACATGCACTACTACAGTAGGCTCACATGGGTTGCATGCACAACTACAGTAGGCTCACATGGGTTACATGCACAACTACAGTAGGCTAACATGGGTAACATGCACTACTACAGTTGGCTCACATGGGTTACATGCACTACTACAGTAGGCTCACATGGGTAACATGCACTACTACAGTAGGCTTACATGGGCTACATGCACTACTACAGTAGGCTCACATGGGTAACATGCACTACTACAGTAGGCTCACATGGGCTACATGCACTACTACAGTAGGCTCACATGGGTTACATGCACTACTACAGTAGGCTCACATGGGTAACATGCACTACTACAGTAGGCTAACATGGGGTACATGCACTACCACAGTAGGCTTTCATGGGTAACATGCACTACTACAGTAGGCTCACATGGGTTACATGCACTACTACAGTAGGCTCACATGGGTTACATGCACTACTACAGTAGACTTACATGGGCTACATGCACTACTACAGTAGGCTCACATGGGTTACATGCACTACTGCAGTAGGTTCACATGGGTAACATGCACTACTACAGTAGACTCACATGGGTTACATGCACTACTACAGTAGGCTCACATGGGTTACATGCACTACTACAGTAGGCTTACATGGGTAACATGCACTACTACAGTAGGCTCACATGGGTTACATGCACTACTACAGTAGGCTTACATGGGTTACATGCACTACTACAGTAGGCTCACATGGGTTACATGCACTACTACAGTAGGCTAACATGGGGTACATGCACTACCACAGTAGGCTTTCATGGGTAACATGCACTACTACAGTAGGCTCACATGGGTTACATGCACTACTACAGTAGGCTCACATGGGTTACATGCACTACTACAGTAGACTTACATGGGCTACATGCACTACTACAGTAGGCTCACATGGGTTACATGCACTACTGCAGTAGGTTCACATGGGTAACATGCACTACTACAGTAGACTCACATGGGTGACATGCACTACTACAGTAGGCTCACATGGGTTACATGCACTTCTACAGTAGGTTCACATGGGTAACATGCACTACTACGGTAGACTCACATGGGTTACATGCACTACTACAGTAGACTCACATGGGTTACATGCACTACTACAGTAGGTTCACATGGGTAACATGCACTACTACAGTAGGCTCACATGGGTAACATACACTACTACAGTAGGCTCACATGGGCAACATGCACTACTACAGTAGACTTACATGGGGTACATGCACTACTACAGTAGGCTCACATTGGGTACATGCACTACTACAGTAGGCTCACATGGGTAACATGCACTACTACAGTAGGCTCACATGGGCTACATGCACTACTACAGTAGACTTACATGGGTTTACATGCACTACTACAGTAGGCTCACATGGGTTACATGCACTACTACAGTAGACTCACATGGGTTACATGCACTACTACAGTAGGCTCACATGGGTTACATGCACTACTACAGTAGGCTCACATGGGTTACATGCACTACTACAGTAGACTCACATGGGTTACATGCACTACTACAGTAGGTTCACATGGGTTACATGCACTACTACAGTAGGCTCACATGGGTAACATGCACTACTACAGTAGACTTACATGGGTAACATGCACTACTACAGTAGGCTTACATGGGTTACATGCACTACTACAACAAGCTCACATGGGTTACATGCACTACTACAGTAGGCTTACATGGGTAACATGCACTACTACAGTAGGCTCACATGGATAACATGCACTACTACAGTAGGCTCACATGGGTTACATGCACTACTACAGTAGACTCACATGGGTTACATGCACTACTACAGTAGGCTCACATGGGTAACATGCACTACTACAGTAGACTCACATGGGTTACATGCACTACTACAGTAGGCTAACATGGGTTACATGCACTACTACAGTAGGCTCACATGGGTAACATGCACTACTACAGTAGGCTCACATGGGTTACATGCACTACTACAGTAGACTCACATGGGTTACATGCACTACTACAGTAGGCTCACATGGGTAACATGCACTACTACAGTAGACTCACATGGGTTACATGCACTACTACAGTAGGCTAACATGGGTAACATGCACTACTACAGTAGGCTCACATGGGTAACATGCACTACTACAGTAGGCTCACATGGGTTACATGCACTACTACAGTAGACTCACATGGGTTACATGCACTACTACAGTAGGCTCACATGGGTAACATGCACTACTACAGTAGACTCACATGGGTTACATGCACTACTACAGTAGGCTAACATGGGTTACATGCACTACTACAGTAGGCTCACATGGGTAACATGCACTACTACAGTAGGCTCACATGGGGTACATGCACTACTACAGTAGGCTTACATGGGTTACATGCACTACTACGGTAGGCTCACATGGGGTACATGCACTACTACAGTAGGCTCACATGGGTTACATGCACTACTACAGTAGACTTACATGGGTAACATGCACTACTACAGTAGGCTCACATGGGTTACATGCACTACTACAGTAGGCTTACATGGGTTACATGCACTACTACAGTAGGCTCACATGGGTTACATGCACTACTACAGTAGGCTAACATGGGGTACATGCACTACTACAGTAGGCTTTCATGGGGTGATGCACTACTACAGTAGGCTTACATGGGTTGCATGCACTACTACAGTAGGCTCACATGGGTTACATGCACTACTACAGTAGGCTTACATGGGTTACATGCACTACTACAGTAGGCTTACATGGGTAACATGCACTACTACAGTAGGCTCACATGGGTTACATGCACTACTTCAGTAGGCTCACATGGGTTACTTGCACTACTACAGTAGGCTTACATGGGTTACATGCACTACTACAGTAGGCTTACATGGGTTACATGCACTACTACAGTAGGCTCACATGGGTTACATGCACTACTACAGTAGGCTTACATGGGGTACATGCACTACTACAGTAGGCTAACATGGGTTACATGCACTACTACAGTAGGCTTACATGGGTAACATGCACTACTACAGTAGGCTTACATGGGTTACATGCACTACTTTACAGTAGGCTCACATGGGTTACATGCACTACTACAGTAGGTTTACATGGGTTACATGCACTACTACAGTAGGCTTACATGGGTTACATGCACTACTATACAGTAGGCTCACATGGGTTACATGCACTACTACAGTAGGCTTACATGGGTTACATGCACTACTACAGTAGGCTTACATGGTCTACATGCACTATTTCAGTAGGCTCACATGGGTTACATGCACTACTACAGTAAGCTTATGGGTTACATGCACTACTACAGTAGGCTTACATGGGTTACATGCACTCTTACAGTAGGCTTACATGGGTTACATGCACTACTACAGTAGGCTTACATGGGCTACATGCACTCTTACAGTAGGCTTACATGGGTTACATGCACTACTACAGTAGACTTACATGGGTTACATGCACTCTTACAGTAGGCTTACATGGGTTACATGCACAACTACAGTAGGCTTACATGGGTTACATGCACTACTACAGTAGGCTCACATGGGTTACATGCACTACTACAGTAGGCTCACATGGGTTACATGCACTACTACAGTAGACTTACATGGGTTACATGCACTACTACAGTAGGCTCACATGGGTAACATGCACTACTACAGTAGGCTCACATGGGTTACATGCACTACTACAGTAGACTTACATGGTTTACATGCACTACTACAGTAGGCTCACATGGGTAACATGCACTACTACAGTAGGCTCACATGGGTTACATGCACTACTACAGTAGACTTACATGGTTTACATGCACTACTACAGTAGGTTCACATGGGTTACATGCACTACTACAGTAGGCTTACATGGGGTACATGCACTACTACAGTAGGCTCACATGGGTAACATGCACTACTACAGTAGGCTCACATGGGTAACATGCACTACTACAGTAGGCTTACATGGGCTACATGCACTACTACAGTAGGCTCACATGGGGTACATGCACTACTACAGTAGGCTTACATGGGTAACATGCACTACTACAGTAGGCTTACATGGGTAACATGCACTACTACAGTAGGCTCACATGGGTTACATGCACTACTACAGTAGGCTCACATGGGTTACATGCACTACTACAGTAGGCTAACATGGGTAACATGCACTACTACAGTAGGCTCACATGGGTAACATGCACTACTACAGTAGGCTCACATGGGGTACATGCACTACTACAGTAGGCTTACATGGGTAACATGCACTACTACAGTAGGCTCACATGGGTTACATGCACTACTACAGTAGGCTCACATGGGTTACATGCACTACTACAGTAGGCTCACATGGGTTACATGCACTACTACAGTAGGCTTACATGGGTTACATGCACTACTACAGTAGGCTCACATGGGTTACATGCACTACTACAGTAGGCTCACATGGGTTACATGCACTACTACAGTAGGCTCACATGGGTTACATGCACTACTACAGTAGGCTTACATGGGTTACATGCACTACTACAGTAGGCTCACATGGGTTACATGCACTACTACAGTAGGCTCACATGGGTTACATGCACTACTACAGTAGGCTCACATGGGTTACATGCACTACTACAGTAGGCTCACATGGGTAACATGCACTACTACAGTAGGCTCACATGGGTAACATGCACTTCTACAGTAGGCTCACATGGGTAACATGCACTACTACAGTAGACTCACATGGTTAACATGCACTACTACAGTAGGCTCACATGGGTTACATGCACTACTACAGTAGGCTCACATGGGTTACATGCACTAGTACAGTAGGCTCACATGGGTTACATGCACTACTACAGTAGGCTCACATGGGTTACATGCACTACTACAGTAGGCTCACATGGGTTACATGCACTACTACAGTAGGCTCACATGGGTTACATGCACTACTACAGTAGGCTCACATGGGTTACATGCACTACTACAGTAGACTCACATGGGTAACATGCACTACTACAGTAGGCTCACATGGGTAACATGCACTACTACAGTAGACTCACATGGTTAACATGCACTACTACAGTAGGCTCACATGGGTAACATGCACTACTACAGTAGGCTCACATGGGGTACATGCACTACTACAGTAAGCTCACATGGGTTACATGCACTACTACAGTAGACTCACATGGGTTACATGCACTACTACAGTAGGCTCACATGGGTAACATGCACTACTACAGTAGGCTAACATGGGTTACATGCACTACTACAGTAGGTTCACATGGGTTACATGCACTACTACAGTAGGTTCACATGGGTAACATGCACTACTACAGTAGGTTCACATGGGTAACATGCACTACTACAGTAGGCTCACATGAGTTACATGCACTACTACAACAAGCTCACATGGGTTACATGCACTACTACAGTAGGCTCACATGGGTAACATGCACTACTACAGTAGGCTCACATGGGTAACATGCACTACTACAGTAGGCTCACATGGGTTACATGCACTACTACAGTAGGCTCACATGGGTAACATGCACTACTACAGTAGGCTCACATGGGTTACATGCACAACTACAGTAGGCTCACATGGGTTACATGCACTACTACAGTAGGCTCACATGGGTTACATGCACTACTACAGTAGGCTTACATGGGTAACATGCACTACTACAGTAGGCTCACATGGGTAACATGCACTACTACAGTAGGCTCACATGGGTAACATGCACTACTACAGTAGGCTTACATGGGCTACATGCACTACTACAGTAGGCTTACATAGGTAACATGCACTACTACAGTAGGCTCACATGGGCTACATGCACTACTACAGTAGGCTTACATGGGGTACATGCACTACTACAGTAGGCTTACATAGGTAACATGCACTACTACAGTAGGCTCACATGGGTAACATGCACTACTACAGTAGGCTTACATGGGCTACATGCACTACTACAGTAGGCTCACATGGGGTACATGCACTACTACAGTAGGCTCACATGGGTAACATGCACTACTACAGTAGGCTCACATGGGTAACATGCACTACTACAGTAGGCTTACATGGGCTACATGCACTACTACAGTAGGCTCACATGGGGTACATGCACTACTACAGTAGGCTTACATGGGTAACATGCACTACTACAGTAGGCTCACATGGGTAACATGCACTACTACAGTAGGCTCACATGGGTTACATGCACTACTACAGTAGGCTCACATGGGTGACATGCACTACTACAGTAGGCTTACATGGGTAACATGCACTACTACAGTAGGCTCACATGGGTAACATGCACTACTACAGTAGGCTCACATGAGGTACATGCACTACTACAGTAGGCTTACATGGGTAACATGCACTACTACAGTAGGCTCACATGGGTTACATGCACTACTACAGTAGGCTCACATGGGTTACATGCACTACTACAGTAGGCTCACATGGGTTACATGCACTACTACAGTAGGCTCACATGGGTAACATGCACTACTACAGTAGGCTCACATGGGTTACATGCACTACTACAGTAGGCTTACATGGGTTACATGCACTACTACAGTAGGCTCACATGGGTTACATGCACTACTACAGTAGGCTCACATGGGTTACATGCACTACTACAGTAGGCTCACATGGGTAACATGCACTACTACAGTAGGCTCACATGGGTAACATGCACTACTACAGTAGACTCACGTGGGTTGCATGCACTACTACAGTAGGCTCACATGGGTAACATGCACTACTACGCTAGGCTCACATGGGTTGCATGCACTACTACAGTAGGCTCACATGGGTTACATGCACAACTACAGTAGGCTAACATGGGTAACATGCACTACTACAGTAGGCTCACATGGGTTACATGCACTACTACAGTAGGCTCACATGGGTAACATGCACTACTACAGTAGGCTTACATGGGCTACATGCACTACTACAGTAGGCTCACATGGGTAACATGCACTACTACAGTAGGCTCACATGGGCTACATGCACTACTACAGTAGGCTCACATGGGTTACATGCACTACTACAGTAGGCTCACATGGGTAACATGCACTACTACAGTAGGCTAACATGGGGTACATGCACTACCACAGTAGGCTTTCATGGGTAACATGCACTACTACAGTAGGCTCACATGGGTTACATGCACTACTACAGTAGGCTCACATGGGTTACATGCACTACTACAGTAGACTTACATGGGCTACATGCACTACTACAGTAGGCTCACATGGGTTACATGCACTACTGCAGTAGGTTCACATGGGTAACATGCACTACTACAGTAGACTCACATGGGTTACATGCACTACTACAGTAGGCTCACATGGGTTACATGCACTACTACAGTAGGCTTACATGGGTAACATGCACTACTACAGTAGGCTCACATGGGTTACATGCACTACTACAGTAGGCTTACATGGGTTACATGCACTACTACAGTAGGCTCACATGGGTTACATGCACTACTACAGTAGGCTAACATGGGGTACATGCACTACCACAGTAGGCTTTCATGGGTAACATGCACTACTACAGTAGGCTCACATGGGTTACATGCACTACTACAGTAGGCTCACATGGGTTACATGCACTACTACAGTAGACTTACATGGGCTACATGCACTACTACAGTAGGCTCACATGGGTTACATGCACTACTGCAGTAGGTTCACATGGGTAACATGCACTACTACAGTAGACTCACATGGGTGACATGCACTACTACAGTAGGCTCACATGGGTTACATGCACTTCTACAGTAGGTTCACATGGGTAACATGCACTACTACGGTAGACTCACATGGGTTACATGCACTACTACAATAGACTCACATGGGTTACATGCACTACTACAGTAGGTTCACATGGGTAACATGCACTACTACAGTAGGCTCACATGGGTAACATACACTACTACAGTAGGCTCACATGGGCAACATGCACTACTACAGTAGACTTACATGGGGTACATGCACTACTACAGTAGGCTCACATTGGGTACATGCACTACTACAGTAGGCTCACATGGGTAACATGCACTACTACAGTAGGCTCACATGGGCTACATGCACTACTACAGTAGACTTACATGGGTTTACATGCACTACTACAGTAGGCTCACATGGGGTGCATGCACTACTACAGTAGGCTTACATGGGTTACATGCACTACTACAGTAGGCTCACATGGGTTACATGCACTACTACAGTAGGCCCACATGGGTAACATGCACTACTACAGTAGGCTCACATGGGTTACATGCACTACTACAGTAGACTCACATGGGTTACATGCACTACTACAGTAGGCTCACATGGGTAACATGCACTACTACAGTAGACTCACATGGGTTACATGCACAACTACAGTAGGCTCACATGGGTTACATGCACTACTACAGTAGGCTCACATGGGTTACATGCACTACTACAGTAGACTCACATGGGTTACATGCACTACTACAGTAGGTTCACATGGGTTACATGCACTACTACAGTAGGCTCACATGGGTAACATGCACTACTACAGTAGACTTACATGGGTAACATGCACTACTACAGTAGGCTTACATGGGTTACATGCACTACTACAACAAGCTCACATGGGTTACATGCACTACTACAGTAGGCTTACATGGGTTACATGCACTACTACAGTAGGCTCACATGGATAACATGCACTACTACAGTAGGCTCACATGGGTTACATGCACTACTACAGTAGACTCACATGGGTTACATGCACTACTACAGTAGGCTCACATGGGTAACATGCACTACTACAGTAGACTCACATGGGTTACATGCACTACTACAGTAGGCTAACATGGGTTACATGCACTACTACAGTAGGCTCACATGGGTAACATGCACTACAACAGTAGGCTCACATGGGTTACATGCACTACTACAGTAGACTCACATGGGTTACATGCACTACTACAGTAGGCTCACATGGGTAACATGCACTACTACAGTAGACTCACATGGGTTACATGCACTACTACAGTAGGCTAACATGGGTAACATGCACAACTACAGTAGGCTCACATGGGTAACATGCACTACTACAGTAGGCTCACATGGGTTACATGCACTACTACAGTAGACTCACATGGGTTACATGCACTACTACAGTAGGCTCACATGGGTAACATGCACTACTACAGTAGACTCACATGGGTTACATGCACTACTACAGTAGGCTAACATGGGTTACATGCACTACTACAGTAGGCTCACATGGGTAACATGCACTACTACAGTAGGCTCACATGGGGTACATGCACTACTACAGTAGGCTAACATGGGTTACATGCACTACTACGGTAGGCTCACATGGGGTACATGCACTACTACAGTAGGCTCACATGGGTTACATGCACTACTACAGTAGACTTACATGGGTAACATGCACTACTACAGTAGGCTCACATGGGTTACATGCACTACTACAGTAGGCTTACATGGGTTACATGCACTACTACAGTAGGCTCACATGGGTTACATGCACTACTACAGTAGGCTAACATGGGGTACATGCACTACTACAGTAGGCTTTCATGGGGTGATGCACTACTACAGTAGGCTTACATGGGTTGCATGCACTACTACAGTAGGCTCACATGGGTTACATGCACTACTACAGTAGGCTTACATGGGTTACATGCACTACTACAGTAGGCTTACATGGGTAACATGCACTACTACAGTAGGCTCACATGGGTTACATGCACTACTTCAGTAGGCTCACATGGGTTACTTGCACTACTACAGTAGGCTTACATGGGTTACATGCACTACTACAGTAGGCTTACATGGGTTACATGCACTACTACAGTAGGCTCACATGGGTTACATGCACTACTACAGTAGGCTTACATGGGGTACATGCAATACTACAGTAGGCTAACATGGGTTACATGCACTACTACAGTAGGCTTACATGGGTAACATGCACTACTACAGTAGGCTTACATGGGTTACATGCACTACTTTACAGTAGGCTCACATGGGTTACATGCACTACTACAGTAGGTTTACATGGGTTACATGCACTACTACAGTAGGCTTACATGGGTTACATGCACTACTATACAGTAGGCTCACATGGGTTACATGCACTACTACAGTAGGCTTACATGGGTTACATGCACTACTACAGTAGGCTTACATGGTCTACATGCACTATTTCAGTAGGCTCACATGGGTTACATGCACTACTACAGTAAGCTTATGGGTTACATGCACTACTACAGTAGGCTTACATGGGTTACATGCACTCTTACAGTAGGCTTACATGGGTTACATGCACTACTACAGTAGGCTTACATGGGCTACATGCACTCTTACAGTAGGCTTACATGGGTTACATGCACTACTACAGTAGACTTACATGGGTTACATGCACTCTTACAGTAGGCTTACATGGGTTACATGCACAACTACAGTAGGCTTACATGGGTTACATGCACTACTACAGTAGGCTCACATGGGTTACATGCACTACTACAGTAGGCTCACATGGGTTACATGCACTACTACAGTAGACTTACATGGGTTACATGCACTACTACAGTAGGCTCACATGGGTAACATGCACTACTACAGTAGGCTCACATGGGTTACATGCACTACTACAGTAGACTTACATGGTTTACATGAACTACTACAGTAGGCTCACATGGGTAACATGCACTACTACAGTAGGCTCACATGGGTTACATGCACTACTACAGTAGACTTACATAGTTTACATGCACTACTACAGTAGGTTCACATGGGTTACATGCACTACTACAGTAGGCTTACATGGGTTACATGCACTACTACAGTAGGCTTACATGGGTTACATGCACTGCTACAGTAGGCTCACATGGGTTACATGCACTACTACAGTAGGCTTACATGGGGTACATGCACTACTACAGTAGGCTTACATGGGTTACATGCACTACTACAGTAGGCTTACATGGGTTATATGCACTACTACAGTAGGCTTACATGGTCTACATGCACTACTTCAGTAGGCTCACATGGGTTACATGCACTACTTTAGTAAGCTTATGGGTTACATGCACTACAACAGTAGGCTCACATGGGTTACATGCACTACTACAGTAGACTCACATGGGTTACATGCACTACTACAGTAGGCTCACATGGGTAACATGCACTACTACAGTATGCTTACATGGGTTACATGCACAACTACAGTAGGTTCACATGGGTTACATGCACTACTACAGTAGGCTCACATGGGTTACATGCACTACTACAGTAGGTTCACATGGGTAACATGCACTACTACAGTAGGCTCACATGAGTTACATGCACTACTACAACAAGCTCACATGGGTTACATGCACTACTACAGTAGGCTCACATGGGTAACATGCACTACTACAGTAGGCTCACATGGGTAACATGCACTACTACAGTAGGCTCACATGGGTTACATGCACTACTACAGTAGGCTCACATGGGTAACATGCACTACTACAGTAGGCTCACATGGGTTACATGCACAACTACAGTAGGCTCACATGGGTTACATGCACTACTACAGTAGGCTCACATGGGTTACATGCACTACTACAGTAGGCTTACATGGGTAACATGCACTACTACAGTAGGCTCACATGGGTAACATGCACTACTACAGTAGGCTCACATGGGTAACATGCACTACTACAGTAGGCTTACATGGGCTACATGCACTACTACAGTAGGCTCACATGGGGTACATGCACTACTACAGTAGGCTTACATAGGTAACATGCACTACTACAGTAGGCTCACATGGGCTACATGCACTACTACAGTAGGCTCACATGGGGTACATGCACTACTACAGTAGGCTTACATAGGTAACATGCACTACTACAGTAGGCTCACATGGGTAACATGCACTACTACAGTAGGCTTACATGGGCTACATGCACTACTACAGTAGGCTCACATGGGGTACATGCACTACTACAGTAGGCTCACATGGGTAACATGCACTACTACAGTAGGCTCACATGGGTAACATGCACTACTACAGTAGGCTTACATGGGCTACATGCACTACTACAGTAGGCTCACATGGGGTACATGCACTACTACAGTAGGCTTACATGGGTAACATGCACTACTACAGTAGGCTCACATGGGTAACATGCACTACTACAGTAGGCTCACATGGGTTACATGCACTACTACAGTAGGCTCACATGGGTTACATGCACTACTACAGTAGGCTTACATGGGTAACATGCACTACTACAGTAGGCTCACATGGGTAACATGCACTACTACAGTAGGCTCACATGGGGTACATGCACTACTACAGTAGGCTTACATGGGTAACATGCACTACTACAGTAGGCTCACATGGGTAACATGCACTACTACAGTAGGCTCACATGGGTTACATGCACTACTACAGTAGGCTTACATGGGGTACATGCACTACTACAGTAGGCTCACATGGGTTACATGCACTACTACAGTAGGCTTACATGGGTTACATGCACTACTACAGTAGGCTCACATGGGTTACATGCACTACTACAGTAGGCTCACATGGGTTACATGCACTACTACAGTAGGCTTACATGGGTTACATGCACTACTACAGTAGGCTCACATGGGTTACATGCACTACTACAGTAGGCTCACATGGGTTACATGCACTACTACAGTAGGCTCACATGGGTTACATGCACTACTACAGTAGGCTCACATGGGTTACATGCACTACTACAGTAGGCTTACATGTGTACATGCACTACTACAGTAGGCTTACATGTGTACATGCACTACTACAGTAGGCTTACATGTGTACATGCACTACTACAGTAGGCTTTCATGTGTTTCAGGCACTACTACAGTAGGCTTACATGTGTACATGCACTACTACAGTAGGCTTACATGTGTACATGCACTACTACAGTAGGCTTACATGTGTACATGCACTACTACAGTAGGCTTACATGTGTACATGCACTACTACAGTAGGCTTACATGTGTACATGCACTACTACAGTAGGCTTACATGTGTACATGCACTACTACAGTAGGCTTACATGTGTTACATGCACTACTACAGTAGGCTTACATGTGTACATGCACTACTACAGTAGGCTTACATGTGTTACATGCACTACTACAGTAGGCTTTCATGTGTTACATGCACTACTACAGTAGGCTTACATGTGTACATGCACTACTACAGTAGGCTTACATGTGTACATGCACTACTACAGTAGGCTTACATGTGTACATGCACTACTACAGTAGGCTTACATGTGTACATGCACTACTACAGTAGGCTTTCATGTGTTTCAGGCACTACTACAGTAGGCTTACATGTGTACATGCACTACTACAGTAGGCTTACATGTGTACATGCACTACTACAGTAGGCTTACATGTGTACATGCACTACTACAGTAGGCTTACATGTGTACATGCACTACTACAGTAGGCTTACATGTGTACATGCACTACTACAGTAGGCTTTCATGTGTTTCAGGCACTACTACAGTAGGCTTACATGTGTTACATGCACTACTTCAGTAGACTTACATGGGTACATGCACTACTTCAGTAGACTTACATGGGTTACAGGCACTACTGCAGTCAGCTTATGGGTTACATGCACTACTGCAGTAGACTTACATGGGTTACATGCACTTCTACAGTAGACTCACATGGGTAACATGCACTACTACTGTAGACTTACATGGGTTACAGGCACTACTACAGTAGGCTTACTACGGTTACATGCACTACTACATTAGGCTTACATGGGTTACGGGCACTACTGCAGTAGACTTACATGGTTTACAGGCACTACTGCAGTAGACTTAAATGGGTTACATGCACTACTACAGTAGGCTTACATGGGTTACATGCACTACTACAGTAGGCTCAGATGGGTTACATGCACTATTACAGTAGGCTCACATGGGTTACATGTACTACTGTTGTAGGCTCACATCGGTTACATGCACTACTATAGTAGCTTCACATGGGTTACATGCACTACTACAGTAGGCTCACATGGGTTACATGCACTACTACAGTAAGCTTACATGGGTAAAATGCACTACTACAGTAGGCTCACATGGGTTACATGCACTACTACAGTAGGCTCACATGGGATACATGCACTCTTACAGTAGGCTTACATGGGTTACATGCACATCACAAACCTAATTTAAAAGTTTTAAAATTAATTTATATTTCTATTGTTCAAAGATTTTGATTATCTGTTTCCCGCACTATTATTTTAAAACGGTATGTGACGTCACAATCCATGAAAATCACTGCTTTAACGAATGACTTTGTATATAACCTCCTTGGACTTTGCCACCGCCTCCTTGACGAAACAATCAACTTTTCAAGGTCATCAAGCTAACATTGTCAAAATTTTAGCCAAGCCGTTGTCAAGTCTGCTTCATATGATTAATTTTAACAACACCCAATATTTACTGATATTACTGATATGAAAATAGGTTTGGTATTATTGTTTTTATAGTAATTGGGCTTCAAAATTAATTACTAAGCGTAATGGACATTAATTCGATTTTATATGATTTTGTATATGATAATTTCCAAATAAGTGTTATTTTATTTATCATTTTATGATTGGTTGATTGCTGATACAGGGAAAGTGACGTGTGCCCCGTTTTCCCGCCATGAATATGTGTGAAACTTTCACCTCGTTTTTTTAAATGAAACTTTATTCTACGTCATCGAAATAAAATATTTTTGTATTCAGGAAGTTAATCCTAATCTCGTAAAATGCTAAAAACAAATATGCATATTCCCCATTCCAACTTGTTATGTGGATTGTTAGCAAACAAGGTCGAATCCTGTCAGAATAATTCATTCTAGGGTATACAATAAAACGTTACAGAAAAGGGTCCAGAAACGAAGCCAAGGTGTTCCTTTTTAGAACTAGTATACTTCAGTTTTATATTTAATATTCGTGTTTAACTTAGCATTTCAATTTGTTTAATGAAGTTTAGAACAGCTACAAATGAGTCCTGTGGGGAGACATAGGTACTCCTTCTCTCCATCACCAGTACCAGTGAGATAATCAAGATTATGTTGGCGATAATTTAAACTCACGCTCGAGGGACACATCTTTCTAGGCCAAAAAAAAAGCACGGGGGGTTTTGTGGGGTCGGAGTCCCCCAACGATAGCGCTGCAGACGAGTTTGTTAAAATCAGGCTTTCAGAGTGCGTTCTGAGGGTTTCAGAGTGCGTTCTGAGGGTTTCAGAGTGCGTTCTGAGGGTTTCAGAAAACATACCGGACAGGATGCAATGCAATGGATGGTGTATTGCGCTTGTCTAAGTCAGTGTAAAATCATCCGGGTGTCTGCTTCTGTCTGCTGTTCACCGAAGTGGCAGCACTAATGCGATAGGTGTTCAATATGTTGCACAATCCATTCTTATGATCTCCACCCACGTTCAAAGTTCTATCTGCAGGAATTTAATTTGCGCGGCTTCAAGAAATTCAAACACAAAGAAGGTCAATTTCAAACCCATTATTTTTGTAAAATTGGATTTCGAGTATAGGCCTGATAATTAATCAAAACTTTTAAGTTTCATAATTGGTGATTGGTCATCTAACGATGATGTGATGATGAAATGTTTTTGATCCATAATGAAGTGATACATTTTACTTTTCTGACCAAAAACATGTTTTCAAATACTCATGAAAAAATGTAGTCCCTAATTTAGAAGAATGGAAAAATCAATGAGAATATTATTTGTTTTTAATATGAAGCCTAGAAACATATTGAGCCTCTTCATGACTTATAAGTTGAAAATGGAAATCACAAACGTATAACCACAACAAAAATACAGTTTTTTTTAATAAAGAACCGACTAAAGAAGTATTGTGTGCACATTTTGTTGTCAAGTCTAGTAAAACACGCTCGCCTCGGGCGGGAATAGCACGGTAGAAGCAACGAAGGCAAAAATCTGGTTTATCCGCCACTAATTGCAAGAGTTTTGTTTTTTATGTTCACATATTCTTAAAAAATGTGCTGATTACGCACATATTAAAGTCTACTACTGAAATCTAATGGGAAATTGCTTTAATTTGCATTTTAATTGCGCATAATTAAAATTAAAATTATTTTTTCATCGAAACTGATTGCCAAATTACAAAATGTTTTCACCTTAATGCACGAGAAGTTTAATTTACATCAAATTAATTTTTAAAAATTTCAAAAAAGTCATTTAATTGCGATTAAATTACATTTAAATCAAATTTACATAAGTTTAATCAAAATTTAATTCTAGGAAAATGAATAAAAAAAATTAGTCTTATTCATTAAAACGTCTTTATTATGAACCAGTTGACAACATATATAACGATCATCAAAAGTCTACCACTTTTGATTACGTTTCAATCAATTTAATTGTGGCCTATAATTTTTTAATCGATAAATGGGCCGTATTGGTCGTTTGTGAAGTCTCATCAACATCATTATGAACCACGGGTTACAGGACACTGGGTCCAGTACATAAAAGTCCATATGATAAAAGGTCCACTTGACAAATGGTCCACATACCTAAATGTCCACGCTCCACATGGTCCAAAAGTAATAAGTCCTACACGAAATGTCCAATTTGTAATGTCCATGGCAAAGCGTCCAATTAGAAATGTCCATTTCTATTATGTGCAATTACAATTGAGGTCTCATCCTAAAATGTTCTAACTTAATGTCTTAGCAGTAAATGTATAGTACCGTAAGCTAATTGTAGTATACTGAGCTTCTTCAGTATTGCATTCACTAGGGCCTATATCGTTTTGTTGCTGATTGACTTGCCTCTTTAGAGAGTTTGATTCCGAAAGCATTAACAGCGTTTCTTTATCTCTTACGTTCTCCATTGCCATTCTTATTACTTGTGCGGGTGGTGCATTAGGATTTGCTTCGGCATAACGTTTCAAATCAGAAACCACCTTCTTAATTTCACCTGAAGCAGTAGCATTGTGTTGGTGATTTTCCGTTCCACTTTTTAAAACAACTATGTTGTTCACATCAGCGTTAGTAACGCACCGAGCATTGCATACTATTCTGTCCTCGCACCGCCAGTAACGTCTGCTTCTGTCTTTGTTATATGAATGGAAATGATAGCAGTAACGCTCGAAATGGAGAATTTCTTTTCTTTTCTGCGAATACACAATTTCTGCCATGCTGTACCAAGTACTCAATAATTCCACTCTAATAAAAGACTGAAGACTGTAACTATAGTAACAAGACAACGGAGACGACAATTGGAAATATTTCACACACCACGCAACAATACACCAACAAACAACAACAAATAGAAGGGGAGGAGTCGCGTTAGACGTTACGTAGCCTCATTGGCTGACGCCTTGACGATATACGCTGGCGTTAGGGCTTGTGAACACACCATTAGATCTAATAATGATAAAACTCATGGGTGAAATGTCGTGGACGAAATATCTTGGACGAAATATACAGGACGAAACACCGTGGACAAAATATCGTGGACGAAAATACAGTGGACGAAAATATAGTGGCCGTTATGAACAATGGACGTTTCAGCCTGGACATTTATTATTGGACCAAATGTCGTGGACGATATAACGCATGGACCATTATGATTGGACCCACTGTCCGCTAACGCGTCCGCTAACGTGCATGTTTATATCAATAAACATGCATACATATGTGATATTTTCACATCGTACTCAGGTGTATATCGCTAATTATTTTGTAATTAATTATGCTAATTAGTAATTAATTGCTAATTATTAATGAATAATTAAAATATTGAAAATCCTACAAAAATAAATTAATGAACTTCACATAAATAGCTTTTATATTGAACAACATTCGAAATTGGCAATCGCTTATCATCAAAATAAAACTCATTGCCTATAATTTAATTGAATACTAATATTAATATTATCATTAATTTTATATTATGTGTGATGCAAACAACAATACCAATAATCAAATTTTTACTTACTTCTACAATGCCACTTTACCCACACACGTATTGTGTCAGTACGAGCAATATCCGTACTATACATTATTGATTAGTGATATAATTAGGATTGATAACAGATAACGCTGTGAAGTAAGGTATACATTTGTATTTATTTACATCTTTCTAACTATAACGAGCGATTAAATTTGAATTGGGTCAGTAAAACCGTAGGAGAATCCAACTTTAAGAGAAAACATCAAATGATTACTCTGGCATATAAAAATTGAGTAAAAGTACACGGTGAAATCGTAAAAATAGACCCGAAGTTACTATTTCAAACAATGATAAGTGTTACAAACGCTTCAGATGGGGACCTTGCCTCACTTTTGACCCATGAATTATGCATTTCTCCTCCGGCGCTCTTTGAAAAGAATGGTCTTATGCGTCAACCAAGTAAATCAGTTCTTGCAAATGCAATGTGGAAAAGTGTGAATGGGCCATCACCATCAGACATCCACATCCCACAAGAAGTTAAGTACGTAGTCGACGGGGGTCACCACCTCCATAGATTGGTCTGGCCTAGAGGTTTATCATACAATGACATATGCTTAATGTACAGAAAGTACGTCATTAACAATTACAGTAATGCAATAATAGTTTTCGATGGATATGTAAGTGGGCCATCCACCAAGGACACAACACACATTCGCATAAGTAAAAGTGGTGTGTGTACAGAAGTGTTATTTGAAGGAAATATGGTTATGATTTTAAAAAAAGAACAATTTCTTTCCAACAGCGCAAATAAACAAAGATTTATTAATCTTTTAAGTAACTTTCTTCGCGAAGTTGGTTGCACAGTGCTGCATGCAATTGATGATGCTGATGTATTGATTGCTATGACAGCAATTGAATCTGCCGTTCAAACACCTGTTGTAGTTATTGGGGATGACACAGATCTTCTCGTCCTTCTTTGTCACCACGCCAAGTTGAACGACTTTCCAATTTATTTCCGTACGGAACCAAAACATAATACTTCCTCTAACACTAATAGATGCTGGGATATTACCGAAACTAAACGATGTTTGAAGGAAGATGTATGCAATGCATTGCTTTTCTTACACGCAATACTGGGCTGTGATACAACATCTAGGGTATTTGGACTCGGAAAAGCAGCAAGTTTAAAAAAGTTTAAATCATCTCCACACTTTCGCTCACAAGTAGATTCATTTAATTCCCCCAATACATCGAGAGAGAAGATTACCAGTTCTGGAGAACAGGCGCTCGTTGTACTTTATAATGGAAAACCCGGTACAAACAAACCTTAACTCGTTACGTCACGAAATGTTTGTGGCAAAAGTGGGGAGAACGAACACTTACGTAGAACCGGAAACTCTGCCTCCCACTGAAAATGCAGCAATGTTTCACAGCATGAGAGTTTACTTTCAAGTTCAAGTGTGGAAAGGAAATAACCTTAAACCAGAAGACTGGGGGTGGAAATTGGAAGGTGACAGGTTGATGCCGATAAAAACTGATAATGTGACGGCACCAGAAGAACTTCTATCAGTCATTCGATGTAATTGTCAGAAGAATTGCAGCAGTATGAGATGCAGTTGTAGAAAGAACGGTTTGTTGTGCACCCCTGCATGTGGGACCTGCAAGGGATCTTTCTGTGACAGCTGTTCACTGTTGGACGCGCCTGAAGATGATGTTGATGTGGAGGGAAAGAGTTGACATTGCCTGAATGTAAGTGTATGCTAAATACAATTGTGTTGACTTATATAGACTTTATGTAGGCTATAGGTACTTTCAAATTTATTGAGAAACGTTGTGCAAATTACATTTTCACTTTATTTGATTATTTTCCCAGCACAAAGTAATAATTGTTTACTCAGTTCAGCCTTGCAACTTAATTTCCAACTGATTGGTTCACAAGCAGAGTCAGCATGATGCACGTAATATTCTAAATGCGTTATTTGTTTATATTTTACCAAATTCAAAATTTAAATTGTTTGTTTATCAAATTGGATTTGTATATTGTTGTTTTGAAATGTTTTATGCAATATTTTTTGTTTATTATAAGCAACTGATTGAACATCTTCTACTACAAAAAACTTGAATGCACTTGGTTTACTTTGCTTGTGGTCGCGAGATTCAGAACATGACATAATTATGTAATTATGTTGTAAACACGATTGTGACATAATTCTTTTTGTTCATAATGTTACCCGTATTTGCCATAACATAATATAACTGACCCAATTCAAATTTAATCGCTCGTTATAGTTAGAAAGATGTAAATAAATACAAATGTGTACCTTACTTCACAGCGTTATCTGTTATCAATCCTAATTATATCACTAATCAATAAACAATAATGTATAGTACGGATAATACTCGTACTGACACAATACGTGTGTGGGTAAAGTGGCATAGTAGAATTAAGTAAAAATTTGATTATTGGTATTGTTGTTTGCATCACACATTACATAAAATTAATGATAATATTAATATCAGTATTCAATTAAATTATAGGCAATGAGTTTTATTTTGATGATAAGCGATTGCCAATTTCGAATGTTGTTCAATATATAAGCTATTTATGTGAAGTTCATTAATTAATTTTTGTAGGATTTTCAATATTTTAATTATTCATTAATAATTAGCAATTAATTACTAATTGGCATAATTAATTACAAACTAATTAGTGATATTACCCTGAGTACGATGTGAAAATATTACATATTATGCATGTTTATTGTGGTTCATAATGATGTTGATGAGACTTCACAAACGACCAATACGGCCCATTTATCGATTAAAAAGTTATAGGCCACAATTAAATTGATTGAAACGTAATCAAAAGTGGTAGACTTTTGATGATCGTTATATATATTGTCAACTGGTTCATAATTAATACGTTTTAATGAAGTAGGCTCATTTTTTCCGATTAGTTTTCCTAAAATTAAATTTTGATTAAACCTATGTATATTTGATTAAAATGTAATTTAATCGCAATTTAATGACTTTTGAAATTTTTAAAAAATCATTTGATGTAAATATAAATTCCTCGTGAAGTAAGGTGAAAACATTTTGTAATTTGGCAATCAGTTTCGATAAAAATATAATGTTAATTTTAATTATGCGCAATTAAAATGCAAATTAAAGCAATTTCCCATCAGATTTCAGTAGTAAACTATATATGTGCGTAATCAGCACATTTTTTAGAATATGTTAACACAAAAAACAAAACTCTTGCAATTAGAGGGGATCAAAACCGTTCTTTGCTTCTTGGTTAGCGCACGGGAGCGACCACGGCCGGCGCACCGCGACTAGGGAAATAAGAAAAACGATGCTATGAAGTTCACGTCACGAAGTTTGACCAGTAACAAAGTTTTAGCTAGTTCTTCAACCTATACCATCGTGTAAACATATTTGTTTTATATTATTAACTTCTATCATTTTTATGTGACTAAAGAGCGGTAAATACCTTTGTGTGGATATTTTGGTCTATTTTTATTGTTTAACGACTATCAAAATGCAAAAATACCACATTTTTACAATTTATGCTAATAGGCAGTACAAATGCACGGCTTTCAATACCACATCTAACTTTGTAAGCTCAAAATGGAATTTGATATTGAGAGATTTCGTTTTGTATTTTATTTTCAAATAATTGACTTAGACATTTTTTTTGACCATTTTCCGGTGAGCTAATTTTGGTTAACTTTGCATCATAAATGTGTCATAGTGTTATACAATATTCTGAAATTTGTAGCTTGTTGTAGAACAAATGTATCAAAATTTCAAATCGAGTCGATAATCTTCCACTATGGTGCGGCGTTTGTTTTTGCTAATGGTGATGTTGGCCTTGGTTTCACATGGAATGGTGTCAGGATTGGCTTTCATGTGGTTGTGAGTCTGTGTGCGTCATCTCGTTTGTTGAAGAATATTAATGCAATCTATTACGACGTTGCTTGAAGTTGAAGTTAAGTTTCAAACACGTCAAATACGTGGGTCTATATATGTGGGATACTTTTCTTGTATGGAATTATAGGCACTGTATCAAAATCTCGAAAGTGCAAAACACCGAAAATTCGTTAAATTGCACTTTCGTTATCCTACACTTTCGTAAAACTGCACTTTCGTGAATTTACACTTTCGGTAGATCGTACTTTCGTGATTCTGCACATTCGAGAATTATGACATTCGTGAAAGTGCACTTTCGGTATATTGCACATTCGACGATTTGCTCTTTCGGTGATTTAGACATTCGGTGGTTTACACTTTCATAAAATTGAACATTCGTGACATTGAACTTTCGTGGATTCGTCCATTCGTAGTTTTGCACTTTCGTTAAATTGGACATTCGAAACTTTACACTTTCGTTAAATTACACCTTCGACGTTTTACACTTTCGTGATTTTGCACTTTCGAGATTTTAACCGTCACGCTTTGAAATTCAGGGCGTTTTACAAGGTTTCGTCTGATTGGATCGTTGAGGGGGTTGGGCACGCCTTCTTTAAGTCCCTGCATATTCACATAGACCTTTGCTTTCAAGGAACAGAATGGGCAAGAAGAATGTCGAGGAAGCATGTGCCATGGCCGTGCTATCTATTGAAAAAGAAGACTGCACCTGCCAGCTAATACTTGACGGCAGCCGGGGCCTGTTCTGTTGGATGCAAAAAATGTGATTGGATCAAAACACATAATTTTCCAAATATATACAGTTTGTTTGCGGGTATATTTTCAAATTAAGCAACCACACAAAATACTAACGCAATCTTTGAAGTAGGTATACATCAACACGTTAATTTGTATATCATGTGTATGTCACACGTCTATATATATATATATTTAAAAAAAAAACAGTCGAACACGAGCGTAACGGAACCAGTGTTTTAGTTCAGGCTGGAGGGGAGGAATAAATATTATCTGATGGGGGAGGGGTGTTCTTCCTCAATAGTAACAGGATTTTACAGCCGCTATTGACACTAGACGCAAGTTTTAAAAGGTTTATGAAAAAAGTACAACACTATTTATTAATGTTATGAATAAATTATATTGAATATTGGCCTTTATAATTTCTTGGGGGGGGGGGGGGGTCGAGCACTTTGATCCCTCCCTCACTACGCCCCTGCAGTTTTAATTAACATCTAAGATTGCACCGACACCGGGGTATATTCCAATAATTTCCAGCATTGATCTAGATAGGATGATTCATCCTTGCGGATGGAAGGTTTAGAGTTTGATTCCCCGTTTGATCTAGCGTTTTCAAACCTCTGGTTATGAGATATTTATCAACCTATGTACACGAATACGATTAATTTAGAGCCGCGTCATTGTAAAGAGATAGGATAGGCATTTAATTGTATTTGATTGGCTATTGACACTAAATAAACACTCATGTATATTTTAGTAAATCAAAACGTATTTGCTCAATAACTTTAGTTTCCAACATCAAACGATATTGTTTGTAGACCTACTGCAACAAAACGCCTGTTAGTTTGAACATGTTATACATTCGTTAAAATTTGCAAATCAATTATTTTCATTAAAAATAACAACTTTTATTATCTTTTTAAACTAAAAATTGATTTTCATACAGTCCTTAATCCTTATGAAACCACAACCCGCATAGTTTTCACTTAGAAAAACATAATGTTCCGTGCTTGATAATATGCATCCATGCATAGACGTGTTTGTTCAATAACTAGCCTCTCACTTGTTTTATAATGACTGGGCAATAGCCACGCATACATATATCTGACATTCAATAAATGAATAGGGCGGCACAAACGAACTTTTTGAGGCACAAACCAGAACAAACGATTGACACTTACCTACTTTTTAGTTGAAATTCAATAAATGAGGTGCTGGCATTTAGTTAGCCCCCCCCCCCCCCCTCTACTCTACATTCAGTATTCAGTCCCCCTTTACTCTAAAATTGTTGTCCCAGATTTTGACACCATCCGTTTCACAAAATTGTTTCCAGTAACTGTGGTGTAACTTAATAACTTTTTTCAAACAATTCTGCCACGAAACTAAAAGCGTTCAACCCACATTGAAGTTTGTGGATGGTCAAAATTTCAACTTGATCGGACTCTCCGTTCGACTGCTATCACGAGACAGATGAAAAACAAATAATAAAAAATACAAAAACACACACACAGAAAAACAAACAAACAAACAAACAAACAAACAGAAGCAAATGTTACTTATTGCTTGCTGTAAGCTCAGGGTGCGAATTGACGGGGGGGATGGGGGGATTTTACCCCCTCTGGTAATTTCATCCCTGGCTCTGTTTCACTGAAAGGTATTCCCGCCAGGGATGGCTAAATCCCCACCTCTGCATACCATCTCATCTCATATAATATCAAATGATAATCTAGCAACGTTAATAAATAATGTATGAATTTACACATATTATATTCCTAGCCAGGAAGTGTTTGTACATTAATAATCAAACCAATGGACTCTCAAATCGCTTCTAAGGCAAACTCGAGGGCAATAATTCCTCAAAACAATTTTTGACTCCAGTGACTGGGGATTTGCCCCGGACCCCTTACTACCCAAGCAGATACTATACTTGGGCACCCCCCCCCCCCCCCCTACTGTCAAGCCGTCAATTCGCACCCTGTGTAAGCTAATTTATACAAACGTGTCTCCTGATTCGTTTTGAGTGTTGAAATTGCTGGGATTAGATATATGTCCCGATTTTAAATATTTAAATTATGGGAGGCCTACCGTCCCATCGAATTTCTTTTTCAAAACTATGGCCTAGTTTCAAAGTACGTGCTCTTGTGTTACTGAATTTCAGAAGTTACTATAACCAAGATGTTTCATCCATATGGGAATTCGTCTGCGCGGGTCTGAGCGAAATTTTTTAAGTCCGACGTATAGTTCGAATTCTCACCGCAAGAGTCGCTCTTCCAAAGTTTAAAACTCAAGATCCACTGAATCCCCTGGCACGTACTAGCGATCTAGTAGACCTTGTTTAACGGTAACGATATCAAACGCAAGGTCTACTAGATCACTAGTAGCTACCAGAGGATTTAGTGGACCTTGGTAAAAACGTGCAGGGCTAGCGCTCTTTGCGGTCAGAATTCAAACTAGTGGTGAGACTTAGAAAATTTTGCTAAAACTCGCGCAGATATTTTAACACGGCGATGAAACATCTTCCCCACTCAGTAATCTTTGGCAAAGATCTATAACTAGGAAAACGCTCCGCGTTGCCAGGTGAGCGATTTTGTTTTCCATAAATCAAACAAATTTTGTGCATATCATATTACGCTTAAAAAATATATCTTTATCAATAAACTGACATTTTTTACAACATGGCGGTTTAACTTGCAACCTTAGAACTTGTGTATATTATTTCTTGACATGTTGCCAATGATTGCACGAAATATTATTCAAATACATAAATTTCATTCGACCGTGGTCTACTCCATAGGCTCTTATTCATAAATTATTAAACTCATTTGTGTATAGAAAGTCGCGTAATGTAGATACAGGCTAGATCTAAAACGTGATATTGTTTAATCATACAATAACAACATTTAAATCATAACAAAAGCTTTTTTATTTGTTGACAAAGTTCGTTGTTAACTTTTGCATGTTTGCAGTAAAAGTCATAAAACATAACACGTCATTGTAGCCATTACTATAATAGCTATCAAAATTCCAAATACATAATGAAAAAGGTCTGAGTGCGCAAGCCATTTTTGCTGCATACTATGTGCATCTAACTTCAATGATCCGCAAATGCGAATCATATCGGTGGAACACTGTAAAAATGAAGAAAATTATTGCCGTAAACAAACAATATTTGTTTATAACATGGCGGTTGACGCTACAATTTTGAAACTATTGTCGAGTGTTGGTACTATTAATATGGACCTACGTGTAAAATATTATTTATATTCGTGTGTAAGTTTTAATAAAATAAATAAAAACAATGTTTTTCAGTAATTAATTTTTTGTAGGTTGGCATCTTACGTATTGTAGCCATTCTATGACAGCTATCGAGATTTTTCAAATAATTGTGAGAAAGGTATAATTGCGTACGCTATTTGTGGTGCATACTAAGTGCATCTAACTGCAAAAGGCCGCAAATGCGAATCATATCGGTGGAACACTGTAAAAATGAAGAAATTATTGCCGTAAATAAACAATATGTTTTTATAACATGGCGGATGAACTTAAAATTTTGAAACTATTCTCAAGTGTTGGTCCGTCGATGTAAACCGACAAGTGAAACATCATTTAAATCCGTAAGTTTTAATTTAATTAATTAAATAAACAAATTTTGTTTTTCAGTTATGAATTTTTTGTAGGTTGGCATCTTGACGAATTTTGCTAGTATCGAGTTTAGTGGTCACGAATGTTGACAGAAAATTTCAGCCAAATACGTCAAGCCGTTTGACCTGTGCGCGACGAACAAAATGTAGCGCACATACATAGTGCTTATTCTCAATCAGTTTTTTCTCCTCTTTCGTTTGGAGTAGTTTTTGTTTTCGAATTATTCATTTTTAAGTTAGTTTTGGCCTTGCAAATTATTGCTTTTCTTTCTCATTTTAACCCTCCTTGTTGAACCCTGCCATTTTAGAAGTGTCTTATTCATCATTGTGGTTTTGTTTATTCGTTCTTGTTCGGTTTGCTGCCTGGTCTTCAAGGCCAGGTAGCAGTGGTTTTGTCCGTCTTGTCTGGCGTGTTTTATTTAAATATTCCAGAGGGTTTTTAGTTGACTCGTATCACCATGAGTCAACTGAAGCCGCAAGACTTTTTGAAGAAGTCCCCTGTCCCCGCTGTAAAAAACGGGGCCGGTAAGGCCGTTAAGGTGCCCCTCGTGCGAGGGCCAAATAAAGGTGTGCCTGCGCCCCTTGCTAGGGGACACAGCACACCGGAACTCAAACCGTCCACCGTGACTGTCCTCAGGCCTTCTCTGGCGGCAGTCACTACTGTCAACCAACGGGTTGATGTGCTGACTGGCTCAGCGCATAAGTCTGTTACTGTTCTTCCCGTCTCTCCGCGCCTAAACAGGTCCTTATATGAAATCCAGTTAGCGACCAGCTCTGTTAAGGCTTTAGAAAACGTGGTGGCTGGTTCAGCCAGCGCGCCAACACCGTTGTGCCCTACGCCGATCCCTGCTTTTCCGGTGGTTTCGTCGATCGTTGTGCCTGGGGTCCAGACTCCGCCAGTTACTAAGCCGACCATGGCCCAGGCTTTGCTGTCGGGCGCAGGTCAACGACCCCAGGGTCGCGTTGACCAACCCCGACCCTCCGCTGGTCAGGCATGTCCACAGAAGGACCAAGCTATCTTGTTTCCTTCTATAGAAAACGTTACCATCTCACAGTACATGCGGTCCCTCGCTGATGTCATCGGGGGCAAAAACATTACTTTTGCTTCCAGGATATCACAGGGCCGTGTATGCTTCTATCTAAAGAGCAAGGCCTTGGTGGACACTTTCATGATTGACCACGGAGGGCTGTCAATAAAGGACCAGTTCCTGCCTGCCCGCAGGCTGGTCACTCCCGCCGAGCGGCTGGTGCTCTCCAACGTCTCTCCCCATATTCCACACCAAGCCGTCGAGGCCGAGTTGGCAAAACTTGTTCGGCTCGTGTCCCCGATGGCCTACATCAAGTTGGGTGTGAAACAAGCCGACGTTGGCCACGTCATCAGCTTCCGGAATCGTGTTTTTCTCAGCTTTGACGACATCAAGTGTTTCAAGTGCAAGCAGACCGGTCACATTGCCCGTGCTTGCACTGTCTCCACTGTTAAATCAGTCTCTGTCGATGTGGCTTCCACAATTACTGCGTCCACCTGTGACAAAAGGAAGACTCCCGCGACGGTAGAGAGCGCCGAGGCCACCGCCTCGACGTCGACTGAGAAATCTTCAGCCGTGACGCCAGTGGAAATCCACGAAGCGGCTGGTCCCCTGCGTCAAGTCTCAATGGACTGCAGCGAGCCAAGCCTTCTCCAAGTCAACGAGGGTGATGCCATTTTCACTCTTGTTGGGAAATCTACGAAGTCCCGTAGCAAGTCCCCTGCTAAGAAGCGACCCAGGCAGGATGATAGGACACCACCCGGTGAGGTGACCATGCCCCTGGCTGCGGTAGAGCTTCTTAACAGTAAGGAGCCTACCAACACGCTTTCCACCAGCGCTTTCCTGCAATTCTTTGCAGACGTCAAGGGGACCGATCAACCCTTAAAGATTGCCCATCGTTTCACGCGCGACATTCGAGGACTTGTCGAGATGCTAGAGCTAATAAGGCCGGCAGTCCGAGATGTGCGAGCCATAAAAACGAGAGTGTGGCGTCTCACAGGCACATTAGGCACATACCTACTACGAGGCGACCGGTGACGACAGCCAATCTCTCTCCAGGTCGAACTCGGTAGAGAGCCTTGAGTCGAATGGTCTGGAGTGATACACAACATCATGGGAGAGGCAACAATAATCACCCTAAATACTAAGAGCGTCCGCAGCGACTCGAAGTGGAGTCAGCTGTCTACTTTCCTCGATCGCCACTTTCCTGACGTCATCCTCTTACAGGAGACAAACACGCCTTCTGCACCTCTGCCCCTTCTCATTTCTAAATACACATTTTATTTCAACTCCCCAGTTCAAGTGTGTACTGGCACCATGATCGGACTTCGAAAGTCGTCCCCCATTGTGTTCCGTGCACACAATATTCTCTGTCCCGGTTATCTTCAAGAACTACTCTTGGAGATTCCCGCCACAAAACGGTCTCTACACGTAATCTGCGTGTACTTACCTCACGACCAACACGTGGCCCTCGATGTGTTAGGGCTACTCGAGCGACACATTCGAGACGTGCGTGGTGCTGCTGGAGCCGACGCCCAGGTTGTTGTCGGGGGAGATTTCAACTGCACGTTGAATCCCAACATCGACAGATCTAGTGGCAACGAGCGGTATCCACGGCTCGTTAACCAGCTCCGCAAACACGGTCACTGCAGCAGATCTCTCTGATTTGTGGCGGGAGTTTTATCCCGTCGACCCAGGTTTCACCTTCGTCGGCAACGCCCCTTTTCACAGCGCATCACGCATTGATCGTTTTTATGCTACTCCCGACGTGACGACCACGGTGACCGGAGTGCGGGTTCTGCCCTCGTTTTCCGATCACCTGGCCTTGCTCACAACCTTGTCTCTACGCACACCAAAGTTAGCCTCTCCCTATTGGCGTTTTGACAACTCCCTCCTCGACGACCCTTGCTTCGGGGATTGCGTTCGAGAGCTCTTAGCCTCCTTTGAGGCACGACGCCACATGTACGCTTCCCTCCACCACTGGTGGGATGCCCTCAAACAGGAGATTAGTACCACGACAATCAGGTTCGTTCGACTACGCCGACAGCTCAACGACGAAACGTTCATTCGTCTGGAGCGGCGAGTCGACCAAATCGTGTCTAGCCCCTTGCTTGGGGGACACACCACGGCCGATTTAGCCCGTGCTAACGAGCAAGTTCGCGAGGCCTACACACGACGAAGCGAGAGACTGTTGGCACACTCGCGTTACGAACATCTGCTTGCTATAGACAGTCCTGCAGCTACGAATTTGGCGCGGGACATGGCACCAACTTTCCAGCCTCTTAAACAGCTGCGGTTCGAGGGACTTATCGTCTCCGATGGCTCATCTCTCTGCACGGCAGCAAAGCAACACTTCCAGGAGGTCTATAGTGCCATGCCCGTGGCCATCGATGGGGACTCGCCTTTGTACGAGTTGCTGCCAACTCTCTCTCGTTTCCAACGCGAAAGTCTGGATCGGCTCTTCACTCACCAAGAACTCTCAGAGGCGCTGGGCTCCCTGAACAAGGGTAAGGCCCCAGGCATAGACGGTCTCACTCCCGAGTTCTACTCGTTCTTCTGGAATGAGCTGTCTGACCCTTTCAAGTCCGTGCTGGAGTGCTCTCTAGTGGATGGGTTTCTCCCCAAGTCCGCTCAAAAATCCATTCTGACCCTTTTGCCTAAATCGGGAGACAGGATGGAAATCAAGAACTGGCGTCCAATCTCCCTCCTCACCGTGGATTACAAAATCCTAGCCCGCGCTCTGGCGACGCGTCTTAGCGAGGTAGTCAGCTGCCTGGTCCATCCTGACCAGGGATATTGCATTCCCGGGAGAACTATCTTTGATAGTGTCCACCTTCACCGAGACGTCCTAGAGTATGCCAACAGTGAAGGAGTGCCCCTGGCAGTGCTGTCCCTCGATCAGCAGGGTGCGTTCGACAGGGTCAACCACGACTATCTCTTCCACCTTCTTCGCACTTACGGGTTCGGAGAGTCTTTCGTGAGTACCCTGCGAACGCTCTACGCCGGGGCCACGTGTCATGTACGGGTGGGGTGTTGCCTCACGGCACCCTTTGTTTTTGGCCGTGGCATCCGACAGGGCTGCCCGCTGTCAGGGTTACTCTTCTCCTTGACGTCTGAGCCGTTTCTCCGTCTGTGCGAACAAAACTCAAGGGTTTCTCTCTGCCAGGAATGCCCGAACGCAGGCTCGTGGTATCCGGCTATGCCGACGACTTCTCGGCATTCATTGCCAACAACCAAGATTTCGATCGCCTCCGAGAAGTGTACGATGTCTACTCTGCACAGTCGGGAGCGAAGCTAAATGCCGAGAAGTCCACGGGACTGTGGGCGGGCAGTTGGATCGGCCGGCTTGACGCCCCGCTCGGGTTTGCGTGGTCTAACGAAGGCGCCAAAGTTTTGGGAGTCGTGTTAGGAAACACGCCCGGCGTGGTGGCCAGGAGCTTGGAGGAATTGCTCACTAAGTTCATGGCAGCGATTCACAGGTGGCGTTTCAGGTCGTCGGCCATGTCGCTTCGTGGCCGCGTCCTGGTGGCAAATCAGTTCCTGGCCCCCAGGCTATGGTACACCTTCCAAATAATTCCTCCCCCTCTGGCTCTTATTAATCGGTTGCAGGGAGAACTGGCCAACTTCGTTTGGGCGGGCAGGAGACATTGGAGTCGCCTACGAGAACTTTGCGCTCCTCTTCATCTGGGGGGGCTCGGTCTGGTTCACCTTGCGTCCAAGGTAGCGATGTTTCGGGTGCTCTATGCCCACCGATACTTATCGAACTTGGACGACCATCCCTGTCACGCCATGACCCGACACTTCCTCGGAAAGTTTCGACGTCTTGGTCTTGGGTGGCAGGTATTGTTTCATCCGCAAATCGGTGGACCAGCAGCCCGAAGCACATCCGATTTTCTCCGGACGGTTCTGGTGGCTTGGTTCTCCCTGCAAATAAAGCCTAGAAATTTTCCCTCCACCATCTGGGGTCTGCGCGACGTACCTCTAACGCTGACGTCACTTATCCCCACAGCCACCTCTCCGTTTATTCCGACCTGGTCTTCACTGGGATGCACAACGTTGGGAGACCTCCTTGTTGGGAACGAGTGGCTGAGAGTCGACCAACTGGAGGGTTTTGATGGGCTACTCGGTCGCACTCGGGGGGCTCTGACAATCAACGGAAACAGGATCCGGGCCTTTTGCAGCCTCCGGTTCCGTGGGGTATTGCAGATTCCGGGTCCTGAACCGTGGCCACCGGCGCTTTTCTACCGCCGCCCGCTTTCCGGCAAGTGGGTGCCCCTTCTTCCCGAGACCAATAGACGGTCGATCCTGCTCGACATCATGGTCAAGGGGCTCGGTATAGACGGTTCGGCAGAAGGCCAATGGTCGAATGATCGGGTCAACTGGAAAGGCTTAGCTCGGCCACCTTCGTTAGGCTTAGATTCCGAGGTGGTTTGGCGATTCAACAAGAACCGTCTAGCCGATCCCATATTCTTGTACCACGCAGGAATGACCGCCTCCCGCCTGTGCCCATGGTGCCAGGTCGAGGGGACAGCCTGGCATATGCTGGTCTCATGTCGGCAGGCCACAGCCATGTGGCGGTTGGCTGACTCCTTGATCAGGGGCATACTGGGACGCCCTAGACTGTCTCTGAGAGATCTCTATGTCGGGTTCTGGCCCGACAAGGCCTCCAATGCCACACAGATAGATCTGGCCAACTATGTTCTCGTGTTGGCCAAGAGCACAGTCTACAGGCTCCTAGTATGCTATTTCAAGGATGGTAGGGTGCCTGCTCCCTACGAGGTTGTCCTAACGGCCCGTCTGAAGTCCCGCCTCCTCAAAGAGTATGCTTGGCATCTCGCGCGCGGGACGATTGACAGCTTTAGGGCAAAGTGGTGCGAGAGAGAGGCGTTCTGTTCCATCCTTGATGGAGAGCTCCTCTTTAGCCAAGCACTATCCCAGTGAAGCTCATGTATATTTTCAGTTACTGACCGGTAGGGTTTGCTCACCCAAACCCTAATATTAAAAATTGTGTTAAGTATTTTCGACGGAAGGTAGAAGCCCATTAGGCTCTTCCTAGTTATTTTTTGTTTTCTCTGCCATACCTTATTAACGTCCTCAAAATGGTTTTCCGTCAGCATTTAGTTCTTTTGTTTCAGTTTTGAGAAAAATATATCCTTTTGGAACAACGTTTTCTCTCCCCTATCGGTCCATTTATAATAATAATAATAATAATAATAATAATAAAAATAAAAAAAAACACACAGACAAAGCGCCGATCGAGTTGTATGGAGAAATTCACTCCACTTCGCTACGCTCATCTAATCATCTGCAATGTTTTCACTCTTCATTTAGGAATTCGTATATTTCGCACGTATAGAAATAATCATGATATTTATCATACATTATTTAATCATTGTCCTTGAAGGTTCTTCCCGTTTTAATTCTGTATGTGAAATTAAATAAATACACCCTTCATAAACTTTAAATAATAATAATAATAATAATAATAATAATAATAATAATAATAATAATAATAATAATAATAATAATTATTATAATAATAATAATAATAATAATAATAATAAAAATAATAATAATAATAATAATAATAATAATAATAATAATAATAATAATAATAATAATAATAATAATAATAATAATAATAATAATAATAATAATAATAATAATAATAATAATAATAATAATAATAATAATAATAATAATAATAATAATAATAATAATAATAATAATAATAATAATAATAATAATAATAATAATAATAATAATAATAATTATAATAATAATAATAATAATAATAATAATAAGGTTGGCATCTTACGTATTGTAGCCATTCTATGACAGCTATCGAGATTTTTCAAATAATTGTGAGAAAGGTATAATTGCGTACGCTATTTGTGGTGCATACTAAGTGCATCTAACTGCCAAAGGCCGCAAATGCGAATCATATCGGTGGAACACTGTAAAAATGAAGTAATTATTGCCGTAAATAAACAATATGTTTTTATAACATGGCGGATAAACTTAAAATTTTGAAACTATTCTCAAGTGTTGGTCCGTCAATGTAAACCGACAAGTGAAACATCATTTAAATCCGTAAGTTTTAATTTTCAACAATAAGAGAAACATTCACGTTAGCTATATTGATTACAAGAAAGCGTATGATTCGTCACCACATTCGTGGCTAATACAGATACTGGAAATTTATAAAGTAAACCCATTGATAGTAAACTTTTTGCGGACAGCGATGACGAGTTGGAAAACAACATTAAAGTTAAACGTAGGCAAAGAGCAGATATGTACTGACCCAGTTAACATCCGACGAGGTATTTTTCAAGGTGACTCGTTTAGTGCGTTATGGTTTTGTCTTTCATTAAATCCATTATCTCATATACTAAACAAATCTACACATGGTTTCAAGATAAAGGACGGTAATACGGTTTGCCACACACTTTCACATCTATTCTACATGGACGATCTCAAGCTATATGCTTTAAATGCGACACACATGACGAATCTTCTTAACTCAACGTTAGAATTCAGTAGAGATATATGTATGGATTTTGGAATTGATAAATGTAAGTCACTTCATGTCATCAAAGGAAAGATTACGAAATTAGAAGAGTTTGAAATTGACGAAGACAACCGGATTGGAGTAATGGACGAAGAAGATATATACAAATATCTAGGATTTGCGCAGGCTAAACGAATTGATCATAAACTGATGAAAAGTAAACTAATTTCTGCATACAAGAAACGAATAGGATCCATTTTAAAAACACAATTGAATGGTAAAAACAAGATCAAAGCAATTAACACTTATGCTATACCGGTACTAACATATTCATTTGGAATTATTAACTGGACACAGACAGAACTTCATGCCCTAGAAATTCTCACCCGCACAACATTCACCAAATACAGAAGTCATCACCCCAAGTCAGCAATAGAACGAGTGACTCTACCTAGAGAAAAAGGGGGAAGAGGCTTGATTGATTTAAACAATTTATATTATAAACAAATTGAAATTCTGAGAAAGTACTTTTATACAAAATGCCCACATTCACAACTTCATAGAGCTATAGTATCGGCAGACAAGTCGCTTTCTCCCCTCAATTTAAATGACGGAAATTTAAACTTGCTTCAAAAACTAAATTCTGACACAGCAAAAGAGATCAGAATATCAGAAAAGACGTTACATAGCAGACATTATAAAGAACTTCTTAAGGATAGCGTCGATAGGGTAGCATCGAACAAATGGTTAACGTCCGGGGACATTTTCAGCGAAACAGAGGGATTTATGATCGCTATTCAAGATAAAGTAATCAAGACTTAGGTTGGAATTCATAGTCGGCCCCTACACCTAGGGGCACCCATTGTTGCTATGGATTTGTTTTGTTTATGGGAAATAACATGGAAACAACTGTTACCTTGGTAACAATGGGCGCCCCTAGGTGTAGGGGCCGACTATGAATTCCAACCTAACAATTACAAAAAATACATACTGAAAGACGTCACAGTGGAAGATAAATGTAGAAAATGTAATTTGAACGGCGAAACAATTGAACATATCGTATCTGGGTGCAAAATGCTTTGTCAAACAGATTATCTTCATAGGCATATAACCAAGTTGCAAACATTGTACATCAAAAATTAGCCATGAAGTATAAACTTATAAACACAACCACTGTGTATTACAAATACAAGCCTGAAAAGGTATTAGATAGTAAAGACTACAAATTATATTACGACCGGGCAGTTATTACAGACCAAACCATACATCACAATAGACCGGATATTATATTTATTGACAAGAAGAAACAAGAAACGATTTTAATTGATGTTGCCGTCCCTTTATGCCACAATGTAGAGACAACTTGGCGGGAAAAGATAAACAGATATAAGGAATTATCAATTGAAATAAAAAGGTTGTGGAAGCAGAATAATGTAACTGTTATACCGTTAATTATATCAGCTAATGGCATTGTTCCACGTAAACTCCATGACAGTATTAAACCAATTGGTCTCCAACCGAACATATACATCGAGATGCAAAAAGCAATTATTTTGAACACGTGTAGGATAGTGCGAAAATTTTTGAACTAAGAAGAATGAAGACTTCAAGAAGTTCTCCATCCCGATGGTGGTTTTCGTGGTTTCCACCGTACAAAGAGCGAATGCTGGGATGAGTACAAATCGGCCACGACCGTACATAGCATCCACAGTTCGGTTTGGAAAAAATAATGTGGACAATGATATATTAAGTAGTATAGCCAAATGTGGGCATTTGAGAAGCAGAAGAAGAAGAAGAAGAAGAAGAAGAAGAAGAAGAAGAAGAAGATATATTAAGTAGTTCTAAGTAGATTTTAATAAGGTAAACACATGGAAATACTTGACATTTGTGTCCGTACAACATGTTTATGCCGGTTTTGACCGAGTTTGTATGTATTGCAACAATAAAATAATAATAATAATAATAGTAATAATAATAATAATAATAATAATAATAATAATAATAATAATAATAATAATAATAATAATAATAATAATAATAATAATAATAATAATAATAATAATAATAATAATAATAATAATAATAATAATAATAATAATAATAATAATAATAATAATAATAGTAATAATAATAATAATAATAATAATAATAATAATAATAATAATAATAATAATAATAATAATAAAAGTAGTTTCCGTACGAAACCTGCCTAGGGGTAATCTATGTTTCTCTTCAGGTGACTTGGTATCAGATTAGTTGTGACATGGGAAGAGTTTTGGTTGAATTTAGTGTTTAAGTTCTATATGCTGTTCAAATTCACTTCGACTTACACTGTAACCGAATGATCACAGAGAGCAAATTTGGATCTCATGTATTATTCATGTATCGAATTATGAAAAGGATTCTTCTTACGGACACTTTAGTTTTTTACTTCTTATTTGTTTAATGACGTTCTGAGTCGCAAGGTCGTATATGATAAAGGTCCCTTTGTCACCTCTTTCGACAGGCAAATTACCCAGTATCTATTGAATAATTCACTACTAATCTATAATTATAATACATCTGAATGTCCTGACGGGCAGAGCATGTTTTTCATTAGACTGCGAGTTAGTTTTTGTTTTGGAGTTGAGAAATAAATGGGTACCGCCTTCCGGTAATAACATGAACATGATTTGCCAATAGAAAGCAAAGAATTCTTACAAATGTCAGCCCTAATAATACATTCGTACATCCTGCATCCATGGACACTCAGACATAACTCCAATATACCAATTTTCTTTTCAATGACAAAGACCCCTGACAGAGTAGCAGGGTCACTCGAGTATAATCTCGTGTATTATATCATTTTCATTATATCGGAGTTATGACGCAGGTTGCAGGTTCAACCGCGGTAGAAACCTACAATCGTTATTTTACCATTGGCCCAGGCTTCATGAATACTTATTAATGTGTATCAATAAATTGTTGAAATTTTTAACTAGAAAAACGCTCCCCATTGACAGATGAGCGATATACTCCAATACATTAGTGCTTTGACTTTACATTATTTAAACGATACCTCATCTCGACATTATTCCATAACATGATTTTATTCTCTCTTTTTTTTTAGAAATACCAATACCAATAAATTTAAACGTTCCAGCTTTATAGCTATTAACAAGGACTTACTCACCTAGATACAAATAACCTAACAACCACCTAAAGATAACAGATATTTACATAGCCATTGGCTACGAAGATGAGAAATAAAATTTATGCTTAGAGTGAATAAATAAAGCTTAAGTCTATATTTTCAAACACATCATGATAAAAAACGTAACTATTCTATTTCTGTATTTTAGCTGCAAAAATTCATTTAAGAAATAATTACGCTTAGGGTTCAAATGATTAGCACTCATCAAAACTACAAACCTTATTGTTCGTTTGTGCTATGTGCTTCTTAGACCAATTCTACATTTTATAACAAACGTATTATTCGGGAAAAGATTTTAAAAAAGTTAAATATATTTGCCATAAAAATGGAAATATATATTTTTTTACGAGATGGTGGCGTATTTCATACCCTTAAAACTGATGTCAAGTGTTTTGTCAGTATTTTACTTATTTTTAAAGATGGTGCACTTTGCACTCGTTGGTCCAGTGGTTAGCATCCCTATTTCCAATGCAGAAGGTCCCGGGTTCAAATCCCGCTTCAGGCAGAAGTTTTTTAACTTCTAATGTGAATTCAATTCCATTACTTCTTGGCTTAGGAATAAATAAACGGTGACTTTGGAGCCGTCCTAGCAACGATGCACTCAATAAATTCAAAGTTGTTCTGAATCGGCCTTGTTGATTCTGGCATTTGTCCGCAGGTGTTCGCACTGTCCAATCACTGATTCATATGTTTCGTACTTGAAATATCGATCTTTGATTGGTTATCGCTCACTCGTCGATGGTGTTCGAAGCCTACAGGGTTGGTTTAGTCACTTTAAATTAAAGTCCCCCACTGCAAATCAGTTTAATTACTGAGTGGGTAGACTCTAAATGTGAATTTATTTATTTATTTTATTTATTTATGAGGTTGCGTAGGCCAGTAGCACAAAGCGTGTTTTGAAAGGATGTTTTACTTATACCCCGTGATGGAAGGCAACCGCTTCGACGTTTGTGAATTGGGGTCCGCTTCTCTCCAGGGGAACAAAGGAATGAGGTGGTGAAAAAAGCGCGCGTGCGCATGCGGTCCGAACTGTTCTTCATCCGGCTCTATTCACAATTCCCTGCAGGTACTTTCGATTCGAACCGACTATCCTAAAGAGCTCCATCACAGCGATTGGCTCTTGCGTACTCTGCACTCAACCAATCCGTGTCCTTTCGTGATTTTGCACATTCGAGAAATTACACTTTCGTAAGAATGCACTTTCGAGAGACTGAACTTTCGTAAATTTACACTTTCGACAATTTGTACTATCGTGCTTCTGTACATTCGAGAAAAATGACATTCGTAAAAATTAACTTTCGGAAGATTGAACATTCGGCGATATGCTCTTTCGGTAATTTGGACATTCGACAATTTACACTTTCGTAAAATTGAACTTTCGTGATATTGCACATTCGTGGATTTGGATATTCGGTGTTTTGCACTTTCGGTATTCTGACTATTCGTGATTTTACACTTTCGTAAGATTGGACTTTCGGCATTTTACACTTTCGGTATTTTGGACTTTCGGCATTTTACACTTTCGGAGAATTAGTCATTGTTTCGAGATTTTGCACTTTCGTAAAATTGCACTTTCGAGATTTTGTGATGATACCGATTTTCTGCTTTCAGTCAAAAGCACGAATAGGCCAAGCTAAGCCATCCGAACAGGTTAATTGAGTTTCTCGGAAGAATGCATGGTTTGCAAAAATAAATACAAATTATATGAACATAGAATTCAAAATTGATACTGGAGCTGATGTGAGTATAATCTCAGAATCGGTCCTGAAAAACTTCCTTTCGGACATAGAGGTAGAAGACTCGGACAAATCTCTTTTTGGTCCGGGAAAAAGTCCATTGCCAGTGGTAGGGATGGTCCAAGCCACAATGGCATGGAACAACAACATGTCGGTGCAAACGCTGTATGTCATGCCAGGCAACCAGGAACCACTTTCGGGCCGTCCAGCAATTCAAGCGCTGGACATGCTATCGTGGGTAAATGGCATAGCTCTACTGAACAAAGATCCGGCTGATGGTATAGTGGATAACCAACTATTCGAAGGTTTAGGAAAGTTAGAAGGCGAGTACCACATTAAACTCAAACCTAATGCTGAGCCCTATGCTGTGTCCGTACCACGAAGAATACCATTACCGCTTCGTGAACAAGTAAAAGCGGATCTGGCAAAAATGGTCGATAAAGGTGTCATATCCCCAATCGAGGATCCAACGCCATGGTGTGCTGGTATGGTGGTAGTCCCAAAAAAATCGGGTACCTTAAGAATTTGTGTGGACCTCACTCAACTGAACAGGTGTGTTCTAAGAGAACGATATCAGCTGCCATCGGTAGATGAGTCTTTGGGTCGCCTGGAAGGCGCCAAGTTTTTCTCAAAGTTAGATGCAAGTACGGGATTTTGGCAAATCCCTTTGTCAAAAGACTCTGCTCCATTAACGACATTCATAACTCCTTTTGGAAGATTTCATTTCAATCGCTTGCCATTTGGGATTAGTAGTGCACCTGAGCATTTCTCTAGGCGAATGTCGCAAATTCTCGAGGGATGTGAAGGTACAATCTGCCAAATGGATGACATTTTGGTGTTTGGTTCAACACAAAGTGAACACGATGCACGGTTGTCCAAGGTGCTCGGTAGGCTGAAAGCTGCCAACATAACACTGAACAAATCAAAATGTATGTTTGGGGTAGACCAAGTTACATTTCTTGGACATCGCATATCAGCAAAGGGCATCGAGGCGGATGAAGACAAACTTCAAGCGGTAAAGAACTTAAATGACCCGGCAGATGTAACGGAGTTGCGACGCTTCTTTGGAATGGTCAATCAGCTGGCGAAATTTATGCCAAACCTAGCGGAAGTTAGTTAACCCTTACGGGCGTTACTCAAGAAAGATAATGAGTTTTTATGGACTCCAGTCCACACTAAATCATTTCAACAGATTAAAGACATGTTAACAAGAACTCCAGTGTTAGCCATGTATTATCCTAACATACCTACTAGAAGTAGTGCGGATGCATCGTCATACGGGTAAGGAGCTGTCCTACAGCAAGAGCAGGTCGACGGTTTGTGGAAGCCTGTAGCATGTGCCTCACGATCTATGAGCGAAACAGAGCGGCGCTACGCACAAATTGAAAAAGAAGCCTTATCAATTACCTGGGCTTGTGAGAAGTTTGTTCAATTTGTAAGTGGCCGTGATTTTGTCATACATACGGATCACAAACCACTTGTGCCGATTCTTAGTTCCAAACCCATCAGCGAGCTATCGGCGAGGCTACAGCGGTTCCGTATGAGGTTAATGCGGTACACGTTTACAATACAGCATGTACCAGGAAAGAATTTCTATACTGCCGATGCCTTGTCGCGAGCTCAGCACCAGGAAGGATTTTCGGAAGAAGATGTCCTATTCCAAAAAGATGTGGATCTTTTCATTCAAGAGGTAATTCGTGAACTACCGGCAACAGACCAGTGACTCGCAGAGATAAAGGAGGCGCAGCGGAGAGACGAAGAGATGCAACGGCTTAGAGAATATACTCTTCTTGGCTGGCCAGAAAAGAGGAATGTACATCCATCATGCCTACCATACTGGAGAGTGCAGAGTGATCTTGCAGTACATGAAGATATTCTCTTTATGGGACCTCGAGTAGTTGTTCCTAAGAGCCTGCGTAAGGAAATCCTTGTTCGCCTCCATGAAGGCCACATGGGAGTCACAAAGACTCAACGTCGTGCTAAAGAAACAATCTTCTGGCCTAACGTGAACGAAGACATTCGATCAATGGTGCAATGCTGTGAAAACTGCATTGAGCTTCGCAAGAATAAACCAGAGCCACAAATATCAAGCCCATTCCCTCAGTTACCTTGGGAAAAAGTGGGCATGGACTTTTGTGAAGTCAATGGAAAAAAATATTTGGTAGTTGAAGACTATTTCTCGAGATTTCCCGAGATCATTCAAATGGACAGAACTTCGAGCCAACCAGTGATTGCTCGTCTTAAATCCATATTCGCTCGCCATGGAATCCCGAAAACTATTCGATCAGATAGAGGTCCACCATTTAACAGCCATGAGTTCGTTGAGTTCTCAAGAGCCTACGGTTTCCGGCACGAAATAAGTAGTCCGACACATGCTCAGAGCAACGGGTTGGCGGAATCTGCAGTGAAAACCGTAAATAACATATTGAAGAAAGCGGACTACATTCATTTGGCTCTCCTTAATTATAGAAACACTCATCTGGAATGCGGGTATTCTCCAGCGCAACTCTGTATGGGGAGAAACCTTCGTGCAACTTTGCCTACATCACAATCTCATCTGAAACCACAATGGCAAGATCTTGAAGAGGTGGCAAGGAGAGAGGAGATAATCAAGACGAGACAGAAACAAACCTTTGACTCAAGACACCAAGCGAGAGAACTACCCAAGGTGGAGATCGGTGACCGCGTCTGGGTCCAAGACAAGCGAACATATGGAGATGTGGTCGGTATCGGTCCTGAGCCTCGATCGCTGCAGGTGGAGACACAATCGGGTGTTTTGCGGAGAAATCGAGCCCATGTGATTCCTGCTCCACTCCAGCAACCTGTCCCAGAGCTGCCTACTGCAGGGGAACCTCAGAGAGCTCCATCACCAGTTCCATCCTGGAGAACAATGTCTCCAGTTCCGTCCCGAAGGATGCCTTCGTCAGGGTCACCTCCTGAGCAGATTCGGTTGACTTCCTCGTCGACTTCGTCGCAATATGGGGTACCGTCCACACGGAGTGGCAGAGTGATACGGCCACCGAATAGATTAGATCTTTAGCTTAGTTATGTCTCATGTAGTTAGATATTATATAAAGACTTTATCATCTTACTAATAGATTAGCTTGAAAGGGAAATGTAATATTATAATGGTTGCAAACCAACCATGTTTAAATCTAGCGCCATCAGCGCCCCCTGAACTAGTGTGAACCAGGCGCAGTGTTTTTGGCGGCCTATCGCCCGACTGACGCTATCTTAGAGACGACCAATAAAGGTAACAACTAAGCACTCCTGTGTTGTAATTATATCCACCTGAAGATCCCACAACATCACACACGATCCAAAATAATATTGAAGCAGCACAATCATGTAGGCCTATTAAGTGAGAGAGTTCCAGATTCTGGAAGTAGGACTAGGGATGGAGAGTTTGTGGTTCCAGTTTCTGGTTGTGAGAACAGAAAAAAAGTTTATATCGGAATTGGAATAAAGTAGGGTCTCAACAACAAAAAACTAAATGCATATATTATGATATCCTTTATCTTAATGCACAAAGTATAATTGCAAATAAAGACCAAATACACCATCTGGTGTTAAAAAATAAGCCATGGGTTGCTGGCCTTACAGAAACGCACCTGACTAATGATATAGAGGATTGGGAAGTGAATATACCTGGCTATCGTCTCTGTAGGGTTGACTCGTCGAGTAGGCATACTGGGGGAGTGTTGTTGTACGTTATAGAGCATCTTACCTTTGAAGAAATGGAGGTTTGCTTTATTGATAAATGCTATTGGTCACTTACCATTAGATTTATTGGGGGTCATATTCCAAATACTGTGATAAATATTACCTATGCTTCACCAAAATCAAAAAAGTGTGATACAATAAACTTCCTAGATGAAAGATTAGCTAGGATAGAAGGTAAACTAACTGTTAAAACTAAGCTAATATTTATGGGGGATTTTAATATTGACCTTTCGAGGAAATCATGCTACTCAAATAAAATGGTACAAGCTATAGAGGCTCGTGGTATGAGACATATTGTTCAAGAGCACACTAGAGTAGCAATTAAAAAGAATAAGGAAAGTGAAAAAAATACAATAAGTCGAACATTAATTGATTATGTAATAGTACCTTATGATAATATATATAATGTCGTAGTGCACATACTAGAGGATACCATAACAGATCATAAAACTCTTGGGATTAAATTCTCTAGGGGAAAAAGTAATAATAGCAAAATTAATATAAGAGGTTCTAAAATTATAAGATACCGAGACCATAAGGTGCTGAAGGATCAGGAGATAAAAGCTAAATATAACGAGAAAATACTCTATGCAAACTGGGATCATAACCTAAAGGGAATTGATACTGATCTTATGATAAAGGAGCTGATGTATAATCTTGCAGCTGTGAATGATGAATTTATCCCCATAAAGGATATTGAAATTAAAAACAAGTATATAGCTAATAAATGGTTTGATGCTGAGGTCAAATGTGCTATAAGGGAAACAAATTTAGCTTTTACAGCTGTAGTAAAAAGTAAGGAGAGTCTTAGTCAGGCAGAATGTATTGAGATTATAAAAACATTTAAAGAGAAGAGGAATAAATTAGTGAACTTATTAAGAAACAAAAAAAGAACCTATTATGAAAATAGGATAGCTGAAAATGTAAATAATCCAACAAAAATGTGGCAAATATTGAAATCATTTCATAATGGAAATGAAAACAAAAATCCTAGAACACGAAGTAGTATAATATTTGATAATAAGATTTGTGTTGACGATAGTACTATTGCTACAAATTTTAATAATTATTTTATTAATATTATTAAGGATATTATTGTCATGTTACCACCTCCTTCATGTGGTCCTGCCCAGGGACTGCCACCTTATCGTGGTGGGCAGGTTTGCGTGCTTTGTTGATCCCGAGAGCTATGCCGGCGGAAGCGGATGCTTCTGGTAGGGCCACCCAAGCCGGACTGGTCGAGGAGGAGAAGTCAGACAAAGTGCAGTCCACACCCCAATCCCCTTTCCCCCCCACTGTCCCATTGAATATTTCTCCTCCCACTTGGCCCTGCCCTCCCTTGCTGGACTCCCGTATGACGACTCACGCGACGTACAATGGATCTGATTCGGATGTGGCTTTATTCTTCATTATCATCTTTCTCATCTTCATTATCACCCGCTCATCGTCTCGATTAGCCATCGTTGCATAAATATGAGACGTTAAGCCCCATTAATCATCATCATCATCCTTCATGTGGTAGTATTTTCAATGATATAATTCAACTGATGAAATGTAAAATGGAGGTGTTTAAAAGAGTAACGGTAAAAAAGGTTATAAGTAAGATTAAGAAGATCAAATCAGATTCCCACTCTCAGGATGGAGTAAATAAAAGTAATATTCTATCATGCCCGGCTCTAGTAGTACCGTTGATCAGTATAATAAACACCTCACTAAAATATGGGGGTTTTCCGCAAGATTTAAAATTAGCGACAATTATACCGGTACCTAAGATAACAAATACAGAAGACTGTAAACTTTTTAGACCCATAAATACATTGCATATTGTCGATAAAATTTTGGAGTATGTTGTGATTGAGCAATTAACGGATTATGTATCTGAAAATGAGATCCTAGCGGAGAACCAATCTGGTTTTCGGGAAAACCATTAATGTGAAACTGCTGTACAGCTTGTTACACATAATTGGAAAAGGAACATAGAAAGTGGGAAATTTACTATAGCAGTATTCATCGACCTAAAGAAGGCTTTCGAAACGGTTGATCGCAGTATTCTAATCCATAAATTAAGAAGATATGGTTTTCAGGGACCAGTTCTCAACTGGTTGAGTTCCTATTTACAAAATCGTACACAAAGAGTAAAGTTTAATGATGCTATGTCAGAACCTTTATTTACTGAGACAGGAGTACCTCAGGGGTCAGTTTTGGGGCCATTATTTTTCATTCTCTTCATGAATGACATTGGACGGGTACTTTATATGTATGCTGACGATATTGTTGTCAGCATTAGTGAAATAGATATTCACGAAATGACAATGTTGTTAAATGAAGACCTTAAAGCAATTGGGGCCATTATTTTTCATTCTCTTCATGAATGACATTGGACGGGTACTTTATATGTATGCTGACGATATTGTTGTCAGCATTAGTGAAATAGATATTCACGAAATGACAATGTTGTTAAATGAAGACCTTAAAGCAATAGAAACATGGATAATTGAAAATCGTATGAAAATCAATGCATGTAAATCTAACGCTTTGATAGTGGGTTCAAGGAGTATGCACTATAAAGTTCGGAAGGAGTTAACAACATTGAGAATTATACTAGATAGTGCTGAAATTGAGATTGTCGACCACTTAAAATATTTGGAAGTGATGCTGGATTGTGAGTTAAATTTTAAGGCCCATGGAAATTATATTTTTAAGAAATTTTCTAGCAAGATTAGTTTTTTCATTAGAATTAGTAAATGCCTGAACATAGAGACTAAAATAAAACTATACCAATCCATTATTGCTCCACATATTGATTACTGCAACTCTGTTCTGTTTCTTCTAACAAAGAATGAAATAGAATCACTGCAAAAGCAACAGAACAGAGCAGTAAGATGTATATTGCGAGTAAATCGGTATCCACCAATAGAACAAATGTATAAAGCACTATCTTGGTTGAAGATACGAGATAAGATTTTATTAAAGACTATGTCATTTATTTTTAAAATACATAAAGGAAATGCACCAAATTATTTGGTTAGAGAAATAAAAAGGTGTGATGTGAAAAACTTGCATTATACAAGATCAACAGTGAACAATAAAATCCAAATTGATAGAAGTTATACCAAGTTTGGGGATAATATAATCTTTAGTAAAGGAAAAAAAATTTACAATAGAATTCCCTCTGAAATAAGAAATTACAGTTGTCCTAATAAATTTAGAAGAGCTTGTTGCAAGTTAGTAAAAGAAAAGAAAATTATCCCACTTCCGCATGAAAATCAAGGTTTCTGGGATAATTAAATTAAATAATATGTTTTTGTGTAGAATAAAATATAGACTAGGCTAACAGTTTGTATATTAATATAAGTCATACTATGTCTTGTGAATGAAATGGTTGTGATGTGTGTATTGTGTATTTTATACACATATTGTATTGTGTAAATAGCAAAACTGCTAAAATAAAGATTATACTACTACTACTAAATACTTCAAGGCTGCTAATGGGCCATAACCACCCGGTGGCAACCTGTCCCAACCTCCCTCCCACCCACCCACCCTCATCACTTCATATCCCCCATTCTATTTCTAAATTCCCTAACTGATTCACACTCAACAACCTCCTCGGGTAGCTCATTCCATTCCCTAACCGTTCTTTCAACAAATCCAAACCTACCCAGATCACTAATTTTTACCACCTGCCCAGGCCCGGACTCAGGGGCGGATCTAGCCTTGATTTATGGGGGGGGGGGAGGCGGTTTCATGGAAGGCGATTGCCAATTATTATAGGGGGGGGGGGCTTAAGTGCATGCTATATATACAAGTTTTGGGGAGTAATGTACATTATGTTTAATTTAATCAATCACATTTTCAAAACATACTTTACTCCAGTCAATACTGCCATTGTCACATTTTGGGTGAAGCAATAACATAGTTGTCACTAATGTTGACGTATAAACGAACAACACACGTCATATTTTTTTTTGATTTTGAGATAATTACCGAAGATTCAGGGGTGTCATTTTGAAATAACGTAATTTCACACTATCGATTTGTAAGTGAACCTGAGAATATTAATTTAATTTGATTCCTTTTAATTAATCTCATTTACATCTACTTTAAGGGTATATAAACAAACGTGCGTGACATACCCCAGATTTTGAAATAATTACAGAAGTTTACGGACTGTCAGTGGAAAATTACCTAATGTCACACACAGTAGCGATTTGTAAGAGAGCCAGAGTAAAAGAGTATATTCACATTCATTAAATTTGATTCCTGCCAATTAATCTCAATTAGATCTTGTTTAATTACATTTAAACACACCTGCGTGACATACTACAGATTTTGAGATAATTACTAAGTTTAACGGGCTGCCATTCGAAAATCACTTAATTTCACACATATAGCGTTTTTTTTTTTTTTTTATATTCTCAAAGTTTAAAATACAGCAAATGCCAGTTTATATTGAGAACCTCAGTATGGCATGCGCATACGTCGGCAGGGGCGGATACATGCTCGATTAGTTACACAAAGCATGGAAACTTAAGTTCGGTAACGACTCCAAAATATAATTATTCAAAATTTCCATTTTTTGGGGGTCATGGGGGGGGCGGTCGCCCCCCACCCCTGTATCCGCCCCTGCCCGGACTGGGACCATTTGGGGCCCTCAGCTAAAACCTGTAAAGGGGCCCTCTACCGGGGGGTCACGGGGTATCGAATACTCCCCAGCAAACGGGGAAATTTTTTAAAAATTAGGTGCTTGAAAACAATGAAAACTCGTTTTCACGCTATTTTTTCACTTATATAGATATATATATATATAAAGAAGAAGAAATTCAGCTTGGTTTTTATACGAATATTATGATTTTCGACTTTTATTGACTTTATTATTTATTAAAATAAGAAATTCACAGTATTTTTAGGACACCACAACACTACAAAACACATGCTGTAGAACTGCCAATAATTACAACGGAGTTCAAAATAAAGTTCAGTACTTTATTCACACCCAAAGCATTATTGAGTTACGTCAAAATTATTTGCGTGATCAAAATAATAACAAACGAATTTTAGGGATCAGAAAAATAACATTTTTTAAAAAGACTGTCTATTTAACAATCTACAATGTTGTTATACTAGAATAGAAGGGGCTTAACTTAACTGAGATGATTCGACATTTTACTCCCCTAAACTAAAGTAACAGCTTCTTTGTAAGCAAATCACTTACTAAAGCTACTTCATCTATTATTTTATTTTTGTCCAAATCATAAAATAAATCCCTCTCAACATTAATAAGATAAGATAAGATATTCCCGGACTGGCCAGGTCCGCGATCGCGGAGGGCCCCCATAAAAAGCAGACTGGACATAAGGTCTTGGCCGAAAGACGACTGAAGTCGATTTTTTACTATTTTAAGTTTAGAAAAAAAACTCGTTCACATGTGACTTTTTTTACGTTATGTGGGGGCCCCCTGGGACCGGGGGCCCTCCGCGATCGCGGACCTGCGGACCTGGCCAGTCCGGGCCAGCACCTGCCGCTGAAACTTCCATTTATGATCCCCCCTCTCGCTCTGTAGACCCCTTCTTGCAATCTGCTACGGGTTTCCCCCACCCTCTTTCCCTCTAACTGTTAAGGTATCTGAATCAGCCACGACCGCTGGTTGGCTGCCGCTCACCCACCCGTGAAGGAAGCAATACCGGAGTTATTGCACGACGACTATAACAGGTGTGATGACGTAGGTTGTACTTGTGACCCTTATCAGTGTTTAGTCTCGTCTGCAGATGTGGCCGCGTCATCGCCTGCTGGGTGACTCGTCTGGCGCTGTTGCTGACTCGCCCCATCCCTCGCAGCAACACAGCCTCGTCTACGCTCCGCTTGCCTGATGAGTCTACCTGATGCGTATGCTCTTCAGTTATATAGCTATTTCCAGCATCCATAACGTAATAATAAAAAGTTAATTAAAACATAATTAATTAATTAATTGATTAATGTTTGTGTATATTTTTCCTAGTTAATTTTTGACAGGTAGATCTGAAGACAAATGATTATTTTCAATTCAAAACAAGCACACTGTAGTGCCATTAAGTCTCCTACCGATTGCAATTTTTTTTTTTTATAACCACAAATTGAATTGAGAATTTTATAGAGCTGTATTTGTTTCTAGTTCCCAAATACAGTAGAACCCCATGAATTCGGGCTACCAGGTTAAGCAACAATGCTTTGAACGTTCTTGTTTCTGTTTTATGACATAAAATGTTCAATTCAACTTTTATTTCCAGTAATAAAAACACCAAGGTGGTTGGGGGGGGGGGGGGGGGTAGTTGATATATTCATGAACATGTGGTTCTAACCAATGTGGGGGTATGAAAGTTTTCTTCTTATGTTTACTTGTATTTGGAGTGGAGAAATTCATATTGAGGGGCACCACAATGTCTAGGGTGGAGAGCTATTCCCCCCTCGGCCCCCTGCTAACCTACTGGGTCCAGATTAATTGAGGTTCTACTGTTTTGGGTTTCACAAATATGAAAGTTAACAAAACAATAGATTGTATTTTTAACTTGATGTGGTTTTATTGTCTACAGATTAAGGAGCAAGACTTGAAGCAGAGGTCGGGACTACTTCGTCTGCCTCCATCGTCGCCGTCGGGAAGAAGATTCTGTTGGTACTCTGGACATCGCAGCGTAGCGGGATGCAGCTTACCTCGAGAGCACCGTTCAGCGTTTCAATGTAGCCAGCATCGCATGCTCAGGTGAGTTAACTTAGCTATGGAGTAGATAATAGTAAAATTCATACATTATATCAAAATTCTTATATTGTACAATTAGGCCTAGTTTTGAGAGCTATAATTATAATTATCTGTGCCACTCAATTTTATTTATATTATTATAACATTATTTCTAAGACTTTAGACAATCAAAATCAATAATTATAACCTAAAATTAAGACAAAATGTAAGCCTGACTTTACATTGTTCACATTACTTATTTCCTATTGTTGTTTTTTTAGTTTAGTTTAGTCTAGTGTAATTGTAATCTGTCGATGTAAAGAGTGGAAGCTCATTCTGACAAATAAAGATTATTATAAGCTTACATTTACACTTTACACACAGGGTTACTCCTGCTAACAATGCAAGGTCCAGGGTTCGATTCCTGGTTTGGGATGGGGTTTTATGACATCGGAAATTAACTATAGCACATAAGCATTCTACCACCTTGAATAAAATTAACAAAATTCAAATGAAAGTTAAATTGATCTTTGAAAGAAATAATTAATTAGCTAATTTTCTGATTGTTCCTTGTAATTTATTTAAGTTAAAAGTTCATTGTGATGGACTAAAGTAAAACAAGAACATCAATACACACATCAATAGTTTAATTTCAAGATTAAAATATGCTTATAATATTGATATAATGAAATTGACAAAAAAACACTATTTTGAATGGTGGGTTTTCAATTTGCCGCAACTTCTGCTGCGTGGGGCATGATAGCATAGTAACAGATGTGACGTAGATACTTGTTCTTATGGGTGTTTTGTTTCGTCTGCAGATGTGGCCGCGTCATCGCCTGCTGCTGCTGACTGGCTTGGGTGACTCGTCTGGTGCTGTTGCTGACTCGCCGCATCCCTCGCAAACACAGCCTCGTCTACAACCTGCCTGCCTGACAGGTAACCTAATCTATTTCAGTTACAGTTGTACGTATATTTAATTCCAGCATCTGTCACAATGTAATAATTAAAACATTAATAATTTATTTATTTAATATTTCGTATTGTGTGTTTGAGAATGAATTTTTTCCCAGTACATTTAATACATAACAAATTGAAAACCAGCTTCAATTTAAGAATAGGTATATTTTTAAGTAGCGACAAAATTAATTACAAATTCCACAAAGTTTAATTAACTGAACTTTGTTTAGCACTTCGCTTGGTGTAGAAAGTGTGAATTTGTCAAATTTAAGTTCTTCTTATGAATTTTACAGGCTCAACTTGTGCAGAAATTACCCATTTGGTCATTTAAGCTTATTCGCTTCATTAAGTGGATGTAAATAAGGTCTCGAATCAAATAATGGATAAAACAAAAGATACAGTTTTTTAAATTACAGTGGGACCCGTCAAAGTCATAAATCACAAATAACCTGTCCCGGACAGGTTATTTGTGATTTATGACTTTGACGTCATATATATTTGCTATTGTTTCATCAACACAATTATGTACAATTTTCTTAAATATGGAAAGAAAATCTTTGTATTATCCAAATCTATTGCACAAGTTTTAGACTTGCTCTACTTGAATGCCAAACCTCGACTAGAAAGAAATATAAGCAGCTATTATTGAATTGAGAGAAATCATTTCTCACACAAAGTTCCTAGCAAAACTTTTTTCTTTTTAATTTAACGTCTCCTGCTCAAACACTAATTAGTAACTTCTATAGAGGACGATTAAAACAATAATAATGAGAAGAATACAAAAACAGCTATCATGTATCAAAAAATACTGAAAAATTGCAAAGAAAAGCTCAATTTTGATAAGTGAATTAAAAATGGATTCTAGTATAATAGGAACATGTGCATTCATGGAAACAAGTCTTAAATTTCCTTAAACAAATGAAAAGTATTTACAAAATTTGGTTATAACCCCATTTTCTATTTAAAATCATAAAATTTCAATATGATTCAGTTTAAAAACAAATTCTAACTTGCATAATTACGGTGGTAGCGGAAATACGAGCCCAACAGCTAGTTTACGTCGCACAATTTGATGGGAGCTCTCGTAGTAGAAAAAATGCATGGAACATTCCGTGTGTGCATTTGCTAATACGAGAGCTCTAGTCGGCGTGGACATTTGTACGTTGTTTCTAGCAGTATCGCATCCATTAATATGTCTCGTTCTTTGTTCCAGGCCAATGGCAGGCTTCATACCCTTTACAAACACATCTTGACAAACTTATACTACTACATCTCTTCCGACTACGTGCATCTCTCGCTCCAACGTCATACGACAAGTCTCCAACGCCCATCCCGGGCACTTGCCAGCCATTCTCAAGGCCATGGAACCTCTACTTGCTGTGGTGAATTACTGTACTAATCTTCTCAATATATGTTGTGTTCATTTATTGCACCTAACACCCTGCTTCTCATTCCCATCATAGTTCTTGCTCTGTTCACTGTACATTATGACTGTTCAATAAATCTTGTTCAATACATGATGTTTGTTGTATACACTGATTTGTACTTAGCACCTTGCTTCCAGTCACACCTCCATTCCCAGCAGCAACCCTTTCACGGCAAACTCCCAGCAATGAAAGGGTTGTGACCTAGTTCACCTCCTGAATTCCAATCAAAAACATTTCTTTTTCCAATAATATTTATTTCTAATAAATATTTAACATTGCATGCTACCAAGTTTAGCGTCTAGACTTTTCAGTTTCACAGAGTGTTCTCCCCAACGCAAAGACAGGACTGACGACGGAAATCAAAAAAGTTTCCAACTAGTCCATCAGCCCTGCCTGTGCAAAAGAAACAGTTGCAAAGCTCCAGCACCACGCTACGTATGCATACAATAACGAGCATGAATAATTGGAAGCACCATAACTTATCGTAACCTAGTTTATGGACTTAGATTTTTTTTTAATTGCATCTAGAGGTGGCAATCTAGTTTAATGAAGGTCATCTAGAGGTTGTGACCTAGTTTGTGGACTAACATTTTGAAGGTTTTGAAGGTCATCTAGAGGTTGCGACCTAGTTTATGGACAACGTATTTTCATTGAAAAAAATTTGAAACTTTCGGCGCCTGTACCTCTGTTAATATGAACCCGACCATAATTTACTTTTACAGACTTCTAGATGAGGGTCAATAAAAAAATAAAAAAAAATACAGATATAAATTTGGCCCACCCGTTTGGTAGCTACGAGCGCTTAAAAAAAAACTTTCCCCCATGTAAACCGTTCTCATCTATGCTTCTCTGTATATGGAAATAAAAAAGAGAGGTGGTAATGGATCACAAAACCCGGACCTCTAAAACACTAATCCTCGACGCTACTGCGTACGCCATGCCACACGATGGAAGTTGCAATGCTTACTCAATGTATCTCAATTCATTCGTATTGTAATTGTAACTCCAAATATATATGGATTTACGAACAGAGGGTCTCTTTGGATTCACAAAATATCCAAGAATACGATCTGATGATAAAAAATATGAAAATTGAAAAAAAAAATTGAAGTCGTTTTTTTCAAAGTCCAAAAAATGAGTTTCAACACATGGTCTTTTTAAAAACGCCTCTAATAGATCTTGCCCCATGATTGCAAAACTGTTTACGGTTTTTTGGCGGAAACGTACCGTTTGTCTGTAAACAAATAATGAATATTCGACCCAAATATTGTTATTGTAACTTTTAAGCCAAATATGGATGGATTTACGAACTGATGGTTTCACAGGATACAAAAAGTATCAAAGAATGCGATCTGATCATTTAAACTGCAAAAATTGCAAAAAAGTATTTTTCAACGTTTTGCAAGATTTTCAATTTCCACACTTTGTCTTTTTATGATCGAATTCGATAGAAATTGACCCCGTGAATCCGAATCCGTAAACCGTTTTTTGCGGAAACGTACCGTTTGTCTGTAAACAAATAATGAATATTCGACCACAAATATTGTTATTGTAATTGTAAGGCCAAATATGGATGACTTTGCGAACTGATGGTCTCACAGGATGCAAAAAGTATCAAAGAATGCGATCTGATCATAAAACTGCAAAAATTGCATAAAAATATTTTTCGACGTTTTGCAACCAGGTCTTCTCAGATTTTCAATTTCCACACTTTGTCTTTTTATAATCGAATTCGATAGAACTTGACCCCGTGAATCCGAATCCGTAAACCGTTTTTTGCGGAAACAAACCGTTCGTCTGTAAAAAAATAATCTTTATTCAACTCGATACTTTCAAATTATAATTGTAGGGCTAAATATAGATGGATTTACGAACAGAGGGTATCTTTGGATTCACAAAATATTTAGTACGGTAATACGATCTTATGATAAAAATATGAAAATTGAAAAAAAAAAATGAAATTTTTTTCCATGTCCAAAAAATGAGTGTCAACACCTTGTCTTTTTAAAATCGTATTTGATGGATCTTGACCACGTGATCGCGAAACCGTCAACGGTTTTTTTGCGGGAACGTACCGTTTGTCTGTAAACAAATAGTCTATATTCGACCCAAATATTGTTATTGTAATTATTGTAAGGCCAAACATGAATGGATTTTCAAACTGATGGTCTCACAGGATGCCAAAAGGATCAAAGAATGCGATCTGATCATAAAAACTGCAAAAATTGCAAAAAAGTATTTTTCGACGTTTTGCAACCAAGGCTGTAGTCTTTTCAGATTTTCAATTTCCACACTTTGTCTTTAAATGATCGAATTCGATAGAACTTGACCCCGTGAATCTGAATCCGTAAACCGTTTTTTGCGAAACAAACCGTTCGTCTCAAAACCGGTCGTCGTCAAAGAATGCGATCTGATCATTTAAACTGCAAAAATTGCAAAAAAAAGTATTTTTCGACGTTTTGCAACCAAGGCTATCGATTTTCAATTTCCACACTTTGTCTTTTTATGATCGAATTCGATAGAACTTGACCCCCTGAATCCGAATCCGTTAACCGTTTTTTGCGGAAACAAGCCGTTCGTCTGTAAAAAAATAATCTATTTTCAACTCGATACTTTCAAATTATAATTGTATGGCCAAATATAGATGGATTTACGAACAGAGGGTCTCTTTGGATTCACAAAATATCCAAGAATGCGATCTGATGATAAAAAATATGAAAATTGAAAAAAAAAATTGAAGTCTTTTTTTTTCCAAGTCCAAAAAATGAGTTTCAACACCTTGTCTTTTTAAAATCGTATTTGATGGGTCTTGACCACGTGATCGCGAAACCGTAAACGGTTTTTGGCGGAAACGTACCGTTTGTCTGTAAACAAATAATGAATATTCTACCAAAATATTGTTATTGTAATTTTGAAGCCAAATATGGATGGATTTACGAACTGATGGTTTCACAGGATGCAAAAAGTATCAAAGAATGCGATCTGATCATTTAAACTGCAAAAATTGCAAAAAAGTATTTTTCGACGTTTTGCAACCAAGGCTATATATAGTCTTCTCAGATTTTCAATTTTCACACTTTGTCTTTTTATGATCGAATTCGATAGAACTTGACCCTGTGAATCCGAATCCGTTAACCGTTTTTTGCGGAAACACCGTTCGTCTGTAAAAAAAAATTAATATTCTATTTTAATTAATCTAGCCATGTGAAGGCCGAAAGCAAATATCGATATATATCGCAATAGCAACACAAAAATAGTGAACCAACACTTTTGATCTTTGACCTTCGCGAAGGGGGCGAAATTTATAACCGTGTAAAATGCTGCTCATGTGTTATAATAGCTTGGGTTTATTAATTTGCAATTAATTGTATTTTATTTTATTAATGATGTGTTTAGGGTTTTAAAATAGATTCGCGTGCATTTGTTAATATAACGAAGACATTCTTTATTTGAAATACCTAAAAAGATAATTTCTTATTGCTTTAATCATATTATTAATTATTTTTTATTATTTGCAAATTACAAAGATATCCCCTATTTAATGTTTGAATGCTATAACTGCTCTAGAATTGTTTTATAAATACATCCTATTTTTCCATAAGAAATAACAATTCCGTAAGGAAGGGGAAATTATTCTCTGCATATGCATGTAAACCCTATGCAACAAGTTGACTTGCAGAACCATCAATTTTGCAAGCTGGCTGAATGCGTGCAACTCCATTAGAATGCCGTTGCCAGGGCGTAGGGAAGAATAAAGAAGAACACTGACAAAAAATAGAGAAAAAAATGGCCGACTGTATGATGAACTTGTGCATCAACTCAACTTTGTTTTTAAATGAATCAGAATATGTGAGTACATTTTAAGTAAATAACTCTAATATGTATTCAATAATTACGATTTGTAAAATTTGTGAACTAAATCATGATATTTGGTTACTTTTAGATGCGGCAAGAATTGCGGCCTCCGCCTAGCTAGCTAGACGGGGACCCTAGCTCACCATGCCCGAAGAGGCCCACCTGTTGCAATTCTCAAAACCGAAAATCGTGCGGTAAGTGCAGAGAGCGTACACGATACAATACATTGGTTGCATTTACCCGTAGCCCGTAGGGCTCTGGGTGCCTGATTGATGTAGGCCTAGGCCTAGGCCTAGGTATCTAGGTGTAGCCTAGGCAAATACTAGGCCCTATAGGGTCCACAGTCGTGCAGCAGCTGAACGCAGGAAAGCTAGGCATAGGCTTCCTACACCTATAGGTCGTTCCAGTCTAAAATCTCAGGCGAGTTATAAAAGGGTACATGCCCTCCCTATACAGGGTTAGCAGTACCCATAAGCCAATAGTAGGCCTAGGCCCTAGGCAAGTTATATTCTGTCCGTGGGGTTTGTAGCTGCTGTCGGCACCAGCTGAGAAGGAGTGCCTTGTTGAATAATGGGGATGAGTGACATGTATAATCTCCACAATACCGTCGCCTCCCTTTGAGGTTAGCGATGGATTGTCAGGGTGTTAGTTGGATTGAAACTAAGTAGGCCTAGGCCTAGGCCCTACTGTAATATGGGCGAACACCAGTAGCGCTGACACACAGCAAGGAATGGTTGACAACCTACGGTGTGTGGTGCAGCCGTCTAAAGTTAGTTAGATCTGTGTATGATGAATTGCGATCAATGCTGCGTGTTTCAGCGCTGCCACATGAGACAGAATGAATTACCACCGCTGTCAGTATTTATCTCCCACGTAACGTTAAATTCCATAGCTTTCCAGTATTGCGGGCAACAAATGGCCACTTAATCGGTTTGTTGGAGGGAGGGAGAGGGGAATGAACGAATCGGGAAATGTTCTTACTCAAAATTATTTAAATGTCTGGAAAATGCATTGTGGTCAATTACATCCTGATACAATATATTGTACACATTACTGTGTGCCAGCCAGAAAGTCTTCGCGTGCCGTTTGTTCGCCACCCCTCGATTATAACATTTGACGACATAATAATATGTTGAGTTGAAAGAAGTTAAAGTTACCATAGGGAGAGTACACTTGTAAATTGACGATACTCTGGAAACCTTATTGCCTCCCCCTCATCCCAACCAAGGTATGTTTATGTACCATATTTTAATTTATTTTTGTGTTTTCTTTCAGATCCAACAATTAATATACGTAGGCTTAGGTCGTGATCGTGTTGACCCATCCTCAAGATTTTAAAGTCAATCGTGGTCAATGTGCAATATGAACAGTTCAGTGGCAAAGGACACATTAAAACGTGCTTAAACAGTTTTGTGATTTTAGAAAGAATAATTATGTACCAGTATGTCTAATGTAATTCAGTATGAATTTTTAATTTAAAATTAATATGGGCACTAGCTAGCTCTTTTGCTGCGTACATAGCAACTTTAGTCGAAGGTAACCATTGCATGTGAAATTCGACTGTAGTCACTGTGTCTCTAAAAGTTAATTTTTCACTGCTAGATCATAGCAGGCATTATGCATGTATGCCTAGGCCTACCCTATGTATAGCAGTAACTTATACATGTATTTTTGGGATGTTTTACCTATACTTTTTAACTTTAAAAAATCACAACAATGAACAATTTTCAACTGAAAAATTAAATTCTGGGTCATGGGGAAGTCTTCAAATACCAATAAAAAAAAAATATTTTAGACCAAGCAAAATTATTACATTTTTGGGGTGTTTTTGAGTAGGCTAATTTTCCAGACATAGAGGAGTTTTTAATGACACAGCAAAAGGGTTAAATACTGTGTGACTACATTTTGTGTTACTCTTGATTTGTATCACGATTCATAAACATTCTTCTTCAGTAGAACCTGATACGTCATGTCAATAGGCCTACTTATGAATTGATCGTATTTATATTGTATTTATTGATTTTATCGTACCTACTTGGAATATTGATTAGTGCTTTTTAAATATACATATTCTAGGCTAAAAATTGCATATTTTGTCAAATATTGTTTTGTGAGGTTAGGCTATGCATATGCCTACATGTGTTTGATGTTACTGTTACCTATATGGAATTCTTATCAGCAGCCTATTATAATAGGTCTACATATGGTCTTATGTTTACAATTAAATTGTAAAGCCAATTGATGTTAAAACAGCTGTGCAATGCAACTATGTTTGTAGCTTGTGTGGTGAATGTGCGGTTACATGACCTTTAATGTGTTGCTCCATTTGTGTTTGTAGATAGGCCCTACTGTAGGTACTCATCTTGATATTTGCCTTTTATTTGGAAGAGAGATAAGCTTTCCAACTTTAATCTAATTGTGGATGCTTTAATAATTGAAATCTATTAATTAAGCGAGCGAAGCGAGCGTCTCCACGAGACTCTTATGGCACTTCGTTCTGTTTTTTTTGTTTTTTTGTACTAGACTCTTATGGCACTTCATTCTGTTTGTTTTTTGTTTTGTTTTTATGTCTGTCGATAGCGGTCGAACGGAAAGTCCGATCAACTTGAAATTTGGACCATCCACAAGCCTCAATGTAGATTGAAGGTGTATAGTTTTGAGGCAAAATCGTTTTAAAAGTTACAAAGTTACACTCAATAACTGTTAGTAACGGTGGCAGACCGCCGCGAAAACTCTAGACAGAATGACAACGAAAATTCTTAGCAACGCAAATTGCACTGCATTCAACAATATCGAGAAGTATAATAGCTATGGAAATTAGAAAAAATTTTGTAATGCACATTCTTGAATTGTTGTTAATTGTTGTTTTTATTAGCTTTGAGATATTTTCGCCAGAACGTTCGTAGATATGGACGCGCTCGCTTATCAACGCGTCAAACAGAGTGTTTTCCTAGTTGTAGTTCAGGTAAATCTGTACAGTACAAAGAATTCTCATTATCAATTCACCTGTTGAGATATGTTCTGAAAAATGTTTTCATAACTGGTGATAGTAAAGTCTGAATTTAGTAATTACAGTTTTGTATAATATTGTTTAGCCTACTTTTTTAATTTGTGTCTTTGATATATATTCTGTAATCTAAAGTTTTATGAACCTGCTAAAAAACATTTTACACCTATCTTATCTCAAAGTATTGTGTCTGATCAAAAGTGAAATCAATTTCATGGATGTGAAAACTTCTAAAAGACATTTTACGAAAGTAAAGAATGAACACTGCAATTCAAATGATATTTGGTTACTAAGTACACTATATGACAGCTCTACTATTTAACGCTCTTGATATTTGTAACTGTGTGTCGCAAAGTGGTTAGGCCTAGGCCTATCAATTTAAAAAAAAAAATTACACAACTGACATGTGACTCTTATCTGAAGTGAACCAACCAACAACAGCAGGAACTTAAATTTAGTTAGACAAAAAATGTGTTACACAATCTCTTAATTTATTTTATTTCATGCGGATCGTGTGTTTTCAAATGTTTTGTGTTATTATCATCATGATTGCATTTTATGTGAGAAGAGAAGACTGAAGTGAAGTGATATGAAGAACTTGTGAGAACTTTTTCAAAACAGATACCTATTCAAGAAAAGTGATTGATTCTGTAATGCTGTACTACTTACTTTTGTACTTGTACTTACTTGATTGCCATACTGTGAACCTGTATTACTTGCTACACTGTATATCTAGGCTACTACTGTATTGATGCTTGTACTTGCTTGCCATACTGTATAACTGTATTGTTTGTTGCTTGCTACTGTACTGATGCTTGTAATGCTGTGCAACTGTATTGCTTGTAACATGTCCATGTACCCTCAGCGTCGGCAGAACTTCATCTCGCTGATCAGCGAATGTCTCCCTGGTCAGCGAACGTCTCGCTAGCCCAAGCTCTTCTTGGTGAGTGAAATTGTTTACTTTAAATGTTGTTTGACGAATCTTATTTCTTTGGTTAGTCGTACAAAAGTCCTTTGCCTATTAATACATTTTTAGAGCTTCTCAAATGCTCTCATTCGACCCATCATGCTAGATCTTGTTATTACCAGCAGGCCTACTTAGCGAAAGGTTTATTTTATTTCCTCTTCCTAGAACAGTTTAGTCGTTTCTCTCTTGTTCATACAGTTTGTAATATCACTAGTTTCCTAAGCTCTTTATTTGGTACAGATATTCTCTCAGTGTGTCTTTATATCTGTTAAGGTTAAAGCTTTCTCCTTGTATGCCATATTCTTGCCATGGTTTATCTGGAGCCTGCATTCAATTCATTCATCTAATTGATATTTGATCTTCCTCATTCATGCATTTTGCAAAAGATGTGTTAGCAGTAGGCATCACTGCGTGCAACCAGGCAACGTTTCTCATGCCAACCTTGTACTTTTGTTGTTGCAGGAGGCTACGCAGTCGACAAAACGCAGTCAACGCAACTCTGTCTACAACGGGAGAATGTGTGAGTGAAACAATATTTGAGTAATAGAAGGGGTTAACCGTTACAGGTCGCAGAAACAGATCTCGTTGCTAATTCCAACGTGCATCAAGCGGTGAACCTCACTCCCAACTTAGGGTTCTTGATTTGTCTTGAGCTATGTGCATGAGGGTTGCGTATGAGCCTGTCACTGAGGGACAGGGCACAGAGAGATGTTTGAGGATTCAAATAGATATGTTTTAGCAGCGTTTGGATTTGGATGGAGCCAGTTTAGTGTTTTTGTTTACGTCGGGTTGGTAAATGAAAGAATAGATTTGAGTCAACTTGGCTCGGTGCTGCTAAACCTAGACGAATAGTGGGCATATAGTAATTAAATTGAGAAAAGTAAAATACTATTCCCATAGATTGAAAACATATCTTTCATTTGGAAAAAGACGGATACCAACACTGTTAAAAATTTAATTTTTTTGTATATAGTTTGGGCTATGCAAATTTATAACAGTTATTCAATTCATACATTTTCAAATTCGATAGATTTTATGTTGATCACTACTTTACTGATTGGGTCTCATATTATGGACTACCATAGTAGAACGTAGTTCGTATAGACACCGATGGAGGGCAGTTCTCCCTTTTGAGAAACATTTCTTATTGTTCATTAAAACTAGGAAAACGCTCTGTTTGACGCGTTGATAAGCGAGCGCGTCAATATCTACGAACTTTCTGGCGAAAAGCTTTCAATGCTAATACTAACAACAATCAACAACAATTCAAGAATGCGCATTGCAAAAATTGTTCTTATTTCCATGGCTATTCTACTTTCCGACATTGTTGGATGCAGTGCAATGTGCGTTGCTAAGAATTTTCGTGGTCATGTTTTCAACACGGTCCGCCACCGTTACTAACACTTATTGACAGCAATAGAAATGTAATTTCTGCCTCTAATACGTATTGGATCGCGTTTACAATAGTATATTTGTGACCGGACAGAAATTTACTATAAGATAGCCACCTCACATTTTGCCGTTACTGCGTTTTAGAAAAATATTTTCGAGTAACTTTCGTGTAACTTTGCCAATACTTATCAGATCGCCATAAGATAAGATTAACATATTCGTGACCGGAAAAATCTGTAGAAAAATCTGGCTATCTCACATTTTGCCGCCATTTTGTTTCAGAAAAATATTTTGCAGTAACTATGGTGTAACTTTGTAACTTTCGAACGATTTTGCCTCAAAACTATACACCTTCAATCCACATCGAGGCTTGTGGATGGTCCAAATTTCAAGTTGATAGGACTTTCCGTTCAACCGCTATCGACAGACATAAACAGAACGAAGTGCCATAAGAGTCAAGTGGAGACGCTCGCTTAATTAATAACAATCTTATTTAAATGTATAAAAAAAATGGCTTAAAATCAAAAAATTTATTTAAATTGAAAAACATTATCCACCCTGGTTTTGAAAACTGGCCTGCTTAAAACTTGTATGAAAGTGGTAGGATTAGAATGCGGTTCCACTTTGCCGCTAGTTTCCTTCTTAGTTTACATATCTCAAATGGGCAGGCAGGGTCTCATGCCAGCTCACATGCACACAGCTCTCTTGGGGTACGGCAACGCACGGTTGGAAACGTTAACGCGTTGGAGCTAGCGACGATTCATGTCGCGACACGTCAAGGTCAACGGCTCATTCTCGCTGCGTATCACATCCTCCCCCGTCACGATAAACACCCTCTCACGGCTCGATATTAACGTAACGTTACACTGCTCGCAATAACGAACCTTGACAATTATTTGTACTAGAGGCGTAATTTAACTCTTAAACCCTCATCCCATACTTAGCTTCTGTTTTGCCTCGATTCATTGGTAGCCCACAAAAATGTGGTTTTTACAAAGAGCATTTGATTAAAATGAGAACGAGCAATGTCATCTCCATTCCTCCCTGGACATGTAACCAACCTTCGTTTAAAACCATGTTTAAACGTTTAAATTTGGCGATTATATTGTTGAGAGTCATTATAACGAATTGAATGGGAGCGAAGTGTTACTTGATTTAAGAATTGTTATGTCATAGTGATAAACCATTCTTAAATATGTACATTCATAAGCAGATTATGGAATTTCAAATACAGTTAGTTAATAATTATGTAAGTTATTATGATATTTATGTATTATGATCATTTTGTTATAATGACTTTTCATTATATTGATAGAAAAATGAAAACTTAGAAGCTCATTACTTTCTTACTACCATAGTGTGTTCCTAATTTGTGAATAAACTATGGGCATTAATTTTTAATGTTAATAATAATCATTATTATTATTAATATTTAATAGTGACTAAAATAAACATAACGTTACGTATTACGATCTTAATAATAATGATATTATGAAAAAACATTAAAATTGAGGCTCGAGTTAAATTCTTCGTAAACGTTGTCAAATCTCGACTGTCAGATTTCAACGTTTAAACGATAGTTCCCTCCCCGTTGTCAGCGCTAATGAGCTCGTCGAGTGTAAACACGTGTCCCAGTCATGTTGTCTTAGTGACGATCTGTTGGCGGTGAGGTCGTGGTTTGCTCAGTTGGTGCTGAACTATGCAAACGATGTAACGTAGTGTTCACGCTGCCACTACCCACCGCCACTGTAACCTGTTTGTTGCCAGCGGTACGCAGTAGACATTCTTGGGAAAGCAGCACATGGATCATTTGAGGGCTTATGAAATATCATATCCATAGTATGGACCCCCTTTGTTTGATACAATTTAGCGTTTATGATTTACGTCCTAGTACAAAAACAGTTAGTGGCTGCATTTAATCTGGTTTCAAAAGTTGTTTGTTTTTTCTGTGGCTTAATTAAAACGTGTTGTGATGGCAAAGTGGTATTTCTGTTAGAACGCTAATAACTAAGGCTAATACATAAACTTTAAAGCTAACAATTAAGGCTCTGACCATGAATATTGTAAATGTATCATGTCGTTGATGTGGGCTATGTTGGGAAACAAGTGGGAAATTCACACTCACATTTATAAGTATTTCAGAAATAATATTTTGCCATAGGTAAATATAAAAAAAATCTTGAGAATTTTTTTAAAACTTGAAGCAAGTTTGTAGCTACACCATAAAAGTGTCTGTCTTGAAAATGTACACAACAAAAACGTTTTTTGTCAATAGTAGCCTAGTACTTGTTGATTTCTTTCGACATATTTCTAACCCGCACATCGTATTTGTATAATGGGTAAAAATCAAGAATGAAGTACGTATATATACAAAAAGTAATCGTACAGTAATCAAAAGTTTTTTCGTCAAACAAAGTATTCTCTCGGTTTTGACATAGCATAACGTGGTAGAACTAAGTAAAGTAGAGTAATTTGCGGCAGTTAATCTCATTCGTCACGTCAAAACTTGTAATTATACGCTAATTGTTGTAGGCCTACTAGTATTTATTTTGTGACAAAATAGAAAATACTGATCTGTAGTTGCATTTTGGCATACGAACTACAGCCCGGTTTATAGGCCTACAGAGTAGAAATCATCTTACCACTAATGATTTATTACATATTAGTTTTGAATACCACTTGACTGAACAACACTTCTTGTGTTTGCCTATAACATGTCAAATTTCAAATTACTATAAATAATATTATTCTAATATAAAATATCAAAAGTATAAATTCTAATTTAGCTTGTATGTAAATTTCATTTATATTTCAAAATACATTAATACAAATTATCTCCTCACTAAAAATCAGTTCATGTAAATGATTGGGTCTACCATAAACATGGATTTACTCGTTATGTGAGGTGAGGCTTGTCATAGAATTTAACTCTTTCAATTGCATTGCAAGGATTCATTGTTGCATTTGTCAACTATGACATTTCGCGGTAGTCTACTTTAGTCCCGACAAAACCAGTGTTGCTGCTTCTGTTATATCTAGTGCTGCCCTGAATGTCGTACCGTGTACCACTGGCAAATATGTTTGTGTATAGTTATGAGCATACGTAGAGATGAGCTGTACATTACTGAAGTAGGCATTTGTTTGTAAGAAAGTTCAAATTGCAGAACTGTGCTCGAAGGACAACTCCGTCATTTCCTCCATGCAAATAGAGCGTTTCAAGCCGTTCATTGTTCAGTTGGAATGAAATTACCGTAGTGTATTTTTCGTAATTTGGTATCGTGTATCGGTTGTAGATTGAGGTGTTTGTTTTTCACAAGGCGCAATAAAACGTAATGTGCTATTTGATGAGATACGTATTTTTTCTTCACATAGCTCCAAATACTACGTCTTTAGGAAGGAAAATCAAATCGTGAAATAAAACGAATTTTGCGGTTTTATGCGAAATAACAACATTTTTATTAATCCAAAAAACTAAATAACAACCAATTTGGCCTATTTACGGTATTCGAACGGAAATTCGCGTTGTATTTTAAATTAAAATGTAAATATTTAAACAAAATACTTATCTTCTGCAACGTTAAATGTCTGGTAATGTTCTGCTCATAATCTCATAGCCACAGGCAGCGAGCAAGATGTAATATTTTATATGGCAGTATTGCTTGTTATTAATTATTTTAGTGTGTACAATGCAAGGATTGTAAAAGAATATTAGAGACATATAACGCCAGTTTTTGCTTTTTTAAATACCAAATTTGGGAAAAAATAAAACTATGTTCTACCTTCTACATCTCTAATAATATATTTTGAATCGCTCCGGTTTGGAAACGCCAATACAGCGTCAGACCCTGTGAATCTTGTTCCTATGACACACAAGATACGTTGGGGTCATAAGCAAAGCGGTACGTCTACATGCTAGTATTGCGCGTGACATGCACGTTTGAGTTCATTAATAATTTGTTGAAACGATTTATTCTCGAAAATTTTACCTTGATTAAACAATCATTCGAATATAAATTGAGATTTTTTTTCGAACTGGTTGGTAGTAATGTACGTCAATCTGGTGGCGGAGGTACTTTCCAACAAGCCTTGTTTTCTAGCAATACTCTCATAAGTAGACAATAGGTCGGAGTCGGAGTTGATCGAAAAGTAAATGCTTCATGAAAGAACTATTTCAGTTTTCCAATTTTAACTCTGGGAAGGGATAGCAAGACACGTAGGCGGTAGTCTATTCACAATTGATAGAGATACTTAAAAATGATTACCTAAATTTGCTTTTTTTAACTGTTTTTCTCTTAGGCTAAATCAATCATTCTGGAATTTGTAAAATGAATTGTTGGAATTACTTGTAAATGACAAAATAAAAGCTAGGAATATCGTCATGTAACTACCTTTTTTACTGTGGCGGCAAACAAATTTTTGACTTTGATCAAATAACCTTGATTTTCAAACTTTAAAAACCCCATTCTCGAACAAGTGAATGACGTATTCCTTCTTCGTCGCTGGGTAACGCTTGTAGGTAGGCACTGGAAATGATGGATTGTCTCAATTCACTAATCGAAGTTTCTGCACTTTCAGCTTGACTTACATATGCTCATAACTATACACTTGGTTGTTGCAGGATGTTTTGGCAAACCAATTGCCCTGCAGACGAGACTGATGACTGTGTGAACTCCAAGGGATCGAACGCAAGGAGGTCAGAGTGAAGTGGTGGCCGACACTTAGGCCGCCGCTTCACTCTGACTTTGTTGCCTTCGATCCTTGTTCTCGGCAGTCATCAGTCTCGTCAGGCGTTGGACAGTATAGTCCGAGCGGCATGCCAAACCTTCGCGCTGAACCTGGTCGCACGAAAAATCCCCTGTAAAAAAATGGCTATGTCCATGAGGGCCTTTCAAAAGTTTTCAAAAAGTACTTACATTTAGGACTTAGTTTTTTTTTTATATTTATATATTTTATTTATCTTGTACAATTTTTATTACATATTATATTACATGTGAATTGTATATTAATTATTACCAAATAAATATGATTACAAAATATATGAGTTAAACATTATTGATTAGTAAACAAACAATGATAAAGAAATAAAGGAAGATAAGAATGAAGCAAGCAAAGAAAGAAATGAAGCAAGCAAAGATATAAATGAAGCAAGCAAAGAAAGAAATGAAGCAAGCAAAGAATGAAATGAAGCAAGCAAAGAATGAAATGAAGCAAGCAAAGAATGAAATGAAGCAAGCAAAGAATGAAATGAAGCAAGCAAAGAATGAAATGAAGCAAGCAAAGAATGAAATGAAGCACGCAAAGAATGAAATGAAGCAAGCATGAGAAATGTGACACAAGAGCACAAGTGAATGGGACCTGTGAACAGTGATGGGAGTGCCGCGCTAGAGTGTAGCGTACTGGCTGCGGCATGGAGAGGGGTTACATGGCAACAAGACAAGTCTCGTGTCCATCCAACCCACCTCCACACCGCCTCCCATCACTGTTCAGAGCAAGATGATAATGATGATGATGATGATGATAAGATAGAAAGAAGAAGGAAAGAGATGTGCAAAAATGGTGATAAAAATCTTGCAATTTAAATAAAAAGTTACACGAATCACCTGACTGATTTTTGTAATCATTATAGTTGAAGCTGCAAACTAGCGCAAGATTAGTAATTGTGTTAAAACTAGGGGTGTGTGAAGCTACGAAACTATCGAATCCGGATCGAATCTTTTAATATTTGAATTCAATTCGTATCTCGAATCCGAAATCTTAATACTTCGAACTACTCGCAGTTATATCGATTGGTTGATTACCGAACTATCGCGTGACTAACGTGGCCGCTGTCTACGTCACTAAAACTACGTTCATTCGTCGTTCCGCTGATTATATAAATCTATCATAATTAATTTGGCTTGGTGGGTTAACTCTTTCCGGCACGTTTTTAAATATTCGGTTTACGTAACAATATGTAACTGGGTAATGTTTTGTAAAAAATATTCATTTTTATTTTGGAATTTTTTGTTAAATTTTGGAATACTTATGAATAAAAATATTTCATTCAGTGTGAAATGTGTTTGATAAAAATGAGCTAAAATCCCATTTTTATCCCTTTTGTTTACATTTTGTTTCTCAATGTTATCTCAAATGAAACTCAAGTTAATAAAAATTCAAATTCCCGGGACATTTCAATAAACGTCCCGATTTTACTTTTTTTTATGCTTTACTATTTTTTAGGGATGTCAAACGATTAAATTATTATAATCGATAATCGAATTTACTTTCACCTCCATAATCGATTATTTATCGATTTTAATCGTTTTGTTAAATGTCGGTATAGTAGCAAGTTTCTTCCAAACTTCGGTCTGGTTTCGGTTAGTTTGAATTGCCCGCGCAAGCCACGAGTTCGCAATTCGACTTCTTTTCGACTATCGATATATTTTACGTCACGGAGCATTTTTGTTATGTTCTGTCCAAGATTTCGACGATAATTTCTGTCCTAGTTAGGCCTGAAGGGCTATAGTTATTCACTTCCCGTTTTTTTGAACCAATAAGTAATTAAGTATGCTGAATATGCGTCGTAATATTATTATTTTCATGTGCAGCGTAATTAAAATTTACGTGATGTGAACTAAAAATCGTAGCGACTTTTCTAACCTTACTTCTCTTGTTATTTGTGAACAAACATAACAACTCGTATTTTTATAGATGGTAGGCGTCGAATGCTGGGTCTAGGGTAGGCGACTAGACACAGCTATTCAAAATATGACTGGAAATTCGGCTCAAATTATGACGCAAAGTTATGCTGTTGCTGTTCTTAGGCCTAGGCCTACTGTAAATGAAACTGAGCAATAGCGATGCTAGCGCTAGCGCTCGCGCTCGAATAGGCGGCAGATCTTGAGAACTAAATTTAAAAAAGCGCGAAAATTTAAAATCGATTTTTTTTTAATAATCGATTAATAGTTTTCGATTAATAATCGATTAATCGAATCGATTTAATCGTAATCGTTGACATCCCTACTATTTTGTATTCTCAATAAAATTTCTCTCAGACATTGTATTACTTCGGGACAAAATTGAAGTGTCTGTGAGACCTTTGTACTACTCGTAGAAATGTGGTTATCTGTGGTAGCCACCATGCATTAGTGTATTACAGTTTCAGATAAATGTGGTCAATATTGGTGACCACTGTGCCGGAAAGAATTAACAGACATTTGGATTCGGATGTATATTCTGCTCGGGATTCGAGATCAAACGGTTGGATTCGCACACCCGTAGTTACAGTAGTAGTATAAGTGTAGTATATAGTAGTATAGCGTAGTGAATAAGCACGCGGAATTTTAAACTCGCTCTAGAATTAGCTTTTATTTTTTGACGAATTTTAGCTCATAATGAAAACCGGTCGTCACTTTTACAATGTCTGTAGTTGTTTTTCTTTTAAATCGGTCGTTAGTAAATCGTCCTGAATTTGTTAAATTGATCGTTAAAAACGTGGAGAATGATTACTAAAGCTATGCTTGTCAATATCATCATGTGTGTACTAGAGATAGGAAAAAGTGTTTAAAATCCTAAATGTTTATCCTCGTTTAAAACGATATTAATGTGCATAGGTTTACGTTATCCCCCCCCCCACACTGGAAGCGTATTTTGTTTCGTTTTTTAATTTTAAATTAATCTTTTAAAGAGCTTAGCACACACAGTGGCTGATGATAGTGACAAGCAAAGAAAGTTAGCGACTGCACAGCGTGAACAGGTTCGAGTTTGAGCCGACTTGAGAAATTGGATAAACCGTAATTGATATTCTGATTTTCTGCTGAGCGTCGAAGGAAAATCTACTCCACCTTTATTTTTCGTTTAACTCTTTCCGGCACAAATTTTAAATATTCAGTTTACATTAAAATGTGTAACTGGGAAATATTCTGTGACATATAAAAAATATTCATATTTTGTTATTTTCAATATTTTGGAATGCTTGTGAAGAGAAATTTCCAATGGGAATGCAATTGATAAAAATTAGGTAAAATCCCATTTTTACCATATTTGGTTGCATTTTGTTTATCAATTTTATCTCAAATGAACTAAAGTTATTAAAAAATCAAATTTCTGGACATTTCAAGAAATGTCCCAATTTTATCTTTTTTTTACACTTTACTATTTTAGATTCTCAATAAATATTCTTTCAGATATCGTATTACTTTGGAAAAAATTGTGGTATCTGTGAGACTATTCGTAGAAATGTGGTTATCGTTGGTAGCCACCATGCATTAGTTTATTACAGTTTCAGATAGATGGTGGTCAACTTGACTACTGTGCCGGAAAGAATTAAAACTCTAATAAACGTTGGAATTCTACCGCCCCGTTGAAACGACTCGTCCCCATCATGCACGCATCTCTTTTTACTCCTACGCCCAGCAAATTTGTGACTTTAAATACGAACAAAAAACACAAAATCGTTTTCACTATTGTTTCGATTGGAGCTAATTATTTCATTGATTCCATTCCATATAATTTACGTAAATTTGATTATCGCGATTTTTTGTTTTTAAAACGTGAAATTTAATTCTGTAAAACACCATTTTTGCATATCTTTAAAAATAGTAGTCATAGAACCATTGCTCCATTGCTCCCGCTCCGTGAAGGTCTCGTTCTGGTTGAGGCTCCAGTCGACTCGATGCGTTGAGCAGCAGTCAACTTGGTGTGTTTCCGTCTGCGACACAAAGAAGAGAACAAATTAGTATTGACAACTTAGTTTGTTGTATGCCTACCAGTAGGGAAAGATCGTTTCAACATTAAGTTATACCCACACTACACGGTTCAATACTTTCGTCAAACTTATTGAATTCATGGACAAAAAAGCATCTATTAATAGATGCTATATTGTTGCAGTTCAAACTGTTTTTGATTCGCTTTTGTTGTTGAATTCAATAAGTTTGACGAAAGTATTGAGTCGATTAATGCCGGCATTATAAACAATAATATTGTGTTTTTCAGTGATTGTTTAGGTTCTGTGTTTTTATTGTTTAGAATATTATAACCTATGCTCTACCTTATGAATCTACTCACAGCCTGCTGGATTGGTCAATCGGTACTGAGAAGGTCTACTTGATCTCCGCTCTGAAGGACAGATTGACCCATCCAACACGCTCTGGACTTTAGCTGGTGCTATGGTGGCGCTGTCTACATCAAATTTTGCGTGCAAAGCCCACTGAGCTCGGATGGACAATTACAAGTGTTAATATAGTCTGGGTTTGTGTGGCAAAACTATAGGAAACTCACCTGTAGAGTCGCGTGACGAGGCCGTTTGTATCGTAGTCCCCCGCAAGGCCGCTTGTATCGTAGTCTCCACTTGTTGGTAGACTGAAGGTGGCCGGGCCATCTTGGCAGGGGTGTGGTGTCCACTGAAAGAAAGTAATCAGTTTAGGCCAGCATACCATGAACATTTTTCTTTTTATTATTTTTCTTTTGGTATTTTCGTTATTATTATTATTATTATTTTTTTTTTGATTACATTTTTTTTTTTTAATTTTTGGTATTTTAACTGGCTGGCATAGTAAGTGGGAGGGGCTAAGATAGAAAAAATTAAGTTCTTCTGATGACATGCTCACCTATTCTTTATCTTGAATGTGCCGTGTGTTTGATAGGAGTCCCAAGATGAGACGACGATCCCTCGAAGTTCCGTTCCTCTTGCGTTGGTGTATTTGTGTGAATCCTAGTTGGATGGCTTTGGTTCTACAGCTGTCTTCTCTTTTGTGGGGTGCTTGATGATAAGTTGCCTTCTTCTTGCGCCTGTCTTTGGTTCTACAGCTGTCTTCTCTTGTGAGGGGTGGTGGGATCATAAGCTCTGCCTTCCCTTTGTGCCTGTCTTTGGTTCTACAGCTGTCTTCTCTTGTGAGGGGTGCTGGGATCATAAGCTCTGCCTTCCTCTTGTGCCTGTCTTTGGTTCTACAGCTGTCTTCTCTTGTGAGGGGTGGTGGGGTCATAGCTGCCTTCCTCTTGAGCCTGTCTTTGGTTCTACAGCTGTCTTCTCTTGTGAGCGGTGCTGGGATCATAAGCTCTGCCTTCCCTTTGTGCCTGTCTTTGGTTCTACAGCTGTCTTCTCTTGTGAGGGGTGCTGGGATCATAAGCTCTGCCTTCCTCTTGCGCCTGTCTTTGGTTCTACAGCTGTCTTCTCTTGTGAGGGGTGGTGGGGTCATAGCTGCCTTCCTCTTGTGCCTGTCTTTGGTTCTACAGCTGTCTTCTCTTGCGCCTGTCTTTGGTTCTACAGCTGTCTTCTCTTGTGAGGGGTGCTGGGATCATAAGCTGCCTTCCTCTTGCCTGTCTTTAGTTCTACAGCTGTCTTCTCTTGTGAGGGGTGCTGGGATCATAGCTGCCTTCCTCTTGCCTGTCTTTGGTTCTACAGCTGTCTTCTCTTGTGAGGGGTGGTGGGGTCATAGCTGCCTTCCTCTTGAGCCTGTCTTTGGTTCTACAGCTGTCTTCTCTTGCGCCTGTCTTTGGTTCTACAGCTGTCTTCTCTTGTGAGGGGTGGTGAATCATAAGCTGCCTTCCTCTTGCGCCTGTCTTTGGTTCTGCAGCTGTCTTCTCTTGTGAGGGGTGGTGGGATCATAAGCTGCCTTCCTCTTGTGTCTGTCTTTGGTTCTACAGCTGTCTTCCTCTTGTGCCTGTCTTTGGTTCTACAGCTGTCTTCTCTTGTGAGCGGTGCTGGGATCATAAGCTCTGCCTTCCTCTTGTGCCTGTCTTTGGTTCTACAGCTGTCTTCTCTTGTGAGGGGTGCTGGGGTCATAGCTGCCTTCCTCTTGAGCCTGTCTTTGGTTCTACAGCTGTCTTCTCTTGTGAGGGGTTGTGGGGTCATAGCTGCCTTCCTCTTGCCTGTCTTTGGTTCTACAGCTGTCTTCTCTTGTGAGGGGTTGTGGGGTCATAGCTGCCTTCCTCTTGCCTGTCTTTGGTTCTACAGCTGTCTTCTCTTGCGCCTGTCTTTGGTTCTACAGCTGTCTTCTCTTGTGAGCGGTGCTGGGATCATAAGCTCTGCCTTCCTCTTGTGCCTGTCTTTGGTTCTGCAGCTGTCTTCTCTTGTGAGGGGTGGTGGGATCATAAGCTGCCTTCCTCTTGTGTCTGTCTTTGGTTCTACAGCTGTCTTCCTCTTGTGCCTGTCTTTGGTTCTACAGCTGTCTTCTCTTGTGAGCGGTGCTGGGATCATAAGCTCTGCCTTCCTCTTGTGCCTGTCTTTGGTTCTGCAGCTGTCTTCTCTTGTGAGGGGTGGTGAATCATAAGCTGCCTTCCTCTTGTGCCTGTCTTTGGTTCTGCAGCTGTCTTCTCTTGTGAGGGGTGGTGGGATCATAAGCTGCCTTCCTCTTGTGTCTGTCTTTGGTTCTACAGCTGTCTTCTCTTGCGCCTGTCTTTGGTTCTACAGCTGTCTTCTCTTGTGAGGGGTGGTGAATCATAAGCTGCCTTCCTCTTGCGCCTGTCTTTGGTTCTGCAGCTGTCTTCTCTTGTGAGGGGTGGTGGGATCATAAGCTGCCTTCCTCTTGTGTCTGTCTTTGGTTCTACAGCTGTCTTCCTCTTGTGCCTGTCTTTGGTTCTACAGCTGTCTTCTCTTGTGAGCGGTGCTGGGATCATAAGCTCTGCCTTCCTCTTGTGCCTGTCTTTGGTTCTACAGCTGTCTTCTCTTGTGAGGGGTGCTGGGGTCATAGCTGCCTTCCTCTTGAGCCTGTCTTTGGTTCTACAGCTGTCTTCTCTTGTGAGGGGTTGTGGGGTCATAGCTGCCTTCCTCTTGCCTGTCTTTGGTTCTACAGCTGTCTTCTCTTGCGCCTGTCTTTTTTTCTACAGCTGTCTTCTCTTGTGAGCGGTGCTGGGATCATAAGCTCTGCCTTCCTCTTGTGCCTGTCTTTGGTTCTGCAGCTGTCTTCTCTTGTGAGGGGTGGTGGGATCATAAGCTGCCTTCCTCTTGTGTCTGTCTTTGGTTCTACAGCTGTCTTCCTCTTGTGCCTGTCTTTGGTTCTACAGCTGTCTTCTCTTGTGAGCGGTGCTGGGATCATAAGCTCTGCCTTCCTCTTGTGCCTGTCTTTGGTTCTGCAGCTGTCTTCTCTTGTGAGGGGTGGTGAATCATAAGCTGCCTTCCTCTTGTGCCTGTCTTTGGTTCTGCAGCTGTCTTCTCTTGTGAGGGGTGGTGGGATCATAAGCTGCCTTCCTCTTGTGTCTGTCTTTGGTTCTACAGCTGTCTTCCTCTTGTGCCTGTCTTTGGTTCTACAGCTGTCTTCTCTTGTGAGCGGTGCTGGGATCATAAGCTCTGCCTTCCTCTTGCGCCTGTCTTTGGTTCTACAGCTGTCTTCTCTTGCGCCTGTCTTTGGTTCTACAGCTGTCTTCTCTTGCGCCTGTCTTTGGTTCTACAGCTGTCTTCTCTTGCGCTTGTCTTTGGTTCTACAGCTGTCTTCTCTTGTGAGGGGTGGTGAATCATAAGCTGCCTTCCTCTTGCGCCTGTCTTTGGTTCTGCAGCTGTTTTTTCTTGTGAGGGGTGGTGGGATCATAAGCTGCCTTCCTCTTGTGTCTGTCTTTGGTTCTGCAGCTGTCTTCTCTTGTGCCTGTCTTTGGTTCTACAGCTGTCTTCTCTTGTGAGCGGTACTGGGATCATAAGCTGCCTTTCTCTTGCACCTGTCTTTGGTTCTGCAATCGTCTGTTCCTCTTCTTAGCGGTTCTGCAATCAAAATAAAGTTTTAATTATATGTCGTAACTCATAATATATTGATTGCGAGAGGTGGCTTATTCCAAATTATTAGTGCCGTTCATCATTACTTCCAAAACTTTATTATTTTTTCTCTATTTAGCTGACACTGATGTGTCAATATATGCGTTTAATTGTATTTTCTAAAGAATCTTCACAGATTTTTCTTCTTGAACGTAAAAATTATCCAAGTAAATTGAAATATTTTTTTTCATTCAGCTTACCTGGTTCTGCTTGCGGGAGTACCACTCGCTGGTGGGTGACACTTCACGGGGTGAGGTGGTCGGCAGTACCGCTGCTGCAGTATAGCCTCGTAGTTCGCGTCCTCTCCTCTAATAGAAGAAAATACGAGGGAAAATATTAGTGTTTTGACTTCCGTCAAGTTGAGCACAAAGTCTAGATGTAGCAACTATAAAATTAACAGCCATTAAAGAAATATGCTTCTCTGCTCAACTTTTATGGACTATGTATCTTTATCTACACCTAGACATACATATAAATAATTGTTTATACAATTTTTATGATGTATCACTATCAGATGCAGTTGGGTACTTTTCCTGAAAACAGTTATTACCGTAATTATTTGAACAAAAACGCATCATCTGCTAATGATGACGATATAAATGCTTATTAAATACTACTGTACATAGTTTGACTGTCTGGTAATCTTATCATTAATATATTTGTGTATTTTTGTTTTTTAAAGTAGATATCTTCTATAGGCTATATAATCCTTTTGTATCTACATTATAAGAGTGTCCTTTACAACACCATCAGCTTACCTGGTTCTGCTTGCGGGAGTACCACTCGCTGGTGGGTGACACTTCACGAGGTGAGGTGGTCGGCAGTACCGTTGCTGCAGTAGTCTCGTAGTTCGCGTCCTCTCCTCTAATAGAAGAAAATACGAGGGAAAATATTAGTGTTTTGACTTCCGTCAAGTTGAGCACAAAGTCTAGATGTAGCAACTATAAAATTAACAGCCATTAAAGAAATATACTTCTCTGCTCAACTTTTATGGACTATGTATCTTTATCTACACCTAGACATACATATAAATAATTGTTTATACAATTTTTATGATGTATCACTATCAGATGCAGTTTGGTACTTTTTCTGAAAACAGTTATTACATTTTTTTTTACCATACATATTGTTAAAGAAACTGTTGACTGACGATTTGATCAAAAATGGATCATCTGCTTATGATCACGATGTAAATGCTTATTAAATACTACTGTATATTGTTTGACTGTCTGGTAATCTTATCATTAATACATTTGTGTATTTTCGTTTTGAAAAGTAGCTATCTTCTATAGACTACATAATCTTTTTGTGTCTACATTATAAGGGTCCTACACAACACCATCAGCTTACCTGGTTCTGCTTGCGGGAGTACCACTCGCTGGTGGAAGAACTTCACGGGGTGAGGTGGTCGGCAGTACCGGTAGCCTCGTAGTTCACGTCTTCTCCTCTAGGCCTAATAGAAGAGAATATAGTGTTGAGCACAAAGCCAGTACGTAGCAACTATACTAAAGAAATATGCTTCTCTGTTCAATTGTTATGGACTATGTACCTTTACCTACACCTAGACATACATACATATTTTATTTTATTGATATTATTAATTATATAGTTAAGCCTAATTGATTATACCTACACCAAGACCATTACATTAGATTTAGAGGTTAAATGGAAGAGCAAACTATGTTTGAATCTCGCCTTTTTTGTAAATGAGTTGTAACTGCTTTTTTTACAAATAAAGATTATTATTATTTTCATGATTTATCACTATCAGATACAGTTTGGTACTTTTTCTGAAAACATTCTACCATGCATATTGTTAAATACGAAACTGTTGACTGACGATTTGAACAAAAATGGATCATCTGCTTATGATCACGCTATAAATGTTTATTAAATACTACTGTATATTATTTGAATCTCTGATAATCTTATCATTAATATATTTGTGTATTTTTGTTTTTTAAAGTAGATATCTTCTATAGACTATATAATCTTTTTGTATCTACACTAGGAAAACGCTCTGTTTGACGCGTTGATAAGCAAGCGCGTCAATATCTACGAACTTTCTGGCGAAAAGCTTTCAATGCTAATACGAACAACAATTAACAACAATTCAAGAATGCGCATTGCAAAAATTGTTCTTATTTCCATGGCTCAGTGGCGTAACTACCGCCCCCGCAGCCCCCGCGGCCGCGGGGGGGCCCGGGGGTTTCAGGGGCCCGCAAGGGCCCCTGATAGTGTGTGGTTTTTGGTAAGACTTTGTTGCCATGCAATTAACTAATCTATTTTGAATACGTCCCTGTGTCACGTGTCACAAAAAAAATTGTAAACAAAAAACGGAACAACGAGTGCTAATCACATATTTCTTGGAAACTTCCTCATCCCAGGGTGTGGTTTCCGTGAAGGGGAGCTGCTTTGTGCTAAATGCACTGCTGTTTTAATGTGTAGCTCCACTCTGTGAGAAAATAAGTTTTTCCGTATTTAGCAATTTCAAAGCAAACCCCAATCATAGGGATGCCCACCAAAATGTTGACCACAAGTTAGTTGACATTGACAAGCGAGTGAAAAGACAAGATAATTGTTTGGTTGCTTTGAATGATCTTTTCCTTGAGTGACGAAGAATCCGTCGCTCGCCAGCGGTATCGCGCTAACTTTCTCGGTGAAGGGTCGTGGAATTTTTTTGACTTTCGCGCGTGTAAAACTGTTTTTATATTTAGCGTTGCAATTTGTGTTTATAGTAACTATGTGGTTTTAGTATAAAATTGTAAATATGTGTTTGTGCCGTGCTGTGTAACTTGTGTTTTGTGTACTATAAGGAGCAGTTCAGTGTAAGAATAACGATGCGATGAGTTATCGGAGTGAAAGTGGTTGTGCGAAAAGAAAAAAGAAGTTGGAAAGAGAAAAGAAAATAAAAAAACTGCCAAAGATCAATTCCTATTTTTCAACATCTTCTAACGTACAAACAAATGAAATTGACATTTCGGAAGTAAACAAAACTGTTAGTTACCCGTGTTGTTCTCACCCCATCTCAGTAAGTGACCATAATCAGACTTCTGAGCCGGTTACGCTCGATAATAAAGTTCAATATCCTACAGACAGGGCTAATTTTCCTACTAATATTCTAGACTCTAACACAAAACGTTTGATTATTAAACATGGATCTTGCAGACCCAAAAATATATCTTTTCCACGCTACAAAGATAGTGAGAGGCGATGTTTTTCAGATTACACATAGAAAAATATGTTTCCAGGATCCGGGTACCCGGGTAATATGAGAGCTGGAACCGGTTCCGAATTTTATTACCCGATGTCATCCCTAGTGGAGACGCTTGCTTAATTATAAGTGTCCTTAACACAATCAGCTTACCTGGTTCTGCTTGCGGGAGTACACTTTACGAGGTGAGGTGGAAGGCAGTAGCTCGTAGTTCTCATCTTCTCAGCTAAAAGAGAAAAATACAAGAGAACTTTTTAATGTTTTTTACTTCCTTGAGCACGAAGTCAGTAGCCATAAATGCTTGCGTCTACTCTATTACTAAACTTGGCTTTCGGGTATAGCCGCGTCGATTGTTGCTTAAAAGCTGACGTTTCGGGCAGGTTACACTACCCATCTTCAGAGCTAAGACCTGAAGAAGTCACAGAATGAAACCTACTCGGTCCAGCTTCACTCCGTGACTGCGACAAGCCCTATTGTTTCCCGCGTATCGTTCTCCTCCGTGAGCCACCCAGCGCCTGTTCTACCGGTTCAACTCCGTCGTTATCTCCTGACGTCATCTCAGATAGCGCTCGCCGTGTTTCCCGCGCGTTGTTGATGCGATGTATAGTCGGTCTCCAAATGCGGCTCAACTTCAGTCCATCGTCCCGATTGAAATTATTTGGGTGCTTTTCAATTTCAATAGCTTCCCGGACCAGACGGGACCGAAAATGCGTTGTTACAGCTAAAGCTCTTGTTTCTTCGAAATTAATGCGGTGACCTTCATTGAAGCTATGTTCTGCTATTGCCGACTTATCTATGTGGCCCAGTTTTGTGTGGCTAATGTGTTCTTTCAATCTCGTTGAAATTGAACGCCCTGTCTGGCCTATGTACACTTTATCGCACGCGCCACACGGGATCTGGTACACACCCGACGTGTTCAGAGGCGGAAGTTTATCCTTGGCTTGAATGAGCATAGTTGAAATCTTCCTGTCTGCTGAGAAAATTGTCTTAATCTGGTATTTACGTAACAACCTCCCAATACGGTCTGTTACATTTTCCACATAGGGTAAGAAGGCCTGGGCAACAGCTCCTCGTCCTTCTACCTCCGACGGTTTTGAGGTCTTTGACACATTATTCACGCGTAAAGTTTGAGCTATAGCCCTATGCGCATATCCATTTTGTAACAACGATGTTTTAATTGTTTTATGTTCTGAGCTCAGGTGTTTAGCATCCGAAATCCTATACGCCCTAGTAGCTAGCGTGTTGAGCACAGCGCGTATTTGAGCTGGATGGTGGTGTGAGTCAGCATGCAGATATCGACCTGTGTGGGTTGCTTTCCTATACACCGAGTGTCCCAACGTTCCATCTTCATATCTCGTGACCAATACATCGAGAAAGGGTAATTTACCATCGCTCTCCACCTCCATAGTGAAAGTTATACTGTCATTTAAGCTGTTTAAGAATAACAGAAATTCATTTAGCTTTCCCATGCCATGGGGGCAAACCACGAAAGTGTCGTCCACGTACCTAAACCAATGAGTCGGTGCAAACGTTGCTTTCTTAAGAGCATTGATCTCAAAGTCTTCCATAAATATGTTTGCTATTGCTGGTGACGCTGGAGAACCCATTGGCGTTCCCTCCACTTGTTTGTAGTATTCACCGTCAAACATAAAATATGTCGACTTCAGGACCCCCTCCACCAAAGTTGCAATATGCGCAGGACATTTTTGGCGTATTACAGAGACCGCCTCAACTATAGGAATTTTTGTAAACAAAGACACCACATCAAAGCTCACAAGAATGTCATCACTTGTTAATTTCAACCCACTCAGAATGTTGACAAAATGGTATGAATCTCTTATGTAAGAAGCCGCGTCTTCTACTACGGGTTGTAATTGTCTGGCCAAATACTTTGCCAGATTGTAAGATGGAGATGCGATCGCACTTACAATTGGTCTAAGAGGAAAGTCCTGTTTATGCACCTTAGGTAGGCCATATAATCTCGGTATTCGTGAGTTCGACGGCAACAATCTCCGTTTGACATCACCGTCCAGGGGGGAACGTTTTATGTTATCGGCTATCTCCTTCTCTGTCCGTGCAGTCGGGTTACGTTTCAGTTTCTCATAGGCTGAATCATTTAATAAATCATGTATCTGTTGTTTATAGGTCTCAGTTTTCACAATTACAGATGCATTGCCTTTATCAGCTGGTACCACTAAAATATCGGGTCGTTCCCTAAGGGCTTTCAGCGCTCGAAATTCAGCAGGTTTTAAATTCGGGCGTGGTGGCTTCGCTATGCGGATTATCCTCGCTGCCTCTGACCGTATCTCTTCAGCGTCATTACTGGGCAAACCCCGAATCGCTGTTTCCACCCCGCAAATGATATTCTCTACAGGAATACGTTTCGGTGCAACTGCATAATTAAAACCTTTAGTTAGTACTAGTAGTACCAAACAATTACTGAGTATTCATTATCGATTGAGTCGTGTTGTTCATCCTATATTGTTTGACAAGATTGACGTGATTACATCACAACATGCGGAAACAACACACGGGAAAACAACGAGGCAACAAGTGGCGAAATTTGACAAGTTATCTAAGAAACAGAATATTTTGAACACGCGACATTTAGATGTGGACAAAGTGATTTATAACCGAACTGACGAGACGTTTGACGAAGCGACGATTTCAGTACTAACTAAAGGTTTTTAACTAAAGGTTGCCCCCATGGCATGGGAAAGCTAAATGAATTTCTGTTATTCTTAAACAGCTTAAATGACAGTATAACTTTCACTATGGAGGTGGAGAGCGATGGTAAATTACCCTTTCTCGATGTATTGGTCACGAGATATGAAGATGGAACGTTGGGACACTCGGTGTATAGGAAAGCAACCCACACAGGTCGATATCTGCATGCTGACTCACACCACCATCCAGCTCAAATACGCGCTGTGCTCAACACGCTAGCTACTAGGGCGTATAGGATTTCGGATGCTAAACACCTGAGCTCAGAACATAAAACAATTAAAACATCGTTGTTACAAAATGGATATGCGCATAGGGCTATAGCTCAAACTTTACGCGTGAATAATGTGTCAAAGACCTCAAAACCGTCGGAGGTAGAAGGACGAGGAGCTGTTGCCCAGGCCTTCTTACCCTATGTGGAAAATGTAACAGACCGTATTGGGAGGTTGTTACGTAAATACCAGATTAAGACAATTTTCTCAGCAGACAGGAAGATTTCAACTATGCTCATTCAAGCCAAGGATAAACTTCCGCCTCTGAACACGTCGGGTGTGTACCAGATCCCGTGTGGCGCGTGCGATAAAGTGTACATAGGCCAGACAGGGCGTTCAATTTCAACGAGATTGAAAGAACACATTAGCCACACAAAACTGGGCCACATAGATAAGTCGGCAATAGCAGAACATAGCTTCAATGAAGGTCACCGCATTAATTTCGAAGAAACAAGAGCTTTAGCTGTAACAACGCATTTTCGGTCCCGTCTGGTCCGGGAAGCTATTGAAATTGAAAAGCACCCAAATAATTTCAATCGGGACGATGGACTGAAGTTGAGCCGCATTTGGAGACCGACTATACATCGCATCAACAACGCGCGGGAAACACGGCGAGCGCTATCTGAGATGACGTCAGGAGATAACGACGGAGTTGAACCGGTAGAACAGGCGCTGGGTGGCTCACGGAGGAGAACGATACGCGGGAAACAATAGGGCTTGTCGCAGTCACGGAGTGAAGCTGGACCGAGTAGGTTTCATTCTGTGACTTCTTCAGGTCTTAGCTCTGAAGATGGGTAGTGTAACCTGCCCGAAACGTCAGCTTTTAAGCAACAATCGACGCGGCTATACCCGAAAGCCAAGTTTAGTGATTGACTCGGGCCGCGAAAGCCTACGTGAGTGTCTACTCTATTGTTATAAGCTAGATACATTTTATGTTCCTTTACCTACACCTAGATACATATAAATGATTATAACTGCACCAAGATAATTTTTTGGTACTTTTTATGAAAACGGTTACATTTCTACCATTCATATTGTTAAATACGAAACTGCCGACTGACGATTTGAACAAAAATGAGTCATCTGCTTATGATAACGCTATAAATGCAATGAATCTCTGGTAATCTCGATCAACACCTTTATGTATTTTCGTTTTGAAAAGTAGGTATATTTTATTTTCCTTTTTGTGTTTATGCACATTATAAGAGTGTCTCACACGACACCATCAGCTTACCTGGTTCTGCTTGCGGGAGCACCACTCGCTGGTAGGTCTAATCACAACTTATCTTCTCATTCAGTCAGCTGTTGTTCTTCTGTCATTACATTCACTCCCAATGGATCAGGTTTATTAGGACCGTGTTCCTACTTTCTAGTTCCAAATAGTAAATTAATACAATACTGTCATATTAAATTATCGGGCAGGTGCCTTCCCACCAGTAGGCCTACCCAGTACCAACACTTTCTTGGACTAAAACAGAAAATGTGCCTATTGATTTTATTATTTTTAACTCCAATTTGTAATTTGTTTTTGTATTTTTGTTAGGGTTGCCGTTTGATAATCGATATATCGATCGATACGATTAATCGCCGAAACGATCGATAATCAATTCGGTCTTCCCGAATCGATAATCACTATAACAATAATCGATCGATAATCGAATGGCTCGCCCGGCCGAGACTTTGAATTTACCGCTCATTACGCTTCTTACGTGCATGGCGCCTGGCAGGTAGCTTCAACCCCCACCCCTCAACCCCCCCTCTCTTCCCAGGCCTGCCCCCCCCCCGTCGAGCAGTAGAAGGGGTCCCCGGCCTAGTCGCGAGCGGTAACTTGTTGCCTGCAGTGAGCTCGTGATTCTTGATACGTTTTTTCTCATGTTCGCGCGATGTTTTTGACCACGGCTAAAACAGATTTGTTTACTTCGCCGCAACTAAGAAGTGAGGTGTGGAAAAACTTCGGTTTTCATGTCAATGTTGGCGTCGATGAAAATTTATCAGGAAATCAAAAAATTGCTATCAAATATTTATTTTAAAGTAATCCCATTTCAGACTTTTGTCTTTTTCCGGTCCATTATTTATTTGCTCGCGGGTATATTGTACGCCGCTGCTAAATTGTTATCTTGCGTATCCCGTTAGCCGCCTGTCATGAATCCTGAATTCCTGAATGACAACTGAGCATAACCCAGCGCAAGTCGACCCCCCTTCCTGCATTCCAACCTCCTTAGCCCCTCCTACCGGCTCAAGGTCAAGCCAATGATAGGCGCAATTTCCACGGTCCACCCCACTACTACAGCCAGCAGTCTCCAGTGATCTCGGCAGAGTAGCATCTCGTGGCATACAGCACAATATGAATATTATAGAACATGTGCGTATGTGTCCGCCTCTTATACGAGAAATAACGTAATTTTAATTCGATCGATCGATATTTTTTTAGGTCGATTATCGACTTGACTGGTCCGATTATCGATGATGAAATTCATATCGAACGGCAACCCTAATTTTTGTACTTGACACAAGATAAATCTAGTCCAAAGTGCCTTAAATTGGTTCTGGGTTGTGCCCTACAGACAGAGCTTAATTAATTGAATTGATGTTAATTCATGAAAACCACCTTACCCGTCGTTTCCGTGGGAAGAAACCGACCAATCCCGTGCCAGCCATGCGTTGCAGGCCAACCAACCTAGGCTGTGAGGAAGAAATACATTACACACATGCACAGAACACATGTGTGGACACAAAGAGCAACAACAACTTCATGGAAGTGTGCACTTCTGTTTCGGGTGGATCAGAAGGTAATTATCATTTGATCAGTCCTTTTCTGCCACAATTCTTGAGGTTAACGTACTTTTCGATACTTTACGGGGTCGTAGTAAATCACATTATACTTAAACTCAAAAAAAGAACATGAACTTTAGAAACTCAGAAGTATCTGTCAATATTTTGGTGAATCAGAAGGTAATTTTCAGTCCTTTTCTGACACAATTCTTGAGGTTTTAAAATAATCAGTACTTTTTGATACCATATGTTCAAATTAAAACAAAAAATAGGCCTCCTTTAAAACTTGGTAAGTTTACTAAATCCCTAAATGAGGACCCAAATAAAAATGTTCTTTTTCAAAATTTTCTTGATGCAAAACTTGATCTGTTGTTTAAAATGGAAATGCTGAAGTAGATTTTCTTGTTGCTTCTGAAACAAAAAGAGAAATACACTCACATAAGATAAGCCTAAACAAATAAAGAAGCACAGTAGGCCTTATTATTACGTAGTATTATTATTGTGCGGTAGGAGGGGCCAAACGGCTATTGCTATGTGCAAGTAGGGTAAGAATATAGGGAACCCAGCAGCTTACCTGGTTGGTGACTGCAGGGGTCTCGTAGATAAAATTAGGGTGTACACATAAACGATAAAACGTCGAAACTGTTTCGACGTTTTATGTCTACATTCTTTTATATTTACACCCTAATTTTATCTACAAGACCCCTGCAGTGCAGGGTGTACACATAAAAGATAAAACGTCGAAACTGTTTCGACGTTTTATGTCTACATTCTTTTATATTTACACCCTAATTTTATCTACAAGACCCCTGCAGTCACCAACCAGGTAAGCTGTTGGGTTCCCTATATTCTTACCCTATAATTCGTCTCATCGTAGGATGAGACTAGTCAAACCGGTTTTTCCGCTCTCCAGATTTTGCGCAACCCTAATTGTAGCTCGGCGCTCACAGCCCAACAGATGAATTGAATGACAGCTTCCCTAATTGATTCACATGATCGCGGTCAGATACCGGAAATAACTACCAGTGCAATATATGCAATATGCAATAGGCAACTTAATTAGCACTACTACAACACATAAGATAACAGAAGGTAGGTTTTTATTTTCTGTCTTTCATGAATGTGAAATTTTAAATGGAAGCTCTACTTCGAAAACTGGGCAAGTTGTCGAGTTTTTAGTATTGTTTTAAATTTTACGGCCATTGGAACAGGTGTTAATTCTAAGAAAATGTTCAATCATCATACTGTATTAGGATTTTCGGTCATGCACGATAAGCCGATAATTGCTCGTCAAGAATGTCGAGTGGACGAAGCGCGCAGGTGTTCACAATGAAGGAATCTCAGGGGTCGGTAAAACCCTACTCTTGCAGTAACATTTTCCATTTCTCGCGGTCTCATCCTGCAGTGAGACAAAGTTTACTTGCACGTATTATTATTATTATTATTATTATTATTATTATTATTATTATTATTATTGTTGTATATTTTTTAATTAGGTACCATAATACTTAGATTAAAACACTTTCAGCTGACAGTCTGACTGACAAACACAATATATTTATTTATCAAGTAAGACTTATAGAAGTAGAAGTATAGAAGTCCTTCGGTCGACCGTACTGCATTGGAACACGCCAAAGACCGATGCTTAGAACTCTGCTTGGCGACTGGAAATGATGAAGATTTTAGGATGAAGTCCACAGCACTAACATGAAATAATTGAGATTGTTAGAATCGTTACCGGTAGTTATTTTGGACATGTAGGCCTACCGGGCTAGCCAGGTCGGTCGTTTCGTTGTTGTTTTCATTGTCAGTTTATGCGCCAGGTTGACCGGTCGCACTTTAAGGTGGGTTGAAGGAGGTGAGGCCTACTTCAGTTTTGGCAGTTGGTAGTCGGTTTCGATATGCCTGTTTTGTTGGTAAATTTTAATTTTAATTATATTTTAGGTTTAAGTCATGACAAATCCTATACTTTGTACTTATGTCAAGTCAAGTCCTTGGATGCTTATAAAATGAATGAATGAATAATAATTATATAACTTCTGTATCCATATTCCATCGTTTTCGTAGGCTATACCGGTACTGATGTAAGCCTGTTAAATCTGAAGTCGGCAAGAGATGGTCAATATCCATTCCTTACCTGACTTGGTAAGAATTCTAGCCAATTATAATTCGAGAAGCCAATGACGACTGTTTTCATGTGAGGCGCATGTTTATTATTTGATAATTTTAGGTGAGAGTAAAGTGAAAATAACCCAAACCCATTGTCTCTCCAGTATAGGCCTAGTAGAGGTCTGCACGGGTACGGGCCTTGATTTGTTTATTAAGACGGGCCCGGGCCTACATATCATTGAACGAGGAGGGATTTTTCGGATTTTTTTTTTTAATTGCAATGAAAGAAAAGTAATGTTAAAGTAATTTTACCAACATTTCCGAAACTTAAAACTAGGATACATAGGCCTAGGCCTTCACATAGATTCAAGCATTTTAAGGCAAACTGACACAAACACAATACATTTAAATCAAGTAAAACTTACAGAACTCCTTAGATCGAGCACTCTGCTGATCAGGATGGACCTAGACCCTACGAATGTCAAGCACGCCCTCTGCACAGCGACTGGAAACGATGAAGATTGTACCAAGAACACTAAAATAAAAACAATGACTGATTAGTATCGGACCGGAGATACAAGCCAGAGAATGAGCCCGGCTACAAACCTATCAACAAGAATAACCCCCGAGAACATACTAATGGGATTGTTTGAGGTACAGGTGGAACCAAGAAGAATACAACTATGTCATTTGTATTACGAGTATGCTTTACTTCGTCCAGAACTATTTTAAAGTTACATATTTTAAGATTACTAAATGAATAATTAAATATAGAAAAATCAGCATAGCACAAACAAATATCAATCATGTAAATTAAAATGTACGTACTAAATACAAATGCATTAAGACGAATGAAACACTAACATAGTACAATAAATGCATGCTTTATCAATAATGTATCAAATTACACTGAATCTAGTTGAATGATAAAAATGAACAGTGATAAATAAGATTGCTGACACTTGCTATTGCAAAACTGAAGAAATTACCATTGTTAGGCCTAACTAAAGCCAAATCTACATACATATTAAGAATAATGCAATTATACAATACAGCCTCAGGTTTACATTGAAGCCAGCAGAATGATTATACAGGTACATGAACAAGGTTATTGTAAAGATAAAAAAATGACAATAAAGTACACTTATTCCAAACTTTGTCAATTCAGTCTCAAGTTTATATTAAATCTAGCAGAATGATTATATGCATATATAAATAAAACAAGTATGTGTATGCACATGGTAACAATGAAGAAAGTATCATTGTACTAAATAATTGGTACTACATTGGTGCAGTAGGCCTACTTGGAACATGAAACAGTACATAGAACAATGCAAACAGTCTTGCTCAGTATAAAGTCAAGAGCACATTTTATTTTACCAGAGATGAATGGCTACTTACAACGTAATGAAGATTGTAGACGTTCCCTGAGCAATGAACAGGCCAGTTTACAATACACTAACCAATACACTATCTACCAAAGCAATACAGAGATGAGTGTATCAAAGTACTTTAGAAGAAACCGCACAGTACATAGTAAAACGATGACATTAGGTGGACAGCTCGTCAGCGTTGTCTGCCGAGCAAGTATAGTTTGAGACTTATTGAGAGAAGCCGGTAACAAGAGATTGATGCCGCCAAACAAAACAATAGCACGTGAATGAAGCCGCCAAGATCCAATACAAAAGTTTACACAAGGTTGACCCTGTAAAAAAGGTGACACAAGTCCTCTGTAGGTCAAAAATTTTACAAGAACGATTGATAATAAGTAGGGATGTCAACGATTACGATTAAATCAATTCGATTAATCGATTATCAATCGAAAACGATTAATCGATTATTTAAAAAAAAAATCGATTTTAAATTTTCGCGCTTTTTTAAATTTAGTTCTCAAGATCTGCCGCCTATTCGAGCGCGAGCGCTAGCGCTAGCATCGCTATTGCTCAGTTTCATTTACAGTAGGCATAGGCCTAGGCCTAAGAACAGCAACAGCATAACTTTGCGTCATAATTTGAGCTAAATTTCCAGTCATATTTTGAATAGCTGTGTCTAGTCGCCTACCCTAGACCCAGCATTCGACGCCTACGATCTATAAAAATACGAGTTGTTATGTTTGTTCACAAATAACAAGAGAAGTAAGGTTAGAAAAGTCGCTACGATCACGTACGATCACACATCACGTAAATTTTAATTACGCTGCACATGAAAATAATAATATTACGACGCATATTCAACATACTTAAAAAAAAAACGGGAAGTGAATAACTATAGCCCTTCAGGCCTAACTAGGACAGAAATTATCGTCGAAATCTTGGACAGAACATAACAAAAATACTCCGTGACGTAAAATATATCGATAGTCGAAAAGAGGTCGAATTGCGAACTCGTGGCTTGCGCGGGCAATTCAAACTAACCGAAACCAGACCGAAGTTTGGAAGAAACTTGCTACTATACCGACATTTAACAAAACGATTAAAATCGATTAATAATCGATTATGGAGGTGAAAGTGAATTCGATTATCGATTATAATAATTTAATCGTTTGACATCCCTAATAATAAGTGACACTAATAACTAAAACAGTACTTTTTGAACATGTGTCAATTAGAGTTATTATATCTATTAGTAGGCCTATCTGATTCATTTGTTGATTTTAAGAATGTATGTATCAGTTGTGACACGGTACACAAGTAGGTCACACAGAAGGAGACAGCGTTGAGCCGGGTTGTTAACTTAGTTATTATTGACATTTAAAGGACATCGAAACCCTAGCTCTATTTAATATCCATAACATCTATTGATTTATTTTTAAAATTATAGCGAAAACTAGAACCCTCATACCCACTCCAGGAATTAGCTATACATTATTTTCGCGTTGATAATATTCCCTTGAGCGCGGCCGTTTTTTATGGTCGTGACGTAGCTTTTACTAGTCACGTGCCGCTAGCATCGGCGGGAGACGCGATATGTCGTACGCGCGTCTATTTACCCTGTCATAGCAAACGAACTATTAGCGGTAGCTCACTGAACTCAATTACACGTTAACCTGCAATGTTTTCTCGTCCTACTCAATGCTTCAACGAGAAGAATATCTAACTTACATAATAGGAAAAATTGATTTTAAATAAGCCAAGTTTTCCGTATAAACTCGCATATTTCAAAGTCTGGTTAGTATATTTTGCAACGACATTTTTGCCATTTAAGAAGGCTTGACATAATACGACATGCATGAAGAATGATTAAAAAAATACGGTATGTCGATATTAAAGATAACCCGCAAGCAGTGATTTAATGAATAAGTGTTGGTATTGGACATTTACTTGGGCAACTAGCCTGTCTGAAGAAGGTGTCAGCGGTGGCTACGAGGTGGTCGGTCCGTAAAGCATTTCCAAAAACATCAGGTCTAGTTTTCTTGGTAGCAGCAGTTGGTTCGATTTTTATTTATTTCAATTTCAATCACTCAGAGCGAATGCAACAATAATATAACACTCACTAAAACTTAAGATTATATTCGTTTCAATGTCGATTTACTGCTGCAGATCATAACTATAATGTTCAGCTTATACAGAGTTCTGATATTTTGTATTTACTATATAATTTGTATTTACTAATAGAAAAGTCTGTATGTAACCAGCCCAGGGGCAACATTCTTCACGTGACTAACGAGTTATTTTGGTAATAGGATAAGTGGCTGACAGGTGGGTAAGGGGGGATGTCTGAGGGCTGGTAGTAGGACTAAATTGCAGCAACAACATCATGACAAAAAAAAACTTAAAATAACTATTCATTTAGGGATGCCGACTGCCAATAGCGGGTATCAAACCGACAACCTGGCGAATGAGAGGCTTGTGGGCTAGTACATTTGAGTAGTGTATATACTCAAAGCTAAACTATCAGCTATTGTACATTGTACTTTGTACATTATCCCTATTGTACAATATATTGGGTACAATTATACTCAAAGACAAAGCTAAAACATTGTACTTTGAACTTTATCCCTATTGTACACTAACATACTAAGTACAATTTGTCTGATATTCATTATTTTTCATGTTCTGCTTGTTAATGTTTTTGGAATGTGTACTAAACGATAGCACGTCAAGAGTAGCTAGACAACACCAACGCTGGAAGCGCAGTGCGGGCGTAAAAACAGTGATACAACGTGAATACATATCACATAACTGTACGCACATCCTAACACAAATTACAATACCGTATTTTTTAAATAATTCTTCATGCATGTCGTATTATGTCAAGCCTTCCAAAATGGCAAAAATGTCGTCGCAAAATATACTAACCAGACTTTGAAATATGCGAGTTAATACGGAAAACTTGGCTTATTTAAAATCAATTTTTCCCATTATGTAAGTTAGATATTCTTCTCGTTGAAGCATTGAGTAGGACGAGAAAACATTGCAGATTAACGTGTAATTGAGTTCAGTGAGCTACCGCTCATAGTTCGTTTGCTATGACAGGGTAAATAGACGCGCGTACGACATATCGCGTCTCCCGCCGATGCTAGCGGCACGGGACTAGTAAAAGCTACGTCACGACCATAAAAAACGCCAGCGCTCAAGGGAGTATTGTCAACACGAAAATAATTTATAGCTAATTCCTGGAGTGGGTATGAGGGTTCTAGTTTTCCCTATAATTTTTAAAATAAATCAATAGATGTTATGGATATTAAATAGAGCTAGGGTTTCGATGTCCTTTAAGGCTGAATTGTGAAAGAAGTACACGAAGTTTATCTTAACTTTTCATCCAACTTCTTGAATTCAAGGTAAAAAGGCACAAATAAAAAAGCTATTGTTTTCTTTTACTGTATCCTAACTGTGTTCGATGTGCTTTTGTTCTTGAATTCAAGAGGTTGGATGAAAACATCTGACCATGTAATACAGGCTTTACACACCAGTACATTCCGTTTTACAGCATGCAATGTTTTACAAGAATTATATGTGATGCAAATTTTGCATTTTGATTAAAATGCATATTTGGGTCAAAATCTGGAGCTCTTGTACAATAAACAAAACTTTGATTGATTGGCAAAACCTGTAGCTGTAGTTCAAACTTTCAAGATGGCTGCCCGACACGTAAGATCACCATTTTGGAGAAATCCGTCAAGAGATTCTCCCTTCACGCTCACACAGTTGGATGAACGAAACATGTCTTCGACACTCTCGATGTCGGAACACAGGTTCCTGCGGTAAGTATTGCTCATGACGTCTGTGAGAAGTGTGAGTTCGAACCTGAACGCGTGTCTCTCCTCCGGTGAGCCCATATACCTCACAGCTGCCCGGAACGTGCGCCCCTCCCCGTCGTACCCGCGATGTAGCGTGAACACTCTGCCGTGCGCCGCGAGCACGTCCGTGAGCAAGAGTCCGCGCCGCTGCACAAACGTGCGTGGCAGGTCGGGCCACGTCCGGTCCGCGTGGGCCGAGAGGACGTGGGCCAGCATTGCTTCGGGCCGGCCCCTCCAACCGCCGCACGCCAGGGGACAGTCGTAGTCGCGGCGGGGACAGACCGCGCCGTGTCCCTCCAGATCGCACGCGGGCATGCGCAGCAGGCATTCTGTGCACGGTAGTTGTGTGTTGGCGACCAATCTCTCCAAGGTAAGATTCCTCGCCGTGGAAAACTGTCCGCGACACAGCGGGCAAACTGTGATTCTGTCGTTTGACCAGCACGCGTTACACAGGCTGTGTCCCTCAGTGCATTGGTGGATCGGTGCGTACATGATCTTAAGGCACACCGGACACTCTAGGGTGGTCATGATGTTTCTTTCCCAATCAGTTGTGCATTCCCTCACTCGGTTGCCCCTCCCAACAATACTGATCCCAACCTGAGGTGCCGGAGTGATTTTTGACTTTTCTACTACCCACAGTAGTGAATAAGTTTGAGCAAATGCCACCTGTTGAACGACTAGTCCCGGTGACATTGGCAAAAGAGTTGCCACAGAGATGTTTTTCTTCCCCAGACCCAATTCACCGCTCGCTCCTTTGCCACACAGAAACATGTCCCCTTTCTTTGTCACCACCGCAGTGTGGTAGCTTCCAGCGATAACATTGGACACAGTCTGGTCCTCGAGGCCAATCATTCTCGTGGGGGTGGATCTCTTGGTTGTGTCACCGGTTCCCAACTGACCTTCACTATTATAACCCCAAGCCCAGACCGTTCCGCCGACTCTCAGTGCCACAGTGTGGTTGTAACCGCAGGACACGGCAGCCACAGCTGATGACGGCGCCGATACTCGTGTGAAGCTGGACACGTTACTGACTGCACCAAGCCCAAGTTGACCATGCTCGTTCGACCCAGCCATCAAGAGGACCCCAGAGGCCGAGACAAGAGCTGTGTGTTGCCCGCCACACGCTATGTCAACGATGACCTCGGGGAGGTTGGGCACACGGATGAATGAGGTTTGCTTGTTTGTATGACCAAGTCCTAGTTGGCCACAGCCGTTCCATCCACTCACCCACACGTCACCGCCGTTGGCAAGAACCACCGTGTGACGCCACTTAGCAGCAACCTTCCTGATGGGCGGTAGACCAGCCAGCAGGACGGGTCCGGGCACCTTATCGGTGTGACCGAAGCCAAGCTGACCATAGTCATTTTCCCCACATGAATACAACTCACCCTTGTCAGTGAGGAACACGGTGTATCCAAGTCCACAAGCAGCCTGGGTTATTATAACAGTGCTGAGAGTGTCAACAAGCCTCGGCTCAGCGATATCGTCAACATTGTTCATCATCCATCCGTTGTCTTGGTTCTTGCCGAAGGTGTAAACTCGGCCCGATGCGCAGACGACTGCAGAGTGGTAACCACCACAAGACACCTGAACGACGGTCTCATCTAGGAAGAACTCCCCAATGCTTGTTCCAGGAGGCAGGCCTTCACCGAACGTCAGGATACCAGGCCTAGTTATAACAATCCCATTGTTGTCATCCTCAGCCATCCTGCAACTGAACAAACTGTTTTCAGACACAAATGGGGATTTACATTCGAGCTGGACAAAGGTAACAAAAAACAAAATATACGAATTAAGTTCTTAACCTAAGACGAAGAACAGATCATCAATCTGCCAGTATTGGCCTGTAGGCAACTATGGACGAGCGAGTCAAGCTTTCACCCTGACACAAACACTGTGCTTACATTTTTTGTCGTACACCAAACCTGTCAACGGGAAAGGGTAAGTTTAATGGGTAAGGGTAAGTTAAATGGGTAAGGGTAGTCTCACTGTAAAAACTATAAACCGTGAAAAATTATCATTTCTTTTAAAGTCATATTTTGACAACGTTTCACAATACAGAAAAAGTGACAAATGAGCATGACATGGTTTCATAACAACTAAACACAGTACTGGATAACATAATGCTTCCAAATATGCAATTAAATGTTGCAATGTGCAACCAATTAATAATTACTCCCTTAATTGGCTTCTCTAATGACAACCATAATGATTGCAATATTTGAAATTTGGTTAGCCCAATCCAGTTTTTAGTTCTTACGAAACCACACCTTGCACGTAGGCCTGGTCCAATTGTATAGCATTCTCAAAATATAACTAAAAGAAGAAAAAAAAAACTAATTGGGTGCACAGTATTTATAGTGAGACCCACCTTTAGCAGGGATAGGGCCTACCCTTACAAAAATTTGTATTGCCAAATCATGGTCACTGACTAGGTGTTGACTATGTTCCGGCAATGTAAAAACACATAACCAACTCATTGTATTTTCTCCTAAATACAAACTACCTTCTGACTACTAGATGGAGACCTCAGGCTTTACAAAAAACTGATAGTCATTACATAGTCAAATGTGTTCCGACGACCATTTAGCGACCTTTTGGCAAAGAATAAAAAATAACCTGGCTATTGAAAAACACATGTAGCCAAGACATCACCGACTATGTTCCGACTACCATTTGGCGACCAAATGAAGACCTTGTAGGAGATAATGCTAAAATGCTACATGAAATGAATTGATTAATGGATATGGGACCATAAACCAAGTCATAATAAAGTATTATTATTAATATTATTATTTTTTATTTTACATTCTTACAATTAACATTTGAGCATGTTACATTATTCATAAGACTTTCTTATGTCATTACGACATAAGAGTATTGAAAGCTATCCTTATTAAACTTCATCTCTCTTCTCTCGGAGTCATTGTGTTGTCAATGGTCATCATTGGGCTGCCGTAGATCTAGTTTTTGAATCTGGAAAAAAATAGCAATTCATATTGATTTTAGCAGGATTTTATATCAGGGAGATAAGCCAGCATCATAGACATGTATGCGTGCAACAGCGTAGCACACCAAGAATTTCTGTGGCACGCGTCTCGGGCTAGAAAGTAACATTTTGAAATTATTATGTTTTTTGCAAATCTCAATTTCATTTCGAACAGAGTTCTTCTGCCAAAAACCCTTTTTCCAATCATTCTGGTCAAATTTTATTATTATTTCCAGCCTTGACTATGCCCAAAAGTCCAAAACTAACTATGGCCAGCTAATAATCACAAGTGGACGGTGTGTGTGTCATGTAGAATGTAGATGGTAGATAGGCTTGTACTATTAGTATTATGTAACCTCGTAGTACGAGTACTCGAGTAGGCCTATTGAATTAGATTGACCAATACAAAACACATGTCGTTTTATAGCCTAAAGTATAAACTGGCATGTGAACGCTATAATATACCAAAGGTCCACTAGATCGCTTGTAGCGCGCGCGAAGTAAGGTCATCTAACCTATTTCCATACCTAATGTTAAAAATCACATGCTGTTCAAATGGGAGAAACATTCAGAAAAACAAATGAATTGATCTGTCAAAACAAATTATGGGCCAAAAAGGCAAAATAACAATCTGTAATGAGATTTTGTCTTCACATTCTATATATACTTTCAAAGGAAATACTTTACGCGTAAGTTCACATTGGTGAGGATAATTTAAATAATAATGCGATTTTTGTAGTTGGATCCAAAATGGCGATTTCGGATCTCATTCAATGACCTTACTTTGCGCTTCGCAATTACTCCGCTAGGAGTAAATCCAGTAGACCTTGTAATATACCTAGTGTCTAAAGTCAGACGATCGAGAAACTAGCGCGAGTTGACTCGTGCGAGCTTATTGCCATCTCCGATACACGACAGAAGAATAATAGAATAAAATCTAATAGATTCTCATGCATCAATGGGCATTAGTTACAATAATGAGTTTTGATTGGAGCTCGCTAGGAATGCCAGCGGCCGTTTGACTGCTTTGTACAGTCAATATACACTAGTCAGCTAGCCTAGTAGCAGAATGTAATCAATCGCAAGTACGAATCGCTGATCCACTCATGTCCGTACTGTAGCCTACTATCGTTGCTGTCACACACTTGTGTTCTGCTCTAGCCTCTAGACAACTAAATTATGTTCAGCGGTAGGCCTAGTACAAATCAGTGAACAAGCAACCACTGGAGTTTGGTCTCTACACTAGCCTACAACACACTGTTATTGGGATTCTGTTACTTTATTGTGCACTGCAGCATTTCCCATTATCATTAGGTAGGCCTACTAGGAAAATTAGGTAAGGTAGGCCTAGGCCTAGGCCCTATAGGCCTATAAGCCCGTGTCTATTTAATGCGAAGCTGATGCCACTGGCAAGACCTAGGCCTAGCCTAGCGTAAGCCTAGGGCCTACCAGCAAATATTGATAGGTAATGTTTGTTGAAGGAGGCCTGACAAATAGGTGGTAGGGTCTACGTGCTGTCTAGAACCTGGGATAAGAGAATCTAGATTTCAATAGTTAAGGTGCCCTAGGCCTAGGCTAGGCTTAGAATAGGCTAGCTTAGGCCTATCCAAGCCTAGGGGCCAAGTTGGCCTTTGAGGTTATGGTAGGTTCATCTACAGACCAAGCATAGTAATAAGTATATAGTAACATTGTTTCACTCTAAGCATATATTATCCTTGGTCTAGATCACTTTAAATGAGTTAATATCAATTATTACAACTATACTTACCACAATTGTCGTTGAGAGGTTGCTTGTCGAGCCGCACGATTGCTTTTCTTTCCACTTCCTTTCAAGTTTCAACTGACGTTTTATTGTTTCAGCGCCGCGCGCGCTGTTTCGACGACGTATTCTTGAACTAAAATTTTTAAAATGTTACGAAGCGGTGACGTATATGACTATGTTTAGGTGACGTTTTTCAGAAGGATACTTTTGACTATTAGTTAGCGATGATATGGAGCCGTAAACGTCTATGTTACGGCAACGTATTGGCGATGTTTCGACGCTGTATACTGTGACTACGTATTTGCGACGTTATTGCGACGAAAATGTCTATGTTTCGGCGACGTATTGGCGATGTCTTGACGATGAAGACCTTTGACTATCATTTGGTGATGTGTCAACTAGTAGCTGAAACATCCTCAACACATAGTTGACCATGTATTAGCGACGTGACGACCATTTTCTTACGTTTCGGCACCTAGTCAACGACGTATTGACGATGAAAATTTTCGTAAGGGTTCTCACAGTATAAAAACATTACGTTTTCATTTTTAAAATTATTTGTCGAGGCCTTTATATCAAAAGCTAGTAGTCTAAATCGAAAAACTGAAGGCATAGGGTCAACCAGCCAATACCCAAACGGCCTAAGCACTTTCACATGTTCGCACATATTCTATCAAAAGTGTAAAATGGCGTCAGTGAGCTCAAGGTTTGTGTTTTTCTAGTAGGTAGCACGCTATTGGTCAGTTGTGGCAAGTTTCAGCCAATCACGCACCTCCTCCAAACACTTTCATTAGCCGAACATGCTTATTTCAATGTCAAAACGACGTGTTACAATTGTTTTAAACTATTAAATAGCTATTTAATGGCAAGTTAGTGCAATTTAGGTTGCAATAAAATGAAAGGATATACATTTGTCTCTACAGTTACACCAACGAGTTTTTACAGAAGCATGCCTGGAAGCGTAAATTTTTGACGAGGTGTTCGGTTATTGGTGGGTGTTTCGGCTATTGACAGGTTGACCCTAGCGCTCCATCTTTGTTAAATTGGTACAGCCATAAGGCATATATAGGCCTATATTAGCCACGCATTTTTAGTGGTCAAGGCCCAAGGGCCTAGGCCTTTATAGGCATCCAGCCTTTCTATCCTAGTCAGGACTAGGCCTAGGCTAGGCCCTAAGAGGTCTAGGCCTAGGCCTGGCACTCTTGGCCCCACATGATTGGAATAATTGTATTTGACCAGTTCTTTGCTCGCTAATGAAAATAACAAAGCAAAACCTAGGCCTAGGCTAGGGGCCTAGGCCCCTACCCTTGTAGGGTAAGCTAGGCCCTTGAGGGCGCTTGTTATGTCTAAAATAGGTACCTATGTAGGCCTATATCCCAACGTGATTCTTGTTGCTTTAAGTATCTATTATTGTTTGAAGGCTTTTGCTGGATTCGAACCCGCCTCCCTAGGTGGAGACAAACGGTACAATCGCATGACATGACTCACCGCGATAGCCCCACATGTTGGAATTACCCTAGGCCTAGTACAGATATTGCACTGGGCTATCAGGCCCAGCCGCAGAAGAGAGCCTTACTACAACTACTAACAAATAACAGTAGACTCTTACAAACCCCTTTGGTTCAGCCATGGCAGACGTACGTAAATAATATTATTATTGTATCAATATTATTACCTTCAAATCCTTTGTATGCAATTCCAGAGAGTGGGAAAGTGTCGCCCGCTTCACTAATCACTCCGAAGTGAATAAATAAAGCATGGCGACCCACCGCCACCTTGCATTTGACGATGTGTTGTTGTTGTTGTTGTAAACCGTCCAATCAATTTTAGCGCCAAAATTAAAGCACGCTTTACATTGCATTTTTCTTCTACATCCGTTCTATGGATGTGCTTTCCATCACATATGGGCATTACAGTGAAAATTCTTACTGTTCTAAAGTCTTCGTTTTTATAGGTATATTAATATCCTTTTTTAAAAAAATTACATGACCCCCCCCCCCCCCCTTGAGATGTCATGAGTTGAGCGTGCATACCCATCTTTCTTAGGCTCTAGGCTAGGGGAAGATACATTCAACTACCCACCACCTCGTAATGCCGACAATACACGACTCAATACTTTCGTCAAACTTATTGAATTCAAGAACAAAAGCGAATAAAAAACAGTTTGTAAATAACTGCAACAATATAGTTTTTATTAATTGTTGCTTTTTTGTCCTTGAATTCAATAAGTTTGACTAAAGTATTGAACCGTGTAATGTGGGTATTATACCCACATTTAAGCCAGAGAATGAGCCCGGCTACAAACCTTTCAACAAGAATAACCCGGAGTACATACTGATGGGAGTGTTTAGGATTAGATTAGATTAGATTTAGTTGTAATAAAACTAACAGCCCCAAGAATTGAAGAAACCCCAGCCAAATGCAGAGAAAATATTGCCATATAAACTGCAGCTCCGGCATGTGAAATTCCAGCTGAAAGCGGGGGGGTAAACTGTCCAGCCAGTTCCAGCGCCGTTTTCAACTAAGCTACTTGCTAATAATAAAGTTAAGGGAGGGAGTACAGGTGGAACCAAGAAGAATACAACAATGTCATTTGTATTACGAGTATGGTTCACTTCGTCCACAACTATTTTTAAGGTTACATATTTTAGGATTACTTAATGAATAATTAAATATAGAAAAACCAGCTTAGCACAGAACAAATATGAATCATGTAAATTAAAATGTTCGTACTTAATACAAATGCATGCACACTTTATCAATAGTGTATCAAGTTATGGTCGGTCTACACACATGTTTAAGAATTTTGTCTAAAGATTTTTGGTTTAAAGGTTAACAGAGGCGTTCACACAGATGATTATGATAATACTCAATTCACTCCAGTATTCACAACACCATTGGCTAGAATGCTTCTGACGTCACAACTGTATGATAAGTGATTGGCTGGGTCTAAGGATTTAAGATTTAAGGTCTAAGAAATGAAATTTGGTCATTTCGTTAAACCTTAGCCCCGTGTGTGAACGCTAACGTTGTTTTCCTATTGTTCAATACAAGGTCTTACGCCGTGCTTAAGCCTTAAACCTGTGTGTAGACCGACCATTACACTGAATCTAGTTGAATGATAAAAATGAACAGTGACAAAAAAGATTGCAAGCACTCGCTATTTCAAAACTGAAGAAATTACCACTGTTAGGCCTAACTAAAGCCAAATCTACACATACATTAAGAATAATATAATGATACAATACATGCACACTTGATCAATGCTGCCTCAAGTTTACATTTGAAGCCAGCAGAATGATTAGGCCTATACATACATGAAAAAGGTTATTGTAAAAATACAAAAATAGACAATACACTTCAGTAATTCCAAACTTTGTCAATTCAGTCTCAAGCTTATATTAAATCTAGCAGAATGATTAGGCATATACAAATAAAGCAAGCATTTGTATGCACATGGTAACAATGAAGAAAGTATCATTGTAAAGCCTGTCCGCTCATATGTTTAGAGCTAATGACCAGAGCTGGGCGGTATCAAAAATACATGTATTTGAAATACATTTGTATTTTGTATCGAAAATACCCGAGCTAAAAGTATCTTGTATTTTGTATCGAAAATACATTTTTCAAAGAATTTTGTATTTAACAAAATACTTTTCCCAACAAAATACATTGAATTCATCTACTACTGATGATGATGACTTTTTCGCATTTGAAAAAGAATACAATATGGTCGATACCCCTCTTCGTTTTAAAAATAACACTAAAGGAGAGTTGGAAGTACTACAATAACTCCAAGATAAACACAGAGACATTCAAATGCTAAGCTAGTACCGGCCATAAAACAAATGTTTCTTTATTACAATACAAGCTTTACGTCAAGTGCCCCAGTGGAGAGGATGTTTTCATTTGCCAGTATTGTAAACAATCCACGCAGAAATGCATTACCGGACGGATTGTTCCAAAAACTTGTAATTCTGAAAGCCAATGGCCAATGGGCAGCAATGAGTGTAATTTGAATCAACTAGGGCTACCATCATTGTTTGAGGGCACTAGCAACACCAGAAGACAACAATGGAACAAATGAATTGAACTGATGGACAAACAATCAGCTGTCAAAATAATAAAATTGCAACCATAGAAAAAAAAAAGCAAGTGTAGCAATAGTTACTGCTTGCCATTTATTACTTTTAATGATAGACAACGACTAAGTGAAAGTTTTGTATGTGCATTTGTTTGTTTGTTTGTTTTGTTTTCCAAAATCAGTAGAAATTATTTTTTGACAGCTTGTTGTTTGTCCATCGATTCAATTCATTTGTTTCATTGTTGTCTTTTGGTGTTGCTAGTGCCCTATTGTACTGTCCGTTACACGATGATGAATAAATTAATGTTCTAGACATACACTAAGCACTTGCTTTTGTTAAACCCAACATCCAACATTTTAAAAGAAAAAAATTTTGATTGTTCTTTATTTCCCGGTAGTTGTAGTTGTAGCATAGCGAAATGTATTGAATTTCAAGTATTTTTGAAAGTACAAATGAATTTTGTATCGAAAATACATGTTTCTAAAGTATCTTGTATTTTGTATCTAAAATACTTTTATTTCAGTATTTTGTATATAAAATACAAATATTTGAGTATTTTGCCCAGCTCTGCTAATGACCAATGTTTGTCTAATAGACCGTGAAATTGGGTTTAAACAAATACCTTAATAGGAATGATTACTGCTACGGTATTTGGTTTAAAGGACCAACAGGTAGCGCGCTATTCTCATTTCCTTGCAATTCTTATTCTTTCAAAGGGTTACATTCTTTTTGACTTCTGTTATAATAAAATAGGCAACCGTGTTTTTCTAGTAAATCTTAGTTTGAAAGCCAATTAAAATGGTTCAATACACAAACATGGCCCATTACCTCTAAACGTTACGTTTCTACTATGAGTGGACAGGCTTTAGTGGGTAGACTCTAAATGGGAATTTATTTATTTTATTTATTTTACTAAATAATTGGTGCAGTAGGCCTACTTGGAACATTATACAGCACATAGAACAATGCACGTGCAGTCTTGCTCAGTATAGAGCCAAGAACACGTTTTATTTTACCTAGATGAATGGCTACTTACAAAGTAATGAAGATTGAAGACATTCCCTGAGCAATGAACAGGCCAGTTTACAATACACTAACCAATACAGAGATGAGTGTATCAAAGTACTTTAGAAGTAACCGACAGTCGTAAAACGATGACATTAGTGGGCAGCTCGTCAGCATTACCTGCCGACCAAGTACAGTTTGAGACTTATTGAGAGAAGCCGGTAAGAATCGTTGCCGCCACACAAAACAATAGCCGTGAATGAAGCCACCAAGATCAAATACAAAAGTTTACACAATGTTGACTGTGCAAAAAGGTGGCACATGAAGTCCTCTGTAAGTTAAAAAATTTTCAGGAAAGATTATAAATGCCGTTATGCCGGCATTACACGACTCAATACTTTCGTCAAACATATTGAATTCCAGAACAAAAGCGAATAAAAAACAAATTGGTAAAACACTGCAACAATACAGCTTCTTTTAATTGATGCTTGTTTGTCCTTGAATTCAATAAGTTTGACGAAAGTAGTGAACCGTGTAATGTGGGCATTTCGGCATTAGTAACGAAAGCAGTAATTTCTGAACATTGTATCAATTAAGAGTTATGTCCATTAGTAGGCTTATCTGACCCATTTTTTGATTTTCAGAATTTATCAGTTGTTACAAGGTACAAAAAGTAGGTCCCACAGAAGGAGACAGCGTTGGGACGGGTTTTCAACTTGGTTATTATTGACATTATAAAAGGCCGAATTGTGAAAAAAGTACATGAACATTAAGTTTCTCATAACTTTTGAGCGACGTATACCACCAGTATTGTTAAGCATGTATAACACAGTCAAAGTTTTTCATCCAACTTCTTGAATTCAAGGGGAAAAAGGCACCAATAAAAATAGCTACTGTTTTCTTTTACAGTAAGCTGTTTTTGATGTGCTTTTGTTCCAATTCAAGAAGTTGGATGAATACATCTGACCATGTAATACAGGCTTTACACACCGGTACATTTTGCTTAACAGCATGCAATGTTTTGCAAGAAATATATATGATGCAAATTTTGCATTTTGATTAAAATACTTTAATGGGTAAAGCTCTAGAGCTCTTCTACAATAAACAAAACTTCAATTGATTGGCAAACCCTGTAGATGTAGTTCAAACTTTCAAGATGGCTGCCCGACATGTAAGATCGCCATTTTGGAGAAATCCGTCAAGATATTCTCCCTTCACGCTCACACAGTTGGATGAACGAAACATGTCTTCGACACTCTCGATGTCAGAACACAGGTTTCTGTGGTAAGTATTGCGCATGTTTTTGGTGAGAAGTGTGAGTTCGAACCTGAACGCGTGTCTCTCCTCCGGTGCGCCCATATACCTCACAGCTGCCCGGAACGTGCGCCCCTCCCCGTCGTACCAGCAATGTAGCGTGAACACTCTGCCGTGCGCCGCGAGCACGTCCGTGAGCAAGAGTCCGCGCCGCTGCACAAACGTGCGTGGCAGGTCGGGCCACGTCCGGTCCGCGTGGGCCGAGAGGGCGTGGGCCAGCATCGCTTCGGGCCGGCCCCTCCAACCGCCGCACGCCAGGGGACAGTCGTAGTCGCGGCGGGGACAAACCGCGCCGTGTCCCCCCAGCTTGCATGCGGGCATGCGCAGCAGGCATTCCGTGCACGGTAGTTGTGTGTTGGCGACCAGTCTCTCCAAGGTAAGATTCCTTGCCTTGGAAAACTGTCCGCGACACAGCGGGCAAACTGTGATTCTGTCGTTTGACCGGCAAGCGTTACACAGGCTGTGTCCCTCAGTGCACAGGTGGATTGGTGCGTACATAATCTTAAAGCACACAGGACACTCTAGGCTGGTCATGATGTTTTTTTCCCAATCAGTTGTGCATTCCCTCACCTGGTTGCCCCTCTCAACAATACTGATCCCAACGTGAGGTGCTGGAGTGATGTTTGACTTTTCTACTACCCACAGTAGTGAATAGGACGTAGCAAATGCCACCTGTTGAACGACCAGTCCCGGTGACTTTGGCAAAAGAGTTGGCACAGAGATGTTTTTCTTCCCCAGACCCAATTCACCACTACCTCCTCGGCCCCACACGAACACGTCCCCTTCCTTTGTCACCACCGCAGTGTGGTGACATTCAGCGGTAACGTGGGAGACAGTCTGGTTCTGGAGACCAATCATTCTAGTGGGAGTCGATCTGTTAGCAGTGTCATTGACACCCAACTGAAAAACATCATTTTGACCCCACGCCCATGTTGTTCCATCTACTCTCAGGGCCACAGTGTGGCGGTAGCCGCAGGACACGGCAGCCACGGCTGATGGTGGCTCCGATACTCGTGTGAAGCGGGTGAAGGTTTTGTCTGCACCAAGCCCAAGTTGCCCTTGCTCATTCCGTCCAGCCATCAAGAGAACCCGAGAGGTCGAGACAAGAGCTGTATGCCACCCGCCACACGAAATGTCAATAATAGACTCAGGGAGACTGGTCACGCGAATAAATGAGGTTTCTTGGTTTGTATGGCCAAGTCCTAGTTGGCCATATTTGTTGTTGCCACACACCCAGACATCCCCGACTTGGGTAAGAACCACCGTGTTGTACCACTTTGCAGAAACCTTCTTGATGGGCGGCAGACCGGCAACCAGGACAGGTTCCCGAGTTTCACGGGTGTGACCGAGGCCAAGCTGACCGTAGTCATTCCGCCCACTTGAATACAACTCACCCTTGTCACTGAGGAACATGGTATATCGATATCCACAAGCAACTTGAGTTATTTTAACAGTGCTGAGAGTATGAACAAGCTTTGGCTCAGCAATATATTCGACATCATTCTTTATCCAGCCATTGTACTGACTCTTGCCAAAGGTATAGACTTGGCCAGACTCTAAAACGACTGCAGAGTGGTCATCACCACAAGACACCTGAACAACGGTCTCATCTTCGAAGAAGTTCCCAATGCTCGTTCCAGCAGGCAGGCCCTCACCGAACGCCAGGATACCAGGCTTGGTTATAACAATAACATTGTTGTCATCCTCAGCCATCCTGCAACCGAACGAACTGTTTCAGACACTAATGGGGATTTACATTCGAGCTGGACGAAGGTAACACAAAAAACAAAAGATACGAATTAAGTTCTTAACCTACGACGAAGAACAGATCAACAATCTGCCAGTATTGGCCTGTAGGCAACTATGGCCGAGCGAGTCAAGCTTCCAACTCGACACAAACACTGTGCTTACATTTTTTGTCGTACACCAAACCTGTCAACAGGAAAGGGTAAGTATAATGGGTAAGGGTAAGTTTAATGGGTAAGGGTAAGAGCGGGGTACAGTGGCGGATGGGGTACAGTGGTTAATTGGCTTTAAAATCTATGTTAATTCAAATTTGGCGCCATATTTTTTTTTTCAAAGTGTGTACCAACATACAGTTGTAATGGAACATCAGGTTGTGCTCATGAAGAATGTGGATTTGATAGAATGATGATATTCAGTTTTAATGATATCATATCCTGTTTGAAGGTGAGTTTGATTTTTTCTCTTTTCATTGAATATAGCCCGTAGTTGTTCTTTTTGATATTTTTATCATCTAGTTTAATGTTTATGTGACATATTGAGCAACTTTTCTTTTTAAATTATGCCATGTCCACACTTGGGCTCACTTCAAGTGAGGATCACTTCAAGTGAGGATCACTTAAAGTGCGGCAGTTAAAGTGAACAGTCGTCTACACTACAGCCCTCGAGGTCACTTTATTTCCACGTCTAGAGTGCAGTGGCCAAACAGTTGGTCTGTGCTTGACTTGACACTTGACAGCAGCTGATCTTGTTTACATTGGACAGTTTGCATAACAATTCGTAGAAAATGATTGATTTGTCAATGTTAATACATTTCGTAACGCAGTGGTTCAGTTCCTGGACAAACTATAGACAAGCACTTGCCGAGAAATGAAGGCGACAAGATGACAGGAGACAGATTTTGACGGAAATTATTTGTCGTTGACAACTGTTCACGCAACTGTTCACGAAGAGCAGCTAGGCCTAGGCGTCGCTCATGTTGGGCATATGTCCCAAATATCAATTAGGCAGTGAATTTCATCAACTGTGTGGTTTCGTCTTTGTTTTTTTGCTTCACTCGCCATATCTTTGCAACTGGACATCTTTCACAGTGCTAGGCTAGATTTCAGCGCCAATGACATAACCTCAAATTCTAGGTTTCCCTCCATTTTTATATCGAAATACAACAATCGATTGTGAAAATTAAACAGCTCCTCACTTCAAGTGGGGTCTCAGGATCACTTAAAGTGAGGGGGACTTGAAGTTGCTTTTGGAGCTGCTACACCAAGCTTTAAAGTGACTCTCACTTTAAAGGTCGCTTTAAAGTGCTAGTCTAGACAAGGTATTATTCATCCAGAACAAACCTTTATGAAGACAAAGGTCTCAATGTGCTTTGGGGAACAGTGGTGAACCAAATGCATGCTTTAAATGTGAGGTTATGATTTTCTTTACAGATGGTTAGAAACCAGAAAAGAAAGTCAGAAATTGGCCTGACTTGTCCCAGTGACATGTTAATGGCAGTTAAAGAAGTTTTGGAGAAAGGAAATTCTAGACATTCAGTGGCAACCAACGTTCACTTTTGTGTACGATGACAAGAAAGTTTCCTACATTGCGTGTGACGACGTCGTCATGAAGCTATGTGATCCCGTTACAAAAGGACAAAACGAGAGGACCCTCAAACTCCTTTTTGGAAAAGATGTGAAGCCATATGATTTGGAGTTAGAGTAGGCCTAATAAAGTTGTCTATAACAACCTTAATTGCTGTGCTTATTGTGTCATTCACCACTGTTCCCCACTCTTTTCACCACTGTACCCCGCTATCAGGGTACAGTGGTCGGTTTTACACAAGTGTGTACTTTATTTTATTTCTGCATTGTTTTCTAAAATAAATGAAAATGTATGACTGATATTGTTTTCTCATAGTAAGAGTAGGCCTATGTTATATAAAAAAAATCGGACATTTTCATTAGGCCTATACACTTTCGGAAATATTTAATACTTTACACAAATGCCCACCACTGTACCCCGCTCTCCCCTAGTCTGTCTCACTGTAAAAACTAAAAACCGTGAAAAATTATCATATCTTTTACAGTCATATTTTGAAAACGTTACACAATACAGAAAAAGTGACAAATGAGCATGACATGGTTTCATAACAACTAAACACAGTACTGGATAACATAATGCTTCCAAATATGCAATTAAATGTTGCAAGTGCAACCAATTAATTATTGCTCATTTAATTGGCTTCTCTAATGACAACCATAATGATTGCAATATTTGATATTTGGTTAGCCCAATCCAGTTTTGAGATCTTATGAAACCACACCTTGCACGTAGGCCTGGTCCAATTGTATAGCATTCTCAAAATATAAGTGAAAAAAATGTAATTGGGTGCGGTATTTATAGATAGACCCACCTTATGCAGGGGTAGGGCCTACTGTCAGTATCAAACATTACGTTTTCATTTTTAAAATGATTAGTCTATACATCAAAGGCTAGTAGTCGAAATAAATCGAAAAACTGAAGGCATAGGGTCAACCAGCCAATACCCGAACAGCCTAAGCACTTTCACATGTTCGCACTTATTCCATCAAAAGTGTAAAATGGCGTCAGTGAGCTCAAGGTTTGTGTTTTTCTAGTAGGTAGCACGCTATTGGTCAGTTGTGGGCTGTGGCAAGTTTCAGCCAATCACGCACCTCCTCCAAACACTAACATTAGACGAACATGCTTATTTCAATGTCAAAACGACGTGTTATAATTGTTTTAACTATTTAATAGCTGTTTAATGGCAATCTAATGCAATTTAGGTTGCAATAAAATGAAAGGATATACTAGGGATGTCAACGATTACGATTAAATCGATTCGATTAATCGATTATTAATCGAAAACGATTAATCGATTATTAAAAAAAAATCGATTTTAAATTTTCGCACTTTTTTAAATTTAGTTCTCAAGATCTGCCGCCTATTCGAGCGCGACCGCTAGCGCTAGCATCGCTATTGCTCAGTTTCATTTACAGTAGGCCTAGGCCTAAGAACAGCAACAGCATAACTTTGCGTCATAATTTGAGCCGAATTTCCAGTCATATTTTGAATAGCTGTGTCTAGTCGCCTACCCTAGACCCAGCATTCGACGCCTACGATCTATAAAAATACGAGTTGTTATGTTTGTTCACAAATAACAAGAGAAGTAAGGTTAGAAAAGTCGCTACGATTTTTAGTTCACATCACGTAAATTTTAATTACGCTGCACATGAAAATAATAATATTACGACGCATATTTAGCATACTTAATTACTTATTGGTTAAAAAAAAAACGGGAAGTGAATAACTATAGCCCTTCAGGCCTAGCTAGGACAGAAATTATCGTCGAAATCTTGGAGAGAACATAACAAAAATACTCCGTGGGCGTGACGTAAAATATATCGATAGTCGAAAAGAAGTCGAATTGCGAACTCGTGGCTTGCGCGGGCAATTCAAACTAACCGAAACCAGACCGAAGTTTGGAAGAAACTTGCTACTATACCGACATTTTACAAAACGATTAAAATCGATTAATAATCGATTATGGAGGTGAAAGTGAATTCGATTATCGATTATAATAATTTAATTCTTTGACATCCCTAGGATATACATTTGTCTCAACAGTTACACCGACGAGTTTTTACAGAAGCATGCCTGGAAGCATAAATTTTCAACGAGGTGTTCGGTTATTGGTGGGTGTTCGGCTATTGACAGGTTGACCCTAGCGCTCCATCTTTGTTAAATTGGTACAGCCATAAGGCATATATAGGCCAGGGCTATATTAGCCACGCATTTTAGTGGTCAAGGGCCTAGGCCTTTATAGGGATCCAGACTTTCTATCCTAGGCTGGACTAGGCCTAGGCCTAGGCTAGGCCCTCAGAGGTCTAGGCCTAGGCCTGGCACTCTAGGCCCCACGTGATTGGAATAATTGCATTTGACCAGTTCTTTGCTCGCTAATGAAAATAACAAAGCAAAACCTAGGCCTAGGCTAGGGGCCTACCCTTTTAGAGTAAGCTAGGCCTAGGCCTAGGCCTTTGAGGGCGCTTGTTATGTCTAAAATAGGTAGGCCCTACTATATCCCAACGTGATTCTTGTTGCTTTAAGTATCTATTATTGTTTTAAGGCTGTTGCTGGATTCGAACCCACCTCCCTAGGTGGGGACATACAGTACAATCGCATGACATGACTCACGGCGTTAGCCCCGACATGTTGGAATTACCCTAGGCCTAGGCCACAATGCCTAGGCCCTAGTACAGATATTGCACCAGGCTATCAGGCCAAGCTGCAGAAGAGAGCTTTACTACTACAACTAACGACTTACAAACCCATTTGGTTCAGCCAAGGCAGACGTACGTAAATAATATTATTATTGTATCAATATTATTACCTTCAAATCCTTTATATGCAATTCCAGAGAGTGGGAAAGTGCCGCCCGCTTCACTGCTGCAGAACTGAATAAAGCATGGCGACTCACCGCCACCTCGCATTTGTGACGATGTGTTGTTGTTGTTGTTGTTGTTGTAAACCGCCCAATCAATTTTAGCGCCAAAATTAAAGCACGTGGGCAATTCACTACGACTTGCGCCTTACGCCTTATAACATACGACACGTTGTGAACAGTGACATTGAAACATACGCTTGGCAATATTAAACCATACGACTTAGACCTTACTCCTTAAGCCTTATAACAGATTGTGAATGATGCTTAAATACTTTGCATTTTTCTTCTTCATCCATTCTATGAATGTGCTTTCCATCACATATGCGCATAACAGTGAAAATTCTTACTGTTCTAAAGTCTCGTTTTTATAGGTATAATACTATACTTAAAAAAAAAATGCACCCCCCACCCCTCATGAGATGCCACCTCTCTAGGCTAGGGCATGATACACTCAACTACCAACCACCTCGTAACACAACACTTGGACCGGAGATAGCAGCTAAGCCAGAGAATGAGCCCGGCTACAAACCTTTCGACAAGAATAACCCCCGAGAACATACTGATGGGAGTGTTTTAGATTAGATTAGATTAGATTTAGTTGTAATAAAATTAACAGCCCCAAGAATTGAAGAAACCCCAGCCAAATGCAGAGAAAAAATTGCCATATCAACTGGAGCTCCGGCATGTGCAATTCCAGCCAGTGGCGTAAATAGGAATCATTTCGGGGGGGGGGGGGGTTAATCAGGGAAAAGTAAGATGAGGGGACTGAAAGGGGTCTGGGGCGAAGCCCCAGCCGCCGGAGGCCATTTTGCCAAAGGCGAAATTTTTCTTCACTTCTATAATTATTTCGTGCCTTTTAGACTCAAAGAATACTACTCGAACCACTTCTCAATGTTTGTATTATATTGAAATAGTGTTACAGTAGGTATTAATGATAGTTCTAAAAAAGAATTGCATAGAAATTGTGTTTTTAATGCTTTATGGTTGTTAAATATAATCTCAATATAAAGTGAAACATTGTGGTCCAAGTCACATACATTTAAATTTTAAATCACAGACCGTGATATTGTAATATTAGATTAATGCATTTTTATTTATAAGTACCCTTACTTTTGCTGCTACTGATTCGAGCAAAAGGTATATTAGTTGTAGATGAACACACAAATAATATATTTGAATTATTGAAAGAAATTATATATCTTATCTATTAGCTAAGTGGTATGATAAATATAATGAAAATGTTATTTGTTGCGATTGTTATGGTTTAAGGATCTTACAATATAGTATTAAGTAAAATCATTCTCAATGTAGTTTTGGGGGGGGGGTGGGGTGGTTAAAACCCCCTAAACCCCCCCCCCCCCCCCCCCCCCCCTTAGTTACGCCACTGATTCCAGCTGAAAGCGGGGGGGTTAACTGTCCAGCCAGTTCCAGCACCGTTTTCAACTAAGCTTCTTGCTAATAATAAAGTTAAGGGAGGGGGTACAGGGGGAACCAGGAAGAATACAACAATGTCATTTGTATAACGAGTATGGTTTACTTCGTCCACAACTATTTTTAAGGTTACATATTTAACGATTACTAAATGAATAATTAAATATAGAAAAACCAGCTTAGCACAGAACAAATATCAATCATGTAAATTAAAATGTACGTACTTAATACAAATGCATTAAGAAGAAGAATGATGAACCAACAAACAATAAATGCACACTTTATCAAAAGTGTATCAAGTTACACTGAATCTAGTTGAATGATAAAAATGAATAGTGACAAAAAAGACTGCAAGCACTCGCTATTTCAAAACTGAAGAAATTACCACTGTTAGCCCGCCATAACTAAAGCCTAATCTACACATACATCAAAAATAATATAACGATACAATACATGCACACTTGATTAATGCCGCCTCAAGTTTACATTTGAAGCCAGCAGAATGATTATACATACATGAACAAGGTTATTGTTAAAATAGAAAAATAGACAATACCCACAGTACAGTAATTCCAAACTTTGTCAATTCAGTCTCAATCTTATATTAAATCTAGCAGAATGATTAGGCATATACAAATAAAGCAAGCATTTGTATGCACATGGTCAATGAAGAAAGTATAATTGTAATTTGTAAAGCCTGTCCGCTCAATCTTTTAGAGCTTATGACCAATGTTTGTCTAATAGATCGTGAAATAGGGTTTAAAGGACCAAAAGGTAGTGCGCTGTTGTCATTTTCTTGCAATTCTTATTCTTTCAAAGGGTGACATTCTTTCGACTTCCGTTATAATAAAATTGGCAACTGTGTTTTTCTAGTAATTCTTGGTTTAAAAGCCAATTATAATGGTTCAATACACAAACATGGCCCGTTATCTCTAAACGTTTCGTTTCTACTATGAGCAGACAGGCTTTACTAAATAATTGGTGCAGTAGGCCTACTTGGAACATTATACAGCACATAGAACAATGCACAAGCAGTCTTGCTCAGTACAAAGCCAAGAACACATTTTATATTACATGAATGGCTACGTACAAAGTAATGAAGATTGAAGACATTCCCTGAGCAATGAACAGGCCAGTTTACCATACACTAACCAACAGAGGTGAGTGTATCAAAGTACTTTAGAAGTAGACCGCACAGTACATAGTAAAACGATGACATTAGTGGGCAGCTTGTCAGCGTTGCCTGCCGACCAAGTACAGTTTGAGACTTATTGAGAGAAGCCAGTAAGAAGAGGTCGATGCCGCCAAACAAAACAATAGCCGTGAATGAAGCCACCAAGATCAAATACAAAAGTTTACACAATGTTGACTGTGCAAAAAGGTGGCACATGAAGTCCGATATAGGTTAAAAATTTTTTGGGAAAGATTATAAATGACGCTAGTAACGAAAGCAGTACTTTCTGAACATTGTATCAATTAAGAGTGATATCTATTAGTAGGCCTATCTGATTCATTTGTTGATTTTCAGAATGTATCAGTTGTGACACGGTACAAAAGTAGGTCATACAGAAGGAGACAGCATTGGGACGGGTTTTTTACTTAGTTATTAATTACTTTAAACATTAAAAGGCCGAATTGTGAAAGAAGTACACGAACAGTAACAGGGAAGGATACACCTACGTCAAAAACCGCAACAAATTTTAATTTTTAATTTATATCACAAGAATGGGCTTCGAAATCAAAAATCTGAATCAACAGCGCACTGTGGTTTAGTAAGCCCTACACATTAAATGCGCTAAGTCGTGACTTATATTATAATCAGTATGTTTTTTTATAAATAATTAATTTTATTACTAATTATCGAATTATAATCAAAAAAATAGGCTTATGTTTATAATATTTTATTCAATCTGTAGGGCTTACCAAAGCTAAGTTCGCTGCTGATTTAGATTTTCGCTTTTTTTGTTGCAATCTTGAGATATTATTTAATAATGAACATTTTCTGCGGTTTTTGACGTAGAGACTACCCTTTGCCCTTAAGTTTCTCTCAACTTTTGAGCGACTTATACCACCAGTATTGTTAAGCATGTATTACATAGTCAAGGTTTTCATCCAACTTCTTGAATTCAAGCGGAAAAGGCACCAATAAAAATAACTACTGTTTTCTTTTACAGTAACCTGTTTTTGAATTCAAGAACTTGGATGTTAGCATTTGACCATGTAATACAGGCTGTACATACTCGTACATCCGTTTTACAGCATGGAATGTTTTGCAAGAAATGTACAAGATGTAAATTTTGCATTTTGATTAAAATACATACTATGGGTCAAGATCTGCAACTCAGTTACAAGAAACAAAACTTCAATTGATTGGCAAAACCTGAAGATGTAGTTCAAACTTTCAAGATGGCTGCCCGACATGTAAGATCGCCATTTTGGAGAAATCCGTCAAGATATTCTCCCTTCACGCTCACACAGTTGGATGAACGAAACATGTCTTCGACGCTCTCGATGTCAGAACACAGGTTCCTGCGGTAGGTAATGCGCATGTCTTTGGTGAGAAGCGTGAGTTCAAACCTGAACGCGTGCCTGTCCTCGGGTGCACCCACGTATCTGATAGCCGCCTGTAACGTGCGCCCCTCCTCGTCGTACCAGCAATCTAGCGTGAACACTTTGCCGTGCGCCGCGAGCACGTCCGTGAGCAAGAGTCCGCGCCGCTGCACAAACGTGCGTGGCAGGTCGGTCCACGTCCGGTCCGCGTGGGCCGAGAGGGCGTGGCCCAGCATCGCTTCGGGCCGGCCCCTCCAACCGCCGCACGCCTGTGGACAGTCGTAGTCACGGCGGGGACAGACCGCGCCGTGTCCCTCCAACTCACACGCGGGCATGCGCAGCAGGCATTCCGTGCACGGTAGTTGTGTGTTGGCGACCAGTCTCTCCAAGGTAAGATTCCTCGCCGTGGAAAACTGTCCGCGACACAGCGGGCAAACTGTGGTTTTGTCGTTTGACCGGCAAGCGTTACACAGGCTGTGTCCCTCGGTACACATGTGTATCGGTGCGTACATGATCTTAAAGCACACGGGACACTCCAGTGTGGTCATGATGTTTCTTTCCCAATCAGTTGTGCATTCCCTCACTCGGTAGCCCCTCTCAACAATACTGATCCCAACCTGAGGTGCCGGAGTGATGTTTGGCTTTTCTACTACCCACAATAGTGAATAGGTCTGAGCAAACGCCACCTGTTGAACGACCAGTCCCGGTGACTTTGGCAAAAGAGTTGCCACAGAGATGTTTTTCTTCCCCAGACCCAATTCACCACTACCTCCTTGGCCACACAGAAACACGTCTCCTGCCCGTGTCACCACCGCAGTGTGGTAGCGTCCAGCGATAATGTGGGAGACAGTCTGGTCCTCGAGGCCAATCATTCTAGTGGGGGTGGATCTCTTAGCTGTGTCACCGGTTCCCAACTGACCATTATCATTACAACCCCAAGCCCAGGCCGTTCCGTCGACTCTCAGGGCCACAATGTGGTTGTAACCGCAGGACACGGCAGCCACAGCCGATGATGGCGCCGATACTCGTGTGAAGCTGAACACGCTTTCCACTGCACCAAGCCCAAGTTGACCATAGTCATTCGCCCCAGCCATCAAGAGGACCCCAGAGGCCGAGACAACAGCTGTATGGTTCACGCCACACGATATGTCAACGATGGCCTCGGGGAGGTTGGGCACACGGTTGAATGAGGTTGAGGTAAACTGGTTTGTATGACCGAGTCCTAGTTGGCCATTGCCGTTCCATCCACTCACCCACACCTCACCGCCATCAGCAAGAACCACCGTGTGGCTACACCCAGCAGCAACCTTCTTGATGGGCGGCAGACCGGCAACCAGGACGGGTGTGGGCACCTTATCTGTGTGACTGAGGCCAAGCTGACCATAGCCATTTTCCCCACATAAATACAACTCACCCTTTTCAGTGAGGAACATGGTGTATCCATATCCACAAGCAGCCTGGGTTATTATAGCAGTGCTGAGTGTTTCAACAAGCCTCGGCTCAGCGATATGGTTAACATTGTTTCTCATCCATCCGTTGTCTTGGTTCTTGCCAAAGGTGTAAACTCGCCCGGATGCGCAGACGACTGCAGAGTGGTCAGCACCACAAGACACGTGAACGACGGTCTCATCTTCGAAGAAGTCCCCAATGCTCGATCCAGCAGGCAGGCCTTTACCGAACGTCAGGATACCAGGCTTGGTTATAACAATAACATTGTTATCATCCTCAGCCATCCTGCAACTGAACGAACTGTTTTCAGACACAAATGGGGATTTACATTCGAGCTGGACAAAGGTAACAAAAAACAAAATATACGAATTAAGTTCTTAACCTACGACGAAGAACAGATCGACAATCTGCCAGTATTAGCCTGTAGGCAACTATACTGGGCGCGACCCTAACGCTAGACCTAGAAATGAGGGTTCCTACTGTGGCCAGCCCTGACATTCTTACCGGCTCCGGCCACGTGCGTGGAAGGGTTTCCTTATTATCTCTGCGGGAGGTGGCTAGGTTGACTGGGTAGCAACATCTGCTAATTTATATTTTATGGCGCAGATCGTTTTTATGTTTATTTGATTTCACTGAGCAATCATCACGTATACTATTATTTTAAGCTCTTGATTTTAAACTCGACAAAAAAAGAACGAATTCGATACGACTATTTAAACGTGATAAGTGTATGCAAGCATGAAAATACGGAACACACTTTAAAAGTCAAGAAGAGCCTATTAGATCAGACAATCAGTTTAGTGCACATAACGAATCTAGTGCATGTTAGTGTTAGATGCATATAATTATTGTAAACTTTTTGCGGGAATGGAAACGTTGTTGAAGGGTTGAAAATACAGTAGTTTATTTGTAAAGGTATTTTATTTCATTGTAGAATAGAAAGTAGTTTTACTTCCATGCAGCGGGGGTCCTGTTTTGAGTTGGCTCAAGAAGGAGATTCTAATTTGACATCTAACTATCAATTGTTTAGGTCTACTAAACAAACCTTAGATATAGGCGCATTCAAACAAAAAACTGCTCGGTATGATTGTCATCTGCGTAATTGTTCGTCAGTAGTCTGGTGTTGTCAGTCTTGGGTAGTAACGTAACGGAAGTAACGCGTTACTGTAACAAAATTACTTTTTCAGTAACGGAATCGGTAACGCCGTTACAATGATTTATTACTTACGAGTAAAGTAATTTCATTACATTTGTACGTGATTTTTACGTTACTAACGCGTTACTTTTCGTTAGGTTACAGTTACAGACTGCTTCAAAGACCGTATTAAAAAGTTTGCCGAAAATATGAACTTTCTCAAATAAAAGTTCCTTTGTCAAGATAAGGATCGCGTTTGAGGGAACAAGGCCTGGCCGTCCTACTGATCATATCCTACGTTGATAAATAAAACACTGGTAACCACACGTTTCAGAATGCATCTGCATTTACAAATAATTTGATGACATACCCAATTCGAACTTAACCTATTTATTTGATAAGATCGCAAAAGTAATTACAAAAGTAACGTCATTACTTTTCGGGAGGAAAAGTAAAGTAATGCCATTACTTTAAGAATGAAGTAATTAGTAATGTTGACTAATGTAACTTCATTACTTTTAAATTTTAATGAAAGGTAACAGGTACAGTAATGTCACTACTTTTCAAAAGTAATTTACCCAAGACTGGGTGTTGTGAACACTACAAATAATTGGTACCTATTAGTACTATCTTAAATGAACACAAACAATGGGTTTGAAAAATTACAAACTAATGTGATCGAAGGAAGTAAAGAATTTACTTAGCAAGTTGTATCCCCAATGATGATAATAATAATCTTTCATAGGGACCTTGCCCAGGGAGTCAGGAATAGTTCATGAACGAAATATGTGTTGTGTTGTGATATTTGAAGTACATAGTTGAGATCATGGCATAGAATGTCTGAGGGCGGGTAGACGAATGACGCAATCCCAGCTTTCGCCTTTAGACTGAGCAAAATATAAGGAAAAACTGCAGTCATGATTGTTGGTAGCGGGTATTGAACTGGCTACACTCCAGAATCAATTACTTATATTTTAATTAATACTGGAATTATGACAAACTTTTTGTCTGGATGGTCACACGTAATTCGTCTTCTAACAAAAATGTAGTGATACCCCAGACCCTAGGATTGTGCCTGAAGGATCCATTCGACACAATCTGTGCCCAAGTGATGTCGAAATTAGAACCTAATAACACATTTGCTGTGGTTCATTTGGGATACAACGATACACACACAACATGGAAGAAAGTCAGTGGATATTCACGTCGCAAAGGACGATGATAGTACGAAGAGAAAATGTAGGAACGTAAAGTAAAGTAAGAGATTACGAGAACTAGGAGCCTAGATTTTTTGATTATTAATTACGAAGCTATGTTTTCCAACTACAAGGTCATGCATTGCCGCTTCTTACCATAGGCAGAGCTACCGTATGCAATCCGATTCAGGTGCCAAACGGGGGACAAAGTACACATGCAAGTCGCAAAGAGGGGCCCTCTTCCAAGCCCTTTTCAAGCGGGCCGCTTGAATGGGAAGATAAATAAACTTCTCGTGTTTGTTTGAGTGTTTGAATTGCCATGGAACACGCACGGCGAGTGGGTGACCTGAGTTATATTCCCGGTTGATAATACATTTTAATAATAATTATTAATTAAAGTGTATTCCAACGAATGAATTCACTGACGTAGCCGCATTTCCCCTCCGACCCCGCCAAGGGTCTTCTCCCACTACTCGGCCGCGCGGCGAGTTCGAGGGACTGACCGTAAATTATTCCTGTCAAGATGCCCTCTATTCAGTCTCTATTGATACAGTTAATCGCTTCAGTAACACATACAAAATCTACAGATTCAAAATTTCTTAACTTTTAACCAATTATTTGGATTCTTGAATAAAAATCAACACGTTTTTATGTTTGAAACGTCCCAATAGACCGACTACATCACAAGAAGATAATACTGACACTTCAATACGGTATGAATAACTTCTTCAGATGACGTAACCGATTAATCACAACACATACGTTAATTGGATGTGGAAAGTGGCATAATAGGCATAATAATTCGCGATCGCAAAACTTCGATACGCTCCTAGCGGACAAAATTATCCCTAAGCTAACGGGTCTAGCGCTCTAACTGTCTGCGGATTCTCGCACAAACCACGCGGTACAAATCTCGTTCTAGCTCTTATACTATTCATTTTGAATGAAAAACTCATAGGAAAGCGGATTAAGTTTACATGCCAATAGTCATCATAAAGGTTATATCAAAATTATAGACCCAGTAGTTTACTTGTTATAACAATTCATGCAAAAAATCGGAAAATGAGCACAATTTCTTATTGTTCTCTCAACTTAAATTGTTGAAAAACTAATCATCGGATTTTGACGAGAGTTCCTTTGGAACATGAACCAACAATGTAAGAAAATATACAAATAAACTTTCTAGATAGAAAGTGCCCCGAACGAAAATTCAAAGCATGCACTAACATCCAGGGTGCAGCGGTTGGACCTCAAAAGCAGCGGTTTTGGCCGTGAAACTACGCACCCTGCATGTAAGTGCATGCTATGAATTTTCGTTCAGAGCACTTTCTATCTAGAAAGTTTATTTGTTTATTTTCTCACATTGTTGGTTCATGTTCCAAAGAAACTCTCGTCAAAATCCGATCATTAGTTTTTCAACAATTTAAGTTGAGAAAACAATAAGAAATTTTGCTCATTTTCCGATTTTTTGCGTAAATTGTTATAACAAGTAAACTACTGGGTCTATAATTATGAAATAACCTTTATGATGACTATTGGCTTGTAAATTAATTACGCTTTCCTATAAGTTTTTCCTTCAAAATGAATAGTATAACAGCTAGAAGGAGATAAGTGATCAACGTTCCAGCGATACCGCCAATGTCACACAGAGAAGTTAACCCGGCACGGCCGCCACATTGGCCAGTGACGTCACTTTCAAACGTCCTTGAGATCGCGAATAGGCATAATGGGCATAATAGGCCTATAGATGGAAGATGATCCAAGTTATAATACGTAAATTATGATGATCATTCTTTCAAAGTCGAAAACGGCGAACCATCGGCAAATCCCAAATCGCACGTGCGGAATAAGCGGGTCAGTCACCTCTAACTGACCAACCCTTCCTTACACAATTGTCACATCACCGTTACTCATCAACGCATTCTTTTGTCACTCGTCCTACCCCTTAGTATATTTTGAAAGAAAGTTGAATGTCCCGCGATACACCTGTAAGTGACTTGGCGACATCGAAAAATGACATCTGGCAGGGAAACAACATCTTCAATGCTCTTTTGTTAAATAATCGCCTTTTGTTGGAAAGATTAGTCGACGGTTTCGTGTCTTCGACGTGAGACGACAGATTTAATGTTTATTGTACAACTAAATTATAATAATCTACTCGTGCGTGGGTGTGTATCAGCAGAGTGCATAAGACTGAGGTCCGTACGAATTCAGAGTCGATAATTAATTGCATTAGAACAACACTATTTGCTAGGGTTTTTTTGTATGGAAAATATCACGTATAAAATAATTAGCAACAGTTTATACAGATTTCCAATGGGGTAGGGGTCGACTATGAACACTTGTATTCACACTATATGGCTCATAAAGTGAAAACAAGTTTCTATTTTAGTGTGCGAATGCCTTCGTGCATGATCTGTGAATTGTTATGTATACCAAGTTTAGTTATTTATTCAGGCCTATTTGTTTATTGCATAACATCAACACTCAACAGGTACAGAACCCACAAATGACGAATAATACAAACATGGTTTAATTAAGCACTGAAGATAAATATAAACAAATGAACAAATGAGTGATAAAAACATATAACAAACACCATGACGGAAACTGTTAGTCAATTAAAAAAATGAGTTAAAACTTTACACATGTCGCAGAATTTCCTGTTTTAAATAATAAAACAAAATAAATAAAATAAAAATAAATTTGCATATAAAATTTACAATCATTTATAATTACTCCGAAGTAATGCATTTGTATAGTGACTGAGAGTATACGGCAAAGTAGTGATTGTTTCTTCTTTATGAAGCTGTTGGCCTATTAGGACGATTCAAACATGGAAACGTATTGGTTTTTATTCAAGAATCCAAATAACGTGTTAAAACTTACGAAATAATGAATCTGTGGATTTTGTATGTGTGACTACAGTATGAATAGAGGACATTTACAACAGGACAGGACAGGTATAATTTACGAGCAGTCTCTCACTCTGAGCGCGCGGCCGGGTGGTGGGGGAAGACCCTTGGCGCGCATAGCAGTTATGTGCAAAAACGGCAGTGAATTCATTCGTTGGAATACACTTTAGTGATATTTTTTACCTCGATGTCATATTATGTTAGATGTGGTGTTGCAACACGCATATAGGCCTACGCATAACAACAAAAACGAGTACAACAACATAACGTATAGATATATTTTCTTGAAGTGCCAAAATCGTCATAGAAACACAACTCAAAAAAGTTATCATATTCATTTACAATAATTAGAAAGTCTGTTTCCATTAATAAAAGCTAAATACACAAATATCGAAATGGTGAAACACTAAAACTATTCATTGTGTATTAGTACGAGTAACAACAGACAGCGCATGGCAGGTAGCGGCAACCCTTCTATTATTCGACGGAACTCCGCGCGCTCGCTGCGAGAACACTTTATGAATAGACTTCCAAGTTTGTACAAAATAGCAGATTTTTCAAAAATTGTCGGATTTTCTGGTCTAGCGTTATGGTCGCGCCCAGTTTATGGCCGAGCAAGTCAAGCTTCCACCCTGACACAAACACTGTGCTTACATTTTTTGTGCTACACCAAACCTGTCAACGGGAAAGGGTAAGTTTAATGGGTAAGGGTAGTCTCACTGTAAAAACTAAAAACCGGGAAAAATTATCATATCTTTTACAGTCATATTTTGACAACATTACACAATACAGAAAAAGTGACAAATGAGCATGATGTGGTTTGATAAGAAATAAAAACTGGATAACATAATGCTTTCAAATAATGCAATTAAATGTTGCAATGTGCAACCAATTAATTATTGCTCCTTTAATTGGCTTCCCTTATGACAACCATAATGATTGCAATATTTGATATTTGGTTAGCCCAATTCAGTTTTTAGTTCTTACGAAACCACACCTTGCACGTAGGCCTGGTCCAATTGTATAGCATTCTCAAAATATAACTTAAAAAAAAAAAATGTAATTGGGTGCGGTATTTATAGAGAGACCCACCTTAAGCAGGGATAGGGTCTACTCTCAGTATCAAAACATTACGTTTTCATTTTTAAAACTATTAGTCTATATATCAAAAGCTAGTAGTCGAAATAAATCGAAAAACTGAAGGCATAGGGTCAACCAGCCAATACCCGGATGGCCTAAGCACTTTCACATGTTTGCACATATTCTATCAAAAGTGTAAAATGGCGTCAGTGAGCTCAAGGTTTGTGTTTTTCTAGTAGGTAGCACGCTATTGGTCAGTTGTGGCAAGTTTCAGCCAATCACGCACCTCCTCCGAACACTAACATTAGCCGAACATGCTTATTTCAATGTCAAAACGACGTGTCTCAATTGTTTTAAACTATTAAATAGCTATCTAATGGCAAGCTAATGCAATAATTGGGTTGCAATAAAATGAAAGGAAATACATTTTTCCCTACAGTTACACCAACAAGTATTACAGAAGCATGCCTGGAAGCGTAAATTTTCAACGAGGTATTCGGTTATTGGTGGGTGTTCGGCTATTGGCAGGTTGACCCTAGCGCACCATCACTGGTACAGCCATAAGGCGTATATAGGCCAGGGCTATTAGCCACGCATTTAAGTGGTCAATGGCCTAGGCCTTTATAGGCATCCAGCCTTTCTATCCTAGGCTGGACTAGGCCTAGGCTAGGCCCTCAGAGGTCTAGCACTCTTGGCCCCACGTGATTGGAGTAATTGTATTTGACCAGTTCTTTGCTCGCTAATGAAAACAACAAAGCAAAACCTAGACCTAGGCTAGGCTAGCGGCCTACCCTTTTATGGTGAATTCACGACCTTGCGTTGCGTTACGCAACTTTGAACTTCGAAGTCCTAGCAACCAATCATGAGCATCATCAGTGCGCGACTGTGCGATGCTGCAGCATTGATTCTAGTTCAACTTTCCAACGCAATAACGCAAAGCAAAACCTTCTTGATCCTCGCGACATGTATGATCCGGGATACTCGGTTTAAAGCACAGCCTTCTCAAACGTTGGTTCAATCCATGGTCCGTAAATCCCCTGGCGGGGACTCGTCAAACTCCCAAGTTTTTACATTGAGGTTTACCGAACCTCCGCCAGGAGATCGACGGACCTTGGGTTCAATCCACGCAAGGCCCACTTGATCGGAGATCAAGTAGACCTTGAATCCGCGGTTTGACCTGTCGAGAAGGCTGTAGTTTAAAGCAAGGTCGTGAACAGATGATGAAGTCAACGCAACGCAACAAAGTCCAACGCTCAGCTCAGCGCAACGCAAGGTCGTGAATTCACCATTAGAGAAAGCTAGGCTAGGCCTTTGAGGGCGCTTGTTATGTCTAAAATAGGTACCTAGGTAGGCCTAATCCCAACGTGATTCTTGTTGCTTTAAGTATCTTTTTTTGTTTTAAGGCTGTTGCTGGATTCGAACCCGCCTCCCTAGGTGGAGACATACGGCACAATCGCATGACATGACTCACGGCGTTAGCCCCACATGTTGGAATTACCCTCGGGGCCTAGTACAGATATTGCACCAGGCTATCACGCCCAGCTGCAGAAGAGAGCTTTACTACTACTAACCTACTAACAAATAACGTCGGCTTTTACAACCCCTTTGGTTCAGCCAAGGCAGACGTACGTAAATAATATTATGATTGTATCAATATTATTACCTTCAAATCCTTTGTATGCAATTCCAGAGAGTGGGAAAGTGCCGCTGCCGCCCGCTTCGCTTCACTGAATCGAATAAAGCATGGCGACTCACCGCCACCTTGCATTTGACGATGTGTTGTTGTTGTTGTTGTAAACCGACCAATCAATTTTAGCGCCAAAATTAAAGCACGTAAATACTGCATTTTTCTTCTACATCCATTCTATGAATGTGCTTTCCATCACATATGGGCATAACAGTGAAAATTCTTACTGTTCTTAAGTCTTCGTTTTTATAGGTATATTACTATCCTTTTAAAAAAATAATGCACCCCCCCCCCCCCCCCCACCTTGAGATGTCACGAGTTGAGTGCGCATACCCATCTCTCTAGGCTAGGGCACGATACATTCAACTACCCACCACCTCGTAACACAACACTTGGACCGGAGATACCAGCTAAGCCAGAGAATGAGCCCGGCTTCAAACATATCAACAAGAATAGCCCCGATAACATACTGTTGGGAGTATATTAGATTAGATTAGATTAGATTTAGTTGTAATAAAATTAACAGCCCCAAGAATTGAAGAAACCCCAGCCAAATGCAGAGAAAATATTGCCATATCAACTGCAGCTCCGGCATGTGCAATTCCAGCTGAAAGCGGGGGGGAAACTGTCTAGCCAGTTCCAGCGCCGTTTTCAACTAAGCTACTTGCTAATAATAAAGTTAAGGGAGGGAGTACAGGTGGAACCAAGAAGAATACAACAATGTTATTTGTATTACGAGCATGGTTTACTTCGTCCACAACTATTTTTAAAGTTACATATTTTACGATTACTAAATGAATAATTAAACATAAAAAAACCAGCTTAGCACAGAACATATATCAATGATGTAAATTAAAATGTACGTACTTAATACAAATGCATTAAGAAGAAGAATGATAAACCAACAAACAATAATTGCACACTTTATCAATAGTGCATCAAGTAACACTGAATCTAGTTAAATGATAAAAATGAACAGTGGCAAAAAAAGATTGCAAGCACTCGCTATTTCAAAACTGAAGAAATTACCAGTTAACCGTAACTGAAGCAAAATCTACGCATACATTAAGAATAATATAACGATACAATACATGCACACTTGATCAATGCCGCCTCAAGTTTACATTTGAAGCCAGCAGAATGATTATACATACATGAACAAGGTTATTGTAAAAATACAAAAATAGACAATACAGTACAGTAATTCCAAACTTTGTCAATTCAGTCTCAAGCTTATATTAAATCTAGCAGAATGATTAGGCATATACAAATAAAGCAAGCATTTGTATGCACATGGTAACAATGAAGAAAGTATCATTGTAAAGCCTGTCCGCTCATATGTTTAGAGCTAATGACCAGAGCTAGGCGGTATCGAAAATACATGTATTTGAAATACATTTGTATTTTGTATCGAAAATACCCGAGCTAAAAGTATCTTGTATTTTGTATCGAAAATACATTTTTCAAAGTATTTTGTATTTAACAAAATACTTTTCCCAACAAAATACATTGAATTCATCTACTACTGATGATGATGACTTTTTCGCATTTGAAAAAGAAGACAATATGGTCGATACCCCTCTTCGTTTTAAAAATAACACTAAAGGAGAGTTGGAAGTACTACAATACCTCCAAGATAAACACAGAGACATTCAAATGCTAAGCTAGTATCCGGCCATAAAACAAATGTTTCTTTATTACAATACAAGCTTTACGTCAAGTGCCCCAGTGGAGAGGATGTTTTCATTTGCCAGTATTGTAAACAATCCACGCAGAAATGCATTACCGGACGGATTGTTCCAAAAACTTGTAATTCTGAAAGCCAATGGCCAATGGGCAGCAATGAGTGTAATTTGAATCAACTAGTGCTACCATCATTGTTTGTATTGTACTGTCCGTTACATGATGAATAAATTAATGTTCTAGACATACACTAAGCACTTGCTTTCGTTAAACCCAACATCCAACATTTTAAAAGAAAAATATTTTGGTTGTTCTTTATTTCCCGGTAGTTGTAGTTGTAGCATAGGGAAATGTATTGAATTTCAAGTATTTTTGAAAGTCCAAATGAATTTTGTATCGAAAATACATGTTTCTAAAAGTATCTTGTATTTTGTATCTAAAATACTTTTATTTCAGTATTTTGTATATAAAATACAAATATTTGAGTATTTTGCCCAGCTCTGCTAATGACCAATGTTTGTCTAATAGACCGTGAAATTGGGTTTAAACAAATACCTTAATAGGAATGATTACTGCTACGGTATTTGGTTTAAAGGACCAACAGGTAGCGCGCTATTCTCATTTCCTTGCAATTCTTATTCTTTCAAAGGGTTACATTCTTTTTGACTTCCGTTATAATAAAATAGGCAACCGTGTTTTTCTAGTAAATCTTAGTTTACAAGCCAATTGGTTCAATACACAAACATGGCCCATTACCTCTGAACGTTTCGTTTCTACTATGAGTGGACAGGCTTTACTAAATAATTAGTGCAGTAGGCCTACTTGGAACATTATACAGCACATAGAACAATGCAAGTGCAGTCTTGCTCAGTACAGAGTCAAGAACACATTTTATTTTACCTAGACGAATGGCTACTTACAAAGTAATGAAGATTGAAGACATTCCCTGAGCAATGAACAGGCCAGTTTACAATACACTAACCAATACAGAGATGACTATGAGTGTATCCAAGTATTTTAGAAGTAACCGCACAGTAGTAAAACGATGACATTAGGTGGGCAGCTCGTCAGCGTTGCCTGCTGACGAAGTACAGTTTGAGACTTATTGAGAGAAGCCGGTAACAAGAGATCGATGCTGCCAAACAAAACAATAGCACGTAAATGAAGGCACCAAGATAAAATACAAAAGTTTATAGGCCTGCAAGTTGATCCTGCAATAAAGGTGGTACATGAAGTCCTCTGTAGGTTACAAATTTTACAGGAAAGATTTTAAATGTCACTTGTAAGTGTTGTAACTGAAGCAGAACTTTTTTAAATGTGTCAATTAGAGTTATCTATTAGTAGGCCTATCTGATTCATTTGTTGATTTTAAGAATGTATCAGTTGCAACACGGGTCAAAAAGTAGGTCATACAGAAGGAGACAGCGTTGGGACGAGTTTTCGACTTGGTTATTATTGACATTAAAAGGCCGAAGTGTGAAGGAAGTACACGGACATTAAGTTTCTCATAACTTTTGAGCGACTTATACCACCAGTATTGTTAAGCATGTATAACACAGTCAAAGTTTTTCATCCAACTTCTTGAATTCAAGGGGAAAAAGGCACCAATAAAAATAGCTAGGCCTACTGTTCTCTTTTACAGTAAGCTGTTTTTGATGTGCTTTTGTTCCTTAATTCAAGAAGTTGGATGAAAACATCTGACCATGTAATGCAGGCTTTTAACACCGGTACATTCCGCTTTACAGCATGCAATGTTTTGCAAGAAATATATGTGATGCAAATTTTGCATTTTGATTAAAATACATACTATGGGTAAAACTCTAGAGCTCTTCTACAATAAACAAAACTTCAAGTGATTGGCAAAACCTGTAGATGTAGTTCAAACTTTCAAGATGGCTGCCTGACATGTAAGATCGCCATTTTGGAGAAATCCGTCAAGAGATTCCCCCTTCACGCTCACACAGTTGGATGAACGAAACATGTCTTCGACACTCTCGATGTCGGAACACAGGTTCTTGTGGTAAATAAGGCGCATGTCTTCGATTAGAAGCACAAGTTCGAACCTGAACGCGTGCCTGTCCTCGGGCGCGCCCACTTACCTGACGGCCGCCCGGAACGTGCGCCCCTCCCCGTCGTACCCGCGATGTAGCGTGAACACTCTGCCGTGCGCCGCGAGCACGTCCGTGAGCAAGAGTCCGCGCTGCTGCACAAACGTGCGTGGCTGGTCGGGCCACGTCCGGTCCGCGTGGGCCGAGAGGGCGTGGGCTAGCATCGCTTCAGGCCGGCCCCTCCAACCGCCGCACGCCAGGGGACAGTCGTAGTCGCGGCGGGGACAGACCGCGCCGTGTCCCTCTAGCTCACACGCGGGCATGCGCAGCAGGCATTCCGTGCACGGTAGTTGTGTGTTGGCACTCAGGCTCTCCGCGAGAAGATTCCTCGCCGTGGTAAACTGTCCGCGACACAGCGGGCAAACTGTGGTCCTGTCGTTTGACCGGCAAGAGTTACACAGGCTGTGTCCCTCAGTGCATAGGTGTATCGGTGCATACATGATCTTAAAGCACACGGGACACTCTAAGGTGGTCATGATGTTTCTTTCACAATCAGTTGTGCATTCCCTCACCCGGTTGCCCCTCTCAACAATACTGATCTCAACCTAAGGTGCCGGAGTAATGTTTGACTTTTCTGCTACCCACAGTAGTGAATAAGTTTGAGCAAACGCCACCTGTTGAACGACCAATCCCAGTGACTTTGGCAAAAGAGTTGCAACAGAGATGTTTTTCTTCCCCAGACCCAATTCACCATTTGTTCCTTGGCCACACACAAACACGTCCCCTTCCTTTGTCACCACCGCAGTGTGGCAACATCCAGCGATAACCTGGGAGACAGTCTGGTCCTCGATGCCAATCATTCTAGTGGGGGCGGATCTGTTAGCTGTGTCACCGGTTCCCAACTGACCTTCATTATTACGACCCCAAGCCCAGGTCGTTCCGTCGACTCTCAGGGCCACTGTGTGGTGTGACCCACAGGACACGGCAGCCACGGCCGATGACGGCGCCGATACTCGTGTGAAGCTGGACACGGTCTTGACTGCACCAAGCCCAAGTTGACCACTGGCATTCGACCCAGCCATCAAGAGGATCCCAGAGGCCGAGACAAGCGCTGTATGGCTCGCGCCACACGATATGTCAACAATGGCCTCGGGGAGGTTGGGCACACGGGTGAAGGAGGTAACCTGGTTTGTTTGACCGAGTCCTAGTTGGCCGAAGCCGTTGTATCCACACACCCAGACCTCACCGCCGTCGGCAAGAACCACCGTGTGGCTATACCCAGCAGCAACCTTTTTGATGGGCAGCAAACCGGCAACCAGGATGGGTGTGGGCACCTTATCTGTGTGACCAAGGCCAAGCTGACCATAGCCATTTTTTTTGGAAAATAAAATAATATAAGATATTATTTCAAGGTGGAAACAACCATTTCAACTTATTTATTTGACAATCACTTGGTTACAACAACACAAGAAAACATCTGATAAAGAAACAAATAAACACACCGCCTACACATACATACAGAGTTGATTAATATTAAAATATATCAAAATACAACATTCCCACTTATCCTTATCAGGTCTAGACAATGCATCATTCACTGTTAAAGGATCACCAATGCACTTTTCTATCTCAGCTTGATAACTAATATACCCTGGAAATTGAGTTTGCCTACGCTGCCTTTGTGGATACCTACACTCAGTTTGAATCTCATGAACATTAGACACATAACTTTCATGACTTTTGTCACTTTCATGACTTTTGTCACTTTCATGACTTATGTCACTTTCATGACTCCCATCAGTTTCATGACTATCATCAGTTTCATGACTATCATCAGTTTTATGACTACCATCATTGTCACTAGCTAAGGAATGAGAACCAAAAAGCTCGATTACTGGAACACTATCTTTGACAACTTCTTCACTGTCTTTGGCATAAATAGGCCTATTACATGAAAAGTTTTCATCAAAGATCACATCTCTTGCTTTGATTACATTACAAGTTTTAACATCGTACAAACGATACCCTGTAGAAAAATCACAGTACCCTACCATAATCAACTCTTGACTCTTAGGGTCCCACTTTTTTCTACACTCTTTCTTAACATGAACTAGTGCTTTGCAACCAAACACACGCAAATGCTCTAAGTCAGGTTTCTCACCACACCATGCCTCCTCTGGAGTTACACCTATAACACCAGCATGTGGAGAACGATTTTTGAGATAAATCGCTGTGTTGCAAGCTTCTGCCCACAGTTTCTTGGATAAATTGGTTTCCGACATCATGGCCCTAGCTTTCTCAACTATGGACCTATTTGCACGCTCTGCGACACCATTCTGCTCTGGAGTTCTGGGAATCGTGGTTTCATGCTTAATACCTCGTTCTAAAAAATACTTCTTAAGAACATCATTAACATATTCACCCCCATTGTCAGACCTCAATTTTTTTAATCTCCGTCCAGTTTGGTTTTCTGCAGTTACTACAAACTCCTTTAGCTTAGAAGAAACTTCATCTTTTGTTCTAAGAAAATAAGGAAAAATTTTCCTAGAAAAATCGTCTACAAAGATTAGCATATATCTACACCCACTAAGCGAATGCTCCTCCATGGGGCCACATACATCCGTATGCACAAGATCCAACACTGATTTGGCTCGCTTTCCTTGTCTCCTAGACGGGTTTCTACATTGTTTTCCCTTAGCACATGGTACACACACATCAGAAAAAGAACCTGTGAATTTAACACCCGTTACCATATTTTGTATGGTATCCAGACCCTTTTTACCAATGTGACCTAAACGCCTGTGCCACAACTTTGGATTATTCACAACAGTTGCTACAGACTTACTTGCTAATAACTCATCTATACTGTTGACACTGAATGGCTTATTATCATTCACACATTCATTGACAACATTCAGATTAGCTGCAGTTGACTGCTCGTCCAGCTTATAAAGCCCATCAATTTGTGTTGCAGTAATTCTAACTTCACCTCTAACCTCAAAATCATCCCTGTGATACACTTTACAACCTTGATCATCAAAAACACTCACTAGTCCCTTCTTGGACATTTGAGAGATTGACAAAAGGTTCACTGACAATTCAGGAATGTGCATAACATCGTGAATTATTTTCTCACCATCCAGCACATTAACCTTAACATTTCCAATACCCTGGACACTCATGTTACTATCATCAGCTATAGTTACAGGCAAGTTACTTGTTGTACGATAGTTGACTATTACTGCTCTGTTCTTACCCATATGATGAGTACAGCCAGAATCCAAAATCCACCCTGTTTTAGGAAGTCTCGCACCGAATGCATTTAACAGTCCAGTAAATTTAGGTTTCTGTTCAAATGTAGACATGTTTACTTCGGAACCAGATTGAATTCTATTCGGAGTACCATTCTTGAGTTCAGGACAGTCGACTTTCTTGTGCCCGATCTTGTGACATTTGTGACACTTTATCAACACAATCTTGTTTTGTTGACCTTGACATTGTTGATTCTTCTGTTGACCTTGACCTTGACCTCGACCTTGCTTGCTCCATTGGTTTCGCCTTCGAACAGCAAGAGCAGAATCACCAGCAGCACCAGCATCCCTTCGATATTCTTCCATCAGAAGTTTAGACTTAATGTACTCACTCGTAATTTTGCGATCACTTGTTTCCAATGTCATGACCATGGGTTCATATGATTGAGGTAGCCCATGCAACATAATGACTCCAATGAACTCATCCCAATTTGGAACACCACTCTCTTGGATTTTTTGTGACAAAGTCATAATCTGACCAACATAGTCAGCCATGGAACTGCAATTTTCAAGCCTCACTGAAACCAGTTGACCGAGAAGATAGACACGTCCAGTTAGTCCTCTATCACCGAAGGTTTTATCAAGAGATTTCCAAGCATCTCTGGCAGTAACACACGAATTAACATGCACATAAAGCTCTGGCTTAATCATTAAAGAAATCTTCGCCAAGGCTTTTTCATCCTTCTTAATATCAAAGACAAACTGTTCTCCTGTCGTAGGTGCCGGCTCACGAACGTAGTCCCACAGGTCTTCATGACGCAGATACATGGTCATGGCAAACTTCCACGATTTGAAGTCTTCAATGCCACTCAACCTGTCCACTCCGATTGATCCGTTGTTTAACGCCATCTTAGTAATATTACTTTCCACAGATATGTATTACGTGACAAGAATCTGGGCCCATAACCTTTTGGAAAATAAAATAATATAAGATATTATTTCAAGGTGGAAACAACCATTTCAACTTATTTATTTGACAATCACATGGTTACAACAACACAAGAAAACATCTGATATAGAAACAAATAAACACACCGCCTACACGTACATACAGAGTTGATTAATATTAAAATATATCAAAATACAACATTATGAACATAAAGTATGTTTGTTAAAAAAGGCATTGTATGGGTTGAAGCAGGCGTCTAGAATGTGGAATAGAAAAATCCATGTAACTCTTGTTGAATTGGGATTCAAGCAATCTGATTATGAGCCATGTGTGTACTATAAGATCAGTAATCAGTACATTGTCATCATAGCATTGTATGTGGATGATTTTTTAGTTTTATCCAACAATGTGGAGGAGAAATGTAAGCTCAAGAAAGCATTGATGTCTAAATTTAAAATGCATGATTTAGGTGATGTTAAGTGTTGCCTTGGTATGCGAATAACTCGAAACAAAGATAGTGGTGTAGTTACCATAGATCAAACTGCTTACATTAATGAGCTGTTGGAAAGATTTGGTATGGTAGATGCAAAGCCAATAAATACTCCAGTGGAGACAAATCTAACATTTGTAAAGTCAAGTGACACTATGAAAGCAAATTTACCATATCAAAATCTTATCGGATGTCTTATGTATATTGCAGTTAGCACTAGACCAGATATTATGTTTGCTGTCAGTGCACTAAGTCAATACAACACGTGTTATACTAATGAACATTGGCAACATGCAAAGCGAGTGCTAAGATATCTTAAACAGACAAGTGATTTGTGTCTTTCTTATAAGCCAACAGAGGGGGGTATTACTGGTTACTCAGATGCTGATTGGGCTGGTTGTAAGAAAGATAGACACTCTTATTCAGGGAGTGTTTTCACACTTGCTGGTGGAGCTATTTCTTGGTTTACAAGGAAGCAGTCATGCATGTCTATTTCCAGTACAGAGTCAGAGTATGTTGCTCTATCCGAATGTGCTAGGGAAGCAGTTTATCTGAAACGGTTATATTCAGAGTTAACAAGGGAGGTGAAGCCTATTGTTATACATTGTGATAACCAAAGTGCAATCAAACTATGCCAGAACCCCATCTTCCACTCTCGTACCAAACATATAGAAGTTAGGTATCACTATACGCGCAAGAGAGTTGAAGAAGGTGAACTCTGTTTGAATTATATGTCTACTAGTGATATGCCAGCAGACATAATGACAAAGGGTCTGACGGTAAAACAACATAGAAAACATTGTAAATCAATGGGATTATTACAGTGTTGATTAAGTGGGAATGTTGTATTTTGATATATTTTAATATTAATCAACTCTGTATGTACGTGTAGGCGGTGTGTTTATTTGTTTCTATATCAGATGTTTTCTTGTGTTGTTGTAACCATGTGATTGTCAAATAAATAAGTTGAAATGGTTGTTTCCACCTTGAAATAATATCTTATATTATTTTATTTTCCAAAAATTTTCCCCACATGAATACAACTGACCCTTGTCAGTGAGGAATACGGTGTATCCCTTTCCACAAGCAGCCTGGGTTATTATAACAGTGCTAAGAGTGTCAACAAGCCTCGGCTCAGCGATATCGTCAATATTGTTTATCATCCATCCGTTGTCTTGGTTCTTGCCGAAGGTGTAAACTCGGCCCGATGCGCAGACAACTGCAGAGTGGTCATCACCACAAGACACCTGAACGACGGTCTCATCTAGGAAGAACTCCCCGATGCTCGTTCCAGCAGGCAGGCCTTCACCGAACGTCAGGATACCAGGCCTAGTTATAACAATCCCATTGTTATCATCCTCAGCCATCCTGCAACTGAACGAACTGTTTTCAGACACAAATGAGGATTTACATTCGAGCTGACAAAAACAAAATATACGAATTAAGTTCTTAACCTACGACGAAGAACAGATCGACAATCTGCCAGTATTGGTCTGTAGGCAACTATACTGGGCGCGACCCTAACGCTAGACCTAGAAAAGAGGGTCGCTACTGTGGCCAGCCCTGACATTCTTACCGGCTCTGGCCACGTGCGTGGAAGGGTTTCCTTATTATCTCTGCAGGAGGTGGCTAGGTTGACTGGGTAGCAACATCTGCTAATTTATATTTTATGGCTTTTTATGTTTATTTGATTTCACTGAGCAATCATCACTAGAGGTCCGTGTATTTCGCGAATAACGATAACACCGAAATCTGTAGGAATCATTTTATTTCACAAAATGAGCATGAATTGATCGATTTTAAACATGAAAATGTCAAAATTGAATCACCGCCAAACACCGAAATTCGTATAAATCGGTGAATAACAGCGAAATTCATATTGTTCGTGTTTTTAATGACGAAAAAGATGAAAAATGAGAAATTTTTAATTATAAGCCCATTTTTTCCTTTTTTTTGCCGGAATAGACAATCTGGAAAAAAAAAAGTGTCTCAAGTTTAACACTGTATAAATGCATATTGAAACTTCTCGTAGATAAAGCACCCACGTGTAAGTTGTAAATGAAACGCTACATGCGTGAAAATGTATGGAATATGGATAAAACCGTCAAAATACAGATTTTCTTGAATAACACCGAAATTTGTTATTTCAAAAACGAAATTTACTATAAAATAAAACCGTTTTCACGGACTCCTAATCATCACGTATGTTATTATTTTAAGCTCTTGATTTTAAACTCGACAAAAAAAGAACGAAGTCGATACGACTATTTTGACGTGATAAGTGTATATGCAAGCATGAAAATACGGAACACACTTTAAAAGTCAAGAAGAGCCTATTAGATCAGACAATCAGTATAGTGCACAAACGAATCTAGTGCATGTTAGTGTTAGATGCATATAATTATTGTAAACTTTTTGCGGGAAGCGAAACGTTGTTGAAGGGTTGAAAATAGTTTATTTGTAAAGGTATTTTATTTCATTGTAGAATAGAAAGTAGTTTTACTTCCATGCAGCGCGGGTCCTGTTTTGAGTTGGCTCAAGAAGGAGATTCTAATTTGACATCTAACTATCAATTGTTTAGGTCTACTAAACAAACCTTAGATATAGGCGCATTCAAATAAAAAACTGCTCAGTATGATTTTCACCTGCGTAATTGTTTGTCAGTAGTCTGGTGTTGGCCGTGTTGTGAACACTACAAATAATTGGTACCTATTAGTACAATCTTAAATGAACACAAACAATGGGTTTGAAAAATTACAAAATAATGTGATCGAAGGAAGTAAAGAATTTACTTCTAGCAAGTTGTATCCCCAATGATAATAATAATAATCTTTCATAGGGACCTTGCCCAGGGAGTCAGGGATAGTTCATGAACGAAATATGTGTTGTGTTGTGATATTTGAAGTACATAGTTGAGATCATGGCATGGAATGTCTGAGGGCGGGTAGACGAATGACGCAATCCCAGCTTTCGCCTTTAGACTGAGCAAAATATAAGGGAAAACTGCAGTCATGATTGTCGGTAGCGGGTATTGAACTGGCTACACTCCAGAATCAATTACTTATATTTTAATTAATACTGGAATTATGACAAACTTTTTGTCTGGATGGTCACACGTAATTCGTCTTCTAACAAAAATGTAGTGATATCCCAGACCCTAGGATTGTGCCTGAAGGATCCATTCAACATAATCTGTGCCCAAGTGATGTCGAAATTAGAACCATATTATAACACATTTGCTGTGGTTCATTCGGGATACAACGATACACACACAACATGGAAGAAAGTCAGTGGATATTCACGTCGAAAAAGACGATGATAGGACGAAGAGAAAATGTAGGAACATAAAGTAAAGTAAGAGATTACGAGAACTAGGAGCCTAGATTTTTTGATTATTAATTACGAAGCTATGTATTCCAACTACTAGGTCATGTGACGTCAGGGCATTGCCGCTTCTTACGATAGGCCGAGCTACCGTATGCAATTTGATTCAGGTGCCAAACGGGGGACAAAGTACACATGCAAGTTGCAAAGAGGGATACATGCTTGAATGGGAAGATAAATAAACTTCTCGTGTTTGTTTGAGTGTTTGAATTGCCATGGCACACGCACGGCGAGTGGGTGACCTGAGTTATATTCCCAGTTGAGGGTACATTTTAATAATAATTATTAATTAGTGATATTTTTTACCTCGATGTCATATTATGTTAGGCGTGGTGTTGCAACACGCATATACGTACGCATAACAACAAAAACGAGTACAACAACATAACGTATAGATATATTTTCTTGAAGTGCAAAAATCGTCGTATAGAAACACAACTCAAAAAAGTAATCATATTCATTTACAATAATTAGAAAGTCTTTTTCCATTAATAAAAGCTAAATACGCAAATATCGAAATGGAACACTAACACTATTCATTGTGTATTAGTATGAGTAACAATAGACAGGGCATGGCAGGTAGCGGCAACCCTTCTATTATTCGACGGAACTCCGCGCGCTCGCTGCGAGAACACTTTATGAATAGACTTCCAAGTTTGTACAAAATAGCAGTTTTTTCACAAAATTGGCGGATTTTCTGGTCTAGCGTTAGGGTCCCGCCCAGTTTATGGCCGAGCAAGTCAAGCTTCCACCCTGTACAAACACTGTGCTTACATTTTTTGTCCTACACCAAACCTGTCAACAGGAAAGGGTAAGTTTAATGGGTAAGAGTAAGTTTAATGGGTAAGGGTAGTCTCACTGTATAAACTAAAAACCGTGAAAAATTATCATATCTTTTACAGTCATATTTTGACAACGTTACACAACACAGAAAAAGTGACAAATGAGCATAACATGGTTTTATAACAACTAAACACAGTACTGGATAACATAATGCTTCCAAATATGCAATTAAATGTTGCAATGTGCAACCAATTCATTATTGCTCCTTTAATTGACTTCCCTAATGACAACCATAATGATAGCAATATTTGAAATTTGGTTAGCTCAATCCAGTTTTTAGTTCTTACGAAACCACACCTTGCACGAAGGCCTGGTCCAATAGGGAAGTCTCATCAAAAATAAATATTCCTCAAAGCACCTAAAAATGGAAGATCTTTATCTAAAATACGGGCGGTATAATTTTTATATCTGAGAAGCGTATATTTCCAATTCTATTAGCATTTTAAGTTTGAAATTTGGAACTTCTTGTTCCGTAATTGAAAAACGGCTCTAGACGTCATATGTCATGTAAACAACTGCCTCCTTGAAGTATTCTTAATAATATCAACGATATTAAGTTGGACATTTTACAATATCTAGGATGCAGTGACTTTACAACAATGTCTTTTATACCACTGTTTTCTTCAGAAAATACATTTTGATACAGTATTTACCAAAACATGTTTAAAATAATGCAATTATTTAACATATTGTTGTTAATTAATGTTGAGCAGTGTTCATTTACTAACTAGAAATAAACTGTTATCGTTTTGTACCACCGTTTAAATTGCGCGCTCCTCGAGGAAGGCACGCGCGCTCGAGAGGACGCGAACACGACCGAAGACTGGGTAGTACACCGAGGCCAGTGGAAGAGGGTAGACCGACACCCTATACGATACCGCCACACCGTTGGAACACCGTTTTTCTTTTGTATACCGCTTTGTGTTTTGTTTTCAAGTTATCTCTACACATTAAATTAATCAATAAATCAATCAGTTAAATAAGTCAACAATCGAGTGATTTGTAAGTTGTAACCTACTCCAATCACGCTCCCAACCGAATGGAACCGATCCAAGAGCCTGGTCTACCGAACGACTAACCAAGCTTTTAACATCTCAGAAGTGGAATGATATGCATCCAGAACGTGTGAAGGAAAGAAACATTCTGACGCAAACCGTGAAATCGTGAATTTGCTGTGAATGCGTGTGACCTAGCCTAAGACCTAGGCCTAGTTATCGGGAACATTGCCATTTCGTGTCTTGATAAATAGGACCTACTCCATGGTATTTCACATTTTATAATTGTCGCTACGTGTGGACCTGTGTAAATATACCATTTATTATAGAAAAACTGAATAAATTACGTTAATCGTAAATCGCTACCACGTGTGACGAATTTAGGTTATGTTCGGCGGAAACCGGAAACCAGCGCCATCTTTACCGCCATCTCTACGATCTGTATAGTGACGTCATGACTACAGCATTGCTTTGTGAACTTTAGAGTGCGGTGCAATCGTCTGTCAACACCCCTCAAATGTCAACCTGTCGCTGTCATATTGTAATTTAATCATTATGGAGCGATTTAACTACTTAGACTTAGACCAAGGAGTCGCCAACCGATCAGTTGCTGGACACCTCAACTTAACTGCTAGACCTGCCAGTACTGATGGAGCATCCAGTTCATCGACTAGACAACCGCAAAACACAATGATATCGGTACAGGAGATGCTAAACGTCATGATCGAGGAAAACCGCCGTAGGGACCAAGCTTTCATGCAACTGGTAACTACCATAACCTCAAACCAACCGACCGCAACCACCAGGGATAATCAAGTCCACCTTATGCCAGACTTGGCAAGAAGTGTAAACAATTTTAACGGTGAGGGCAGTAGTGTGAATGCTTCGGAATGGCTCCATTCGCTGGAAGCTATGGCGAACCTTTACCATTGGCCTGACGAGGTTCTCTTAGAGACGGCCAGATCGCATTTGACGGGTGCCGCCAAACAGTGGTACTTAAATAAGTATGAAAGTTTTCAATCATGGTCCGACTTCAAAAGCTTGTACAAACGAACATTTGTAGTTCAAGTTAGTCTCCCCGAGCAATGGAAGCAAATGAATGATCGCTGCCAACGTCACGATGAAAGTGTATTCTTGTACTTTCACGAGAAGATTCGACTCTGTACTGCCATAAATCTTTCGTTCAATGATACGAAGAAGCAGTTAATCATCGGACTGTCTTCACGTAATCTTAGTTCACATCTAGCTGCGAGACAACATGATTCCAAGGAAGAACTTCTCCACGATATCCGTGACTTCCAGGAGATCGAACGCGAGAGAATTATCCGAGCAACTAACAACCGAAAGGATAACACGAAAAATCAAGACAATGTAAAGAAAACTCAATCTGCAAGAGGAACTCAACAACCAAGTACTCAACACTCGAATACAACTGAGGGCGCCGTTCCAAAGAATCAACCGCCTCCGTTTGTACCGGGTACAATTCGCCGCAACAATAATCTTGTAAGTAGCCCCACGGAAGTTCAATGTTATAACTGCTACCAGAAGGGCCACATTTCAAAGGATTGTCCTCAACCGAAACGTCCATTTTACTGCACTATCTGCAAGCAAGAAGGGCATACTAAACGCCATTGTAACAACTCAGGAAGTTCAGGAACAAACACGAATGAAGTGATGCATGTTAGTGGTGCTGAAGGGTTAGGGCCATCAAAATATATGCGAGTAGCAAGGTTAAACAACTGTGACGTGAATTCACTCATAGACCCTGGAAGCTCAAGCTGCGTCATACAAGCTAGTGCTGCCGTTCGATGTGGTCTAACGATAGAAAGTACGAACTCTACTTTAACCGGCTTTGGTGACAAATCCACAACCGTTCTGGGTAAGGCCACCACTAATCTGAGTATTGATGACGTTGTTGCCGAGAACATTTGTGTACTCATTGTGAAAGACGCTGCTCAACCAGTTGAACTTCTAGTTGGAAGAACGTGGACCGATTTACCTCATATTTCGTATGCCAAGATCAACAATAAATTGGTAATTGGGGGAAACGCGCAAGAGTTTATCCAAAACTTGACCACCTACTGTCCGAGTTCGGAGACTACGAACAAAGTGGAACTCGACGTCTTAGAAGATACCGTGATACCGCCAAATTCTATCTACTTTGTACGAGTACACACCAACATGAACGACGAATGTGTTATGATCAATGGAGAAACCGACGAAAAGGCAATGCTTTTTAAACTGTCCAATGGAGAAACCGTCCTCCCAATAATGAACAACTCCGACAAACAAAAAAATGTAGCAAAGGGTGATTGCGTAGCCCGAGGTGAAGTTGTCCAAATCAACCGTGAAAACCGTGAACTTCCTCCCAAAAATTGCAATGAACGGACCGAACGACAACCGATTAAACTTGACGACCTACAGATTGGTGAAAATGTAACCCAGGAGCAAGCAGAATCCTTATTGCAACTGGTAAACGAATACAGACACATTTTCGCCATGAACATGGCAGAACTTGGGTGCACCGACCTCACCGAGATGACCATTACCGAAGTGGAAGGCAGTAAACCGGTGACATCGAAACCCTACAAGACCACCGCCCGGGAACGAGAGACCATTCGAGGCATCGTTAAGGAATGGAAAGACCATGGCATAGTCACTGAAACTCACTCTGCGTATGCTAGTCCCGTACTTTTAGTCAAGAAAAAGACTGGGGAAGAACGGCTCGTTATCGACTACCGAAAGCTTAACAGCCAGACTGTGAAGGACCATTGGCCACTCCCAAATATTGATGAACAACTAGAACAGCTCTCCGGGGCAAAAATGTTTGTAGTACTTGACCTAGCTCACGGTTACCTACAAATACCGTTGAGTGAAGAGTCTAAGGAAAAGACTTCATTCGTCACTCCGGACGAAACCGGCAAATTTGAACGCCTTATTTTCGGTCTCACGAACGGCCCAGCTGAATTTCAGCGTTTAATGAACAAGGCACTAGGGTCACTACGCAACACCATTGCAATGTGCTACCTGGATGACCTACTCATTCCCGCAAACTGCTGGGACGAGATGCTAGCACGACTGAGGATGGTGTTTGATGCGTTAGCAGCAGCCAAACTCACCTTAAAACTATCGAAATGTGAGTTTGGCAAATCCAAGATCAATTACCTTGGATTCGCTATATCGGCAGGCCACATCAAACCGGGCGCTAGAAAAACCGAAGCTATCGGTCAATTTCCTGTTCCGAAGAACGTCCACGAGATACGACGCTTCCTTGGATTAACCGGCTTCTTCAGACGTTTTATAAATCAGTATGCCGCACGATCTGAACCGTTAACACGTCTAACAAAAGCTGAAGCAAAATTCGAATGGCAGAGCGAACACCAAAAATCGTTCGAAGACTTACGGAACGCTCTCGTCAGTGAGCCTACTCTTGCTCTATACAATCCCCGTGCTCGTACCGAAGTACACACAGACGCGAGTAGCCACGGACTGGCAGGAATGCTACTTCAAGAGAGTACCGACAATAAACTACACCTCGTTTATTGCGTGAGTAAACGTACAAATCCGGCCGAGAAGTTCTACCATTCGAGCCGCCTTGAACTTATGGCTATTGTCTGGACTGTACAAAGACTTCGTTCATTCCTACTGGGAATCCATTTCACCATCGTGACAGATTGTCAAGCACTTGTATATTTGAACCAACAGAAGACATTGAACCCTGTAATTGCCAGAGCATATGACATCATACAAGAATTTGATTTCGACGTCCGACATCGAGCTGGTACCAAAATGCAACACGTAGATGCGCTGAGCCGTGCACCTGTTGAAGAGGCTAGCGAAACGATGGACGAGATGATTGCAGATCAATTGGAGGTATTGATCACCATGACAATACCAGATCAGGTGTTAATGTTGCAGCGTGGAGATACCGAACTAATGCAGATGATCGACATCTTGGAGAAACCGAAAAATGAATTAACAAAAGAAGAGAAAAACAAGACGAAGCACATCGAACTCAAGGATGGTCTTTTGTTTAGACGCGAAGATGACGGGGTATCGACCAAACTATATGTGATACCCAAATCGATGAGGAAAAGCATCGTTGTGAAGTGCCACGATCAAGCTGGTCACTTCTCACTTGACAGAACAGTTGCCAAAATAAGGGAACGCTATTGGTTTCCGAATCTACGGCGATATGTAAAAGACCACATCACTCACTGTTTCGAGTGCCTCTTACATAAGGTCCCCAGAGGACGTAAGCCAGGCCTCCTTAACCCCATACCGCCAGGGAAACGACCGTTCCAGACGATAAATATCGATCATTTGGGACCCTTCCCACGAAGCAGTAAAGGGAACACTGTACTCTTAGTGATCGTGGACAACCTAACCAAATTTGTCCACCTTTACGCATCAAGAGACACTTCCACTAAAAATGCACTAAAATGCATGGATGCATTTGTTGATGAGCGAGGCCTACCTGATACCATAATCAGTGACCGAGGCACATGTTTCTCGTCTCATATGTTCGAAGAATACTGTAGAACAAACGGCATAAAGCATGTACTCAACTCGCCACGACATGCCCGTGCAAATGGCCAGGTCGAGAGAGTTAATGCTACTGTTCTGCCACTTATTGCCATCGCCATTAAGAATCCTCAACACCGAGATTGGGATCTTAACCTAAGACCCATTCAACGAGACCTCAACTCGTCGATCAACAAAACTACGGATCGTTCACCATTTGAAATCTTACATGGATATAAACCGCAGTACAACGATGGATTGTTAAGTCACGCAACCGACATTGCAGAAAATGTGGAATGGCAGCAACCATCCCTGTTACAAGAAGAAACCTATAATAGGATTCTCGAAGGGCAAGTCTCAGCGAAAAGATCGTTTGACCGCCGTCACTTCATTGGTGTCAAGTATGCCAGAGGGGACATTGTAGTCATGCGAAGAGCCCCTGTGCAAACAGGAAGTCCAACCAAGGCCCAAAACAAGTACCGTGGACCTTTGGTTGTTACGGAAGCTCTTCCGGGCGACACTTACCGGGTCACGCAACTCAAACAAGGAGATGGCGAGCGATTGTACGTGACAACAGCCCATGTGAGTCAACTAAAGCAGTGGCGAGGACATGAAGAAGATGACGGACGACCTGTCCGAAGAGGGCGAGGAAGACTTCGACTCTCCCACCCCTACCAACGACGATGACGTGCAAACAGCTGCAGTCCCAAAGGAAACCCGATTAAGACGAAAGCCTCAATATCTGAGAGACTATGTTTAGATTCTAAGAAAACAAAGATGGGCAATTAATCATGTTAAACTACGTGGAAGTGTTATCAATTGCATATCGTGTTGTAGTAATCTTAAAATTCATGCCCTACTAGTATGTGTATCCTAATCACTTATCATTGTATGTTGTGTTTTTTGTTTTTTTTGTATGAAGTATCATTCATTATAAGCCTATATTTTTAAAAAAGTTCAACTTCACAACTGTAAAACTAAATGTATTTAAATATGATGTAATGTAAGAATTGGATATTAAGAATGTTACCGTAAACATAGACCTACAATCGAGGCCGATTAATTACAGAATGGCCGAATGTTATCGTTTTGTACCACCGTTTAAATTGCGCGCTCCTCGAGGAAGGCACGCGCGCTCGAGAGGACGCGAACACGACCGAAGACTGGGTAGTACACCGAGGCCAGTGGAAGAGGGTAGACCGACACCCTATACGATACCGCCACACCGTTGGAACACCGTTTTTCTTTTGTATACCGCTTTGTGTTTTGTTTTCAAGTTATCTCTACACATTAAATTAATCAATAAATCAATCAGTTAAATAAGTCAACAATCGAGTGATTTGTAAGTTGTAACCTACTCCAATCACGCTCCCAACCGAATGGAACCGATCCAAGAGCCTGGTCTACCGAACGACTAACCAAGCTTTTAACATCACGTTGGTTCAGTTTAAGTCTTATGAGAGCAATAATCTACTAAAGGGTGGGATTTCAGTACTATTTGTAGGATATAAAATTATTGTTTACTGACATATGACGTCAGAACCTTCTAATCATGAGCAAGATGGCGCAGGTCCGTTTCTGAGCGTGTTTTGACAGCAATATCTTTGACTTGCTGTTAAAGCGATGTTAATGCACCTTTCGAGCCGAAACCAATTAGTTCCCGTTTATTTTAACTTGAGGTAACCAGTAAGCAAATAAAAAAAATGTGTGAGACTTCCCTATTGTATAGCATTCTCAAAATATAACTTAAAAAAAAATGTAATTGGGTGTGGTATTTATAGTGAGACCCCCCTTCCACCTTAAGCAGGGATAGGGCCTACTCTCAGTATAAAAACATTACGTATTCATTTTTAAAATTATTAGTCTATATATCAAAAGCTAGTAGTCGAAATCGCAAAAACTGAAGGCATAGGGTCAACCAGCCAATAGGGGCCTTTACACGTACACACTTGCGCGCAGAATTCGTTGTCGCGCGTTCTTTCCTGCAGGTTAAACTGTCCGTGTAAAAGCAAATGCCTTGCAAGGGAAAGAACGTCGCGAATCATCTGAGGGTTGCGCGCGCGCAACAGTGCAGGTAAAACTGTCCGTGTAAAAGCAAGCTTGCAAGGGAAAGAACGTCGTGAATCATCTGAACACTCCAAACACTCCACGCGCCACGCAAAAAAGTGGCAAAGACGAGGGGATTGGCATTTACACGCACACTCTTTAACGCGCGCTTTCGTTTCCCTGCGGAGCGTGCGCGCAGGAGTGTGATGCAGTTTTAGACACTACACTCTTGCGCGGCGCTCCAACCCACGGTTTGGCGCGCTTTCTTTCCTCTGCACAAGAACGCGACACGCAAGCGTGCGCGCAAGAGTGTACGTGTTAAGGCCGCTAATACCCGAACGGCTTAGAAGCACTTTCACATGTTTGCACATATTCTATCAAAAGTGTAAAATGGCGTCAGTGAGCTCAAGGTTTGTGTTTTTCTAGTAGGTAGCACGCTATTGGTCAGTTGTGGCAAGTTTCAGCCAATCACTCACCTCCTCCGAACACTAACATTAGCCGAACATGCTTATTTCAATGTCAAAACGACGTGTCTCAATTGTTTTCAACTATTTAATAGCTATCTAATGGCAAGCTAATGCCATAATTGGGTTGCAATAAAATGAAAGGAAATACATTTTTCCCTACAGTTACACCGAGTTTTTACAGAAGCATGCCTGGAAGAGTAAATTTTCGACGAGGTGTTAGGTTATTGGTGGGTGTTCGGCTATTGACAGGTTGACCCTAGCGCTCCATCTTTGTTAAATTGGTACAGCCATAAGGCATATATATAGGCCAGGGCTATATTAGCCACGCATTTTAGTGGTCAAGGGCCTAGGCCTTTATAGGCATCCAGCCTTTCTATCCTAGGCTGGACTAGGCCTAGGCTAGGCCCTCAAAGGTCTAGGCCTAGGCCTGGCACTCTAGACCCCACGTGATTGGAATAATTGTATTTGACCAGTTAATTGCTCGCAAATGAAAATAACAAAGCAAAACCTAGGCCTAGGCTAGGGGCCTATACCCTTTTAGAGTAAGCTAGGCCTTTGAGGGCGCTTGTTATGTCTAAAATAGGTACCTAGGTAGGCCTATATCCCAACGTGATTCTTGTTGCTTTAAGTATATTTTATTGTTTTAAGGCTGTTGCTGGATTCGAACCCGCCTCTCTAGGTGGAGACATACGGCACAATCGCATGACATGACTCACGGCGTTAGCCCCGACATTTTGGAATTACCCTAGGCCTAGGCCTTATTGCACCAGGCTATCAGGCCCAGCCGCAGAAGAGAACTTTACTACTACAACTAACAAATAACAGTCGGCTTTTACAACCCCTTTGGTTCAGCCAAGGCAGACGTAGGCTACGTAAATAATATTATTATTGTATCAATATTATTACCTTCAAATCCTTTATATGCAATTCCAGAGAGCGGAAAAGTGTCGCCCACTTCACTGCTGCTGAACTGAATAAAGCATGGCGACCCACCGCCACTTCGCATTTGTGACGATGTATTGTTGTTGTTGTTGTTGTAAACCGACCAATCAATTTTAGCGCCAAAATTAAAGCACGTAAATACTTTGCATTTTTCTTCTTCATCCATTCTATGATTGTGCTTTCCATCACATATGCGCATAACAGTGAAAATTCTCACTGTTCTAAAGTCTCGTTTTTATAGGTATATTACTATACTTAAAAAAAAAATGCACCCCCCACCCCTCTTGAGATGCCACCTCTCTAGGCTAGGGCATGATACATTCAACTACCCACACCACCTCGTAACACAACACTTGGACCGGAGATACCAGCGAAGCCAGAGAATGAGCCCGGCTACAAACCTTTCAACAAGAATAACTCCGAGTACATACTGATGGGAGTGTTTTAGATTAGATAAGATTTAGTTGTAATAAAATTAACAGCCCCAAGAATTTAAGAAACCCCAGCCAAATGCAGAGAAAATATTGCCATATCAACTGCAGCTCCGGCGTGTGCAATCCCAGCTGAAAGCGGGGGTAAACTGTCCAGCCAGTTCCAGCGCCGTTTTCAACTAAGCTACTTGCTAATAATAAAGTTAAGGGAGGGGGTACAGGTGGAACCAGGAAGAATACAACAATGTCATTTGTATTATGAGTATGGTTTACTTCGTCCACAACTATTTTTAAGGTTACATATTTTGTGATTACTAAATGAATAATTAAATATAGAAAAACCAGCTTAGCACAGAACAAATATCAATCATGTAAATTAAAATGTACATACTTAATACAAATGCATTAAGAAGAATGATAAACCAACAAACAATAAATGCACACTTTATCAATAGTGTATCAAGATACACTGAATCTAGTTGAATGATAAAAATGAACAGTGACAAAATTGATTGCAAGCACTCGCTATTTCAAAACTGAAGAAATTACCACTGTTAGCCGTAACTAAAGCCAAATCTACAAATACATTAAGAATAATATAACGATACAATACATGCACACTTGATCAATGCCGCCTCAAGCCAGCAGAATGATGGATACATGGACAAGGTTATTGTAAAAATACAAAAATAGACAATACAGTACTACAGTAATTCCAAACTTTGTCAATTCAGTCTCAAGCTTATATTAAATCTAGCAGAATGATTAGGCATATACAAATAAAGCAAGCATTTGTATGCACATGATAACAATGAAGAAAGTATCATTGTTAAGCCTGTCCGCTCATACGTTTAAAGCTACTGACCAATGTTTGTCTAATAGACAGTGAAATAGGGTTTTAAGGACCAACAGGTAGCGCTCTGTTGTCATTTTCTTGCAATTCTTATACTTTCAAAGGGTGACATTCTTTCGACTTCCGTTATAATAAACTTGGCAACAGTGTTTTTCTAGTAAATCTTGGTTTACAAGCCAATTATAATGGTTCAATACACAAACATGGCCCATTACCTCTAAACGTTTCGTTTCTACTATGAGCGGACAGGCTTTACTAAATAATTGGTGCTACATTGGTGCAGTAGGCCTACCCGGTTCAGGCAGAATTTTTTTAACTTCTATTAAGGATTCAGTTCCATCACTTCTTGGCTTAGGAATAAGTAAACGGTGACTTTGGAGCCGTCCTAGCAACGAAGCACTCAATAAATTCAAAGTTGTTCTGAATCGGCCTTGATGATTCTGTCATTTGTCCACAGGTGTTCGCACTGTCCAATCACTGATTCATATGTTTCGTATTTGTCATATCGATCTTTGATTGGTTATCGCTCACTCGTCGATGGTGTTCGGAGCCTACAGGGTTGGTTTAGTCGCTTTAAATTAAAGTCCCCCACTGCAAATCAGTTTAATTACTGAGTGGGTAGACTCTAAATGTGAATTTATTTATTTATTTATTTATACAGCACATAGAACAATGCACATGCAGTCTTGCTCAGTACAAAGCAGTGGCGTGCCGTGACTTTTCTAATGGGGGAAGCAACTACTTTTTTAAGTAATCCCTTGGCAATGGCACTTGTGAGACCCCCCCACCTAATACATGCATGGGGGGTCTGGGGGGTGGCCCTCCAGTCAATGCGGGTCCGGGGCGCATAGCCCCGGATTTTTTTGGATTATCGTGATTGCCGTAAGAGCCTTTTAACGAGTTTAAGCAATTTACCATAAGAAATTTAAGAACAAAAATCTGATCCATTATAAAATATCAGTGCTAAAATGCCGAGTGCATTTTTTGGTTTTTGAATTGAGATTTGGCAGAGCTGGTGTTGGTCGGCCACTCTCAATAATTGCACATTTTTCTTGAAAAGATCGAGTGCTAAATGTGCGCGCAAATAATTCATCGATTACATAACATTCAATGATGTTCATGGTTATTGAAAGTTGATAGTACAAATTCAGAAAGGAGTGCACATTCGCGCTAGACCTAGATCCTCCACATCCGCGCTAGACCTAGATCCTTGGCCCACAGCAAGCGATCCGATCGAGCTCGCAGACTCGGAAGCAATCCTTCATATTGCTTATTCGCGCGTAGATGAACAACACACCAAACATTTGTCACACACTACAATTATACTCAAATAATCAACTAATCAATGTAGAATCGCAATCCTTCTCACACTGAATGAATTTAGAAAATAAACGAAACGGTTTTACGGTTATAAAGAGGTAAAAACACAAACAACTTTCAACCCATGTGTGTCTCGGAACAGTCTGGCTTACGGGTGCCTGTGGAGGCAATCCGAGGCATTGCTTCCACTCGGCTTTTCTTCGTCAACCCTCGGCCACCCTCGTCGCTTGGCCCACAGCGAAGGCCTGGCGCCAGGGGCGGATACAGGGGGGGGGCGGGGGGGGCGACCGCCCCCCCCATGACCAGTGGTGTATTCCTAAAATATAAGGTGCCTTGGGCGATCGAATTTACGTACGGCGGGGGGGGGGGGGGGGGGGTGTTATTTAAGTGGGTGGAAAAGGATGTTACAGAAATTGAACAGGGTTAAAGAACTTGAGGGGACGTTTTTGAGCAAAAATTCAGAGGCCATATACATGTATTTAGAATTCTCTTTTGAATTTATCGATGTTAATTAGCCCCATAGTGTAGTCTGTCAGATAGAACAATGAAATCGTCGTTTTTAATTATCCACAAGGGGTCATAACAACTATCAAATTTGATACCTGCAACAAAAACCTATTTCTTCTGTCCATCGTTTTGAAGCTATGTATATTTGGTCATGTTTATTTTTGCTGCTTCAATTATATAAGATGTTTTTATTTACGCCTGGTTGTTCTTTGTTTAGCAATGTAGGACCTCGTTCGTGTATGTATTGTAATGATATAATATGGGCTGTTGGCTGTTAAAAAGCACCTGGGCTAGCCCAGCCTCCAAATAAAAGTGCCTAGGCGGCGCCCAGGCCCACCCAGGCTCGAATACACCACTGCCCATGACCCCGAAAAAATGGAAAGTTTGAATAATTATTATTTTGGAGTCGTTACCGAACTTTAGTTGCCATGCTTTGTGTAACTAATCGAGCCTGTATCCGCCTCTGCCGACGTATGCGCATGTCATACTCAGGTTCTCTTACAAATCGCTACTATGTGTCAAATTACGTGATTTTCGAATGGTAGCCCGTTAAACTTATGTAATTATCTCAAAATCTGTAGTATGTCTCGCAGGTATGTTTATATGTGATTAAACAAGATCTAATTGAAATTAATTGGCAAGAATCAAATTAAATGAATATACTCTGGTTCTCTAACAAATCGCTACAGTGTGTGACATTAGGTAATTTTCCACACAGCCCGTTTAACTTCTGTAATTATCTCAATATCTGTGGTATGTCACGCACGTTTGTTTGTATACCCTTAAAGGAGATGTAAATGAGATTATATTTAAAGGAATCAAATTGAATGCATATTCTCAGGTTCACTTACAAATCGATACTTAGTGTGAAATTACGTTATTTCCGAATGACACCCCTGAAACTTCCATAATTATCTCAAAATCAAAAAAAAAAAAATATTGCGTGTGTTGTTCGTTTATACGTCAACCTTAGTGACAACTATGTTATTGCTTCACCCAAAATGTGACAATGTCAGTATTGACTGAAGTAAAGTATGTTTTGAAAATGTGATTGATCAAAAAAAACATAATGTACATTACTCCCCAAAACTTGTATATAAAGCATGCACTTAAGCCCCCCCACCCCTATAATAATTGGCAATCGCCTTCCATGAAACCGCCCCCCCCATAAATCAAGGCTAGATCCGCCCCTGCCTGGCGCTCGAATTCAAACGCGTAGAATATGGTACAAGGATTTTTCATTGCGCTGTCAGTTATTTCGCATAATACGGGTAGTTAAGTTTGGTTCATAAATTATATTTTAGTGTTACTGGTAAGCGATATTGTTAACCAGCATTGAGGGTATACATAGCAGGGTTCCCACTTATTATTTAGAATCAATTTCCCTGACTTTTCCAGGTTTTCCAGGTCTAGTTTTACTTAATTCCAGGTGTGATACACGCCAAAAAACGCAGCACCCCCCCCCCCCCCCCCCCGATACGCTCTAGAATTCTAAGTTAACCGGAAGTTATTTTACAGTGCTTCATGATTAATTTTTTTTAATTTTTCTGACTTTGGAGTCGGGAAAACGTTTTCATAGATTTGGTGAAAATATATATTTTTGAGTAAACCGAATAAGCCTAGATTTAAATAAATTCCCTATTTCCCTGACTTTTCCAGGTTTTTGAATTTTTTCCTCAATTCCCTGACTATTCCCTGACATTTTGAGCCATGTTTTCAATTCCATGACTTTTCCAGGTTTTCCAGGTCAGTGGGAACCCTGCATAGGTAATTTAGTTAAAAATAAAATGGAAGCAATGCTTCCATTGCTTCCATGGACGGCACGCCACTGGTACAAAGCCAAGAACACATTTTATTTTACCTAGATGAATGGCTACTTACAAAGTAGGCTAATGAAGATTGAAGACATTCCCTGAGCAATGAACAGGCCAGTTTACAATACACTAACCAACAAAGGTGAGTGTATCAAAGTACTTTAGAAGTAGACCGTGCAGTAGTAAAACGATGACATGAGTGCGCAGCTCGTCAGCGTTGCCTGCCGACCAAGTATAGTTTGAGACTTATTGAGAGAAGCCGGTAAGAGGAGATCGATGTCGCCAAACAAAACAATAGCCGTGAATGAAGCCACCAAGATCAAATACAAAAGTTTACACAATGTTGACTGTGCAAAAAGGTGGCACATGCAGTCCTCTATAGGTTAAAAATTGTACAGGAAAGATTGTAAATGTCGCTAGTAACTGAAGCAGTACTTTTTGAAAATGTGTCAATTAGAGATATATCTATTAGTAGGCCTATCTGATTCATTTGTTGATTTTCAGAATGTATCAGTTGTGACACGGTACATAAGTAGGTCACACAGAAGGAGACGGCATTGGGACAGGTTTTCAACTTGGTTATTAATTACTTTAAACATTAAAAGGCCGAATTGTGAAAGAAGTACACGAACATTAAGTTTTTCTAAACTTTTGAGCGACTTATACCACCAGTATTGTTAAGCATGTATTACATAGTCAAGGTTTTCATCCAACTTCTTGAATTCAAGGGGAAAAGGCACCAATAAAAATAACTACTGTTTTCTTTTACAGTAACCTGTTTTTGAATTCAAGAACTTGGATGTTAGCATTTGACCATGTAATACAGGCTGTACATACTCGTACATCCGTTTTACAGCATGCAATGTTTTGCAAGAAATGTACAAGATGTAAATTTTGGATTTTGATTAAAATATACTATGGGTAGAGATCTGCACCTCTCGTACAATAAACAAAACTTCAATTGATTGGCAAAACCTGTAGATGTAGTTCAAACTTTCAAGATGGCTGCCCGACATGTAAGATCACCATTTTGGAGAAATCCATCAAGATATTCTCCCTTCACCCTCACACAGTTGGATGAACGAAGCATGTCTTCGACACTCTCGATGTCAGAACAAAGGTTCCTGCAGTACGTAATGCGCATGTCTTTGGTAAGAAGCGTGAGTTCGAACCTGAACGCGTGCCTGTCCTCGGGCGCGCCCACATACCTCACAGCCGCCCGGAACGTGCGCCCCTCCCCGTCGTACCCGCGATGTAGCGTGAACACTCTGCCGTGGGCCGCGAGCACGTCCGTGAGCAAGAGTCCGCGCCGCTGCACAAACGTGCGTGGCAGGTCGGGCCACGTCCGGTCCGCGTGGGCCGAGAGGGCGTGGCCCAGCATCGCTTCGGGCCGGCCCCTCCAACCGCCGCACGCCAGGGGACAGTCATAGTCGCGGCGGGGACAGACCGCGCCGTGTCCCCCCAGCTCGCACGCGGGCATGCGCAGCAGGCATTCCGTGCACGGTAGTTGTGTGTTGGCGACCAATCTCTCCAAGGTAAGATTCCTCGCCTTGGAAAACTGTCCGCGACACAGCGGGCAAACTGTGATTCTGTTGTTTGACCGGCAAGCATTACACAGGCTGTGCCCCTCAGTACACAGGTGGATCGGTGCGCACATGATCTTAAAGCACACCGGACACTCTAGGGTGGTCATGATGTTTCTTTCCCAATCAGTTGTGCATTCCCTCACCCGGTTCCCCCTCTCAACAATACTGATCCCAACTTGAGGTGCCGGAGTGATGTTTGACTTTTCTACTACCCACAATAGTGAATAGGTCCTAGCAAACGCCACCTGTTGAACAATCAGTCCCAGTGATTTTGTCAAAAGAGTTGCCACAGAGATGTTTTTCTTCCCCAGACCCAATTCACCGTTTTCTCCTTGGCCACACAGAAACACGTCCCCATCCTTTGTCACCACCGCAGTGTGGTAGCATCCAGCGATAACGTTGGAGACAGTCTGGTCCTCGAGGCCAATCATTCTAGTGGGGGTGGATCTCTTGGGTGTGTCACCGGTACCCAACTGATTGACAACATTATTACCCCAAGCCCAGGCCGTTCCGTCGACTCTCAGTGCCACAGTGTGGTTGTAACCGCAGGACACGGCAGCCACAGCTGATGACAGCCCCGATACTCGTGTGAAGCTGGACACGTTCTTGACTGCACCAAGCCCCAGTTGGCCACTGTCATTACACCCAGCCATCAAGAGGACCCCAGAGGCCGAGACAAGAGCTGTATGCCGGGCGCCACACGATATGTCAACGATGACCTCGGGGAGGTTGGGCACACGGGTGAATGAGGTTTGCTTGTTTGTATGACCAAGTCCTAGTTGGCCGTCGCCGTTCCATCCACTCACCCACACGTCACTGCCGTTGGCAAGAACCACCGTGTGACGCCACCTAGCAGCAACCTTCCTGATGGGCGGTAGACCGGCAACCAGGACGGGTCCGGGCACCTTTTCGGTGTGACCGAAGCCAAGCTGACCATAGTCATTTTCCCCACATGAATACAACTCACCCTTTTCAGTGAGGAACACGGTGTATCCAAGTCCACAAGCAGCCTGGGTTATTATAACAGTGCTGAGAGTGTCAACAAGCCTCGGCTCAGCGATATCGTCAACATTGTTCATCATCCATCCGTTCTCTTGGTTCTTGCCGAAGGTGTAAACTCGGCCTGAAACGCAAACAACTGCAGAGTGGTCATCACCACAAGACACCTGAACGACGGTCTCATCTAGGAAGAACTCCCCAATGCTTGTTCCAGCAGGCAGGCCTTCACCGAACGTCAGGATACCAGGCCTAGTTATAACAATCCCATTGTTGTCATCCTCAGCCATCCTGCAACTGAACGAACTGTTTTCAGACACAAATAGGGATTTACATTCGAGCTGGACAAAGGTAACAAAAAACAAAATATACAAATTAAGTTCTTAACCTACGACGAAGAACAAATCGACAATCTGCCAGTATTGGCCTGTAGGCAACTATGGCCGAGCAAGTCAAACTTCCACCCTGACACAAACACTGTGCTTACATTTTTTGTCCTACACCAAACCTGTCAACGGGAAAGGGTAAGTTTAATGGGTAATGGTAGTCTCACTGTAAAAACTAAAAACCGTGAAAAATTATCATATCTTTTACAGTCATATTTTGACAACGTTACACAATACAGAAAAAGTGACAAATGAGCATGACATGGTTTCATAACAACTAAACACAGTACTGGATAACATAATGCTTCCAAATATGCAATTAAATGTTGCAATGTGCAACCAATTAATTATTGCTCCTTTAATTGGCTCCCCTAATGACAACTGTAGTGTTGAGCTCCACAAGGCAGTGGAGTCAACAGTAGCCAGGGGACAACAATGGAATAAAGCGAACCAAATGTGACAGACCTGAAATAGATTTGCTCCTTTTATTTCATTCATATTAATTACTATTTACTTTTAATAATACCAAACATACGGTATTTCAGTGGCGACGAGAAAAACACGCAAGAACTTCCAAGGTAAATTCAATTACATTACCTATTTCTTGTTAAAATGAGTCTTCAAAATGGGCTTAGCCCGTTCGCCATTCATGGCGTCGAGACTTCAGTAGGTGTGCGTTGGTCCAGCTGGTTACGACAATTTGACCTCTTTGCAGGCGCTAAAGATATAACTAAACCTTCTGTTAAGAAGAATACATTACTTTTTTACGCGGGGGAAGGTGTTTTGGATGTGTGGCACAGTTTGCCCGAATCTCACGACACATTTTCACGCGATGTGGTTGGTTTAGGATCGGCGTCAGTCGCCATCTTGGACCTAGTGTCAAAACTCGAATCATCCGCTAGCGATGCTAAGCGGAAATATGACGAACTGTTGATCGCTTCAGAAATTGCCCCGGGAAATTTGAAAATTAAATCAGACGCTACTCTTGCCAAGGCGACTGCCGATGCTGCAGAAGTTGCTCTGCAGACAGCACGCACAGCCGCGCCCACGTCAACCCTAGGACACACGGTCGAAGACGAATACACGCACATGGTCAAAGCCCTTACTAAATATTTTGCACCTTGCCAGAGTAACATTTATGAGAGGTTTCTTTTCAACCAATTGATGCCTAGTGACACTGAAAGTTCATGCCAGTATTTGACTAGGCTTAAAGTCAAGATTAAAAATTGCAATTTTACAGATCCTAATGAAAAATTGTTGGATATGCTAATCATAAATTCCAGAAATGCTCAACTACGCAGAGAGCTCCTTAAAGTTGGGGATAGCCTTACAGTTGACAAAGCAGAGGCGCTGTCCCGTACGCTGGAAACAGCAGAAGATCAAGCCAGGTCTATGGAACAGCCAACGTCCTTGACAGTCAATACGGTTTCAACCCGGATTGCTGGCAAATGTTTCAGGTGTGGTTCAACTAGTCATATGGCAAATAATCCAGTCTGCCCAGCTCTTGGAAAGTCATGCATGACATGTGGTAAGTTTGGACATTTTTCTTCTGTTTGTCGTTCACTTAAGGGTCGTCAGACAGGCACTGCACCAGGTTCCCACACGGAGCAACGGAATGGTCGTCCAAAATTTCACCGTGGTCACAAGGTGCGACAGATTAATGAGGACTCTGCGTCCGATGACTCGCTCTGTGATCGTGCATACGTTATATGTCACGTGGATGAGAAACCTTCCGATGCAAACTTTGTAACCGTACTGGTAGGTGGTGTGCACGTGAACCATTTGATTGACAGCGGTGCCACATGTAACCTAATCGATGAACGTACTTGGTATCAAAGTATTGCTCTGGGTTTAAAATCCGATACTATTCAGTCAAACCAGAAATTGTATTTCTATAACAATCCTTGTCCATTACATGTTATTACGAAGAACAGGGCTACTTACAAGATTGGAGAATTAGAGACTACAGCAGATTTTTACGTGGTGAAAGGTGAAGGCCCACCACTATTGGGAGAGGCTACTGCAAAAGCTTTGAAAGTGCTCAAGGTTGGACTACAGGTGCAAGACGACTTCGCACGTCCCGTTACAGTTTCACGGGAGCACCAAACAGTAGATTTACATACGCAAGCTGACGTGTTACCTGTGCGCCTACAACCCCCTTCTCCTCCATCAGTGGACTTAAAGTCTCAAATTAAAATAGATTTTCCGCAGGTATTTCAAGGTGTTGGTACTCTCAACGATTACGAGCTGGATTTTACAATCGACGAAAGTGCACCCGCCGAGATTCAACCACTCAGGCGACATTCAGTCCAACAGTATGGAGAGATTGAGGCAGACCTAAAGATCAAGCTGGAAAGTGATCGGATCGAGAAAGTGATAAAGCCGAGCTCGCAGGTGTCACCACTAGTGGTATTACACCGCCCAGATGGTCGTGTAAGAATCTGCATCGACATGCGTAAAGCAAACAAGCGCATTCAACGAATTAGACACCCAATTCCTACTATAGAAAGCGTGACAAGTAGATTACACGGAGCTACTTACTTCAGCGTTCTAGACCTAAATGAGGCATTCAATCAAATTCGTCTTTCGGAACGTTCTCGTGATATCACTACATTCTCAACTCATAAGGGCTTATACAGATATAAAGTACTCTTCTTTGGTATAAACTGCGCCCCCGAAATGTTTCAGAGCATAATGGAGACCCTTGTTAGTGACCTGGATGGAGTTGAGGTGTACATTGATGATTTTCTAGTTACAGGAAAGACCAGACAGGAACATGATGAACGCCTTTACGCTTTACTTCAGCGTTTTGCTGAAAGTGGTCTTACCTGCAACTTACAGAAGTGTGAAATTGCTCAGACTTCTGTTAAATACCGTGGTCATATGTTCAGCAAGAATGGTGTCAGCCCTCTACACAACAGGGTAAAGGCCATTCAACAATTGCGCCCACAGACCACGTCTGCAGAGGCTTCTAGTTTACTAGGCCTCATTGGCTATAATTCCAGATTTATAACGAATTTCTCTATGATAACGAAGCCAATCAGAGACCTTATCTGAAAAACATCCCATTTAAATGGAGTTCTAAAGCACAGAACGCTTTAGATACTCTGAAACATGAATTGTGTTCTGCTTCCACTCTAGCATATTTCGATCCCAGTGCAGATACTTACATTGTATGTGATGCCTCACCATACGCAATTGCTGCCATCCTCTATCAGACCCAAGACGGCTGCCAGCGCATAGTGGAGTGTGCTAGCCGTGCCCTCACTGACGTCGAGTGCCGTTACAGCCATACAGAGAAAGAGGCCTTGGGTATCGTTTGGGGATGCGAGAGGTTCCATTACTACATTTAAGGTGGTAAACCTTTTAAACTGGTAACAGACCACCGTCCTTTAGAGTTTATTTTCTCAGAGCGCTCTAAACCATGCGCCCGGTTGGAACGTTGGGTCCTCCGACTTCAGTGCTACAATTACCATGTAGTGTATCAACCAGGTAAAACTAATACAGCCGACCCACTTTCCCGACTAATACCTATTACCGAAACACCCAAATCCAAAGGGAAAGAGGACCTTTATGTTAGACGTGTGGCTCAGCTAGCAGTGCCGCGAGCCATGACATTTGAACAGATTCAGGACGCTACTTCTGCTGACCCACATGCTCAAGACCTAGTGAAAGCCATTCAAACCGAACGTTGGCCAGTCGAGTTAAAGAGATTTGAAATCATTAAAACTGAACTTTGTGTTTATGATGGCGTTATCCTTAGAGGTACCAGACTTTACATACCAGCATCGCTGCGTGAACAGGCGCTCTCTCTTGCACACGAGGGACACCAGGGAATAGTGAAGACAAAGCAGCGCCTTCGTTCAAAGGTATGGTGGCCTACAATCGATACTGCAGTCGAGAAGCTAGTTAGATCTTGTCGGGGATGTCAACTCGTTAGCCAGCCTGACCCACCTGAGCCTGTTACTGCTACCAGCCTTCCTGATGGACCATGGCAGGACCTAGCAATGGACTACCTTGGACCGCTTACTTCCCAATCAGGACAGTACATTTTTGTGCTTATCGACTATTATAGTAGATATTTTGAAGCAATCTTAACGAAATCCATTACTGCTGAATCTACAATTGCCATGCTTAAGTCGTTTTTCGCTCGTTATGGTTTGCCTTGTACTTTGCGTGCAGACCAAGCTCGGAGTTTTGTAGGTTCAGAAATGAGAGAATTTTGTATAAATAACGGTATCAGGCTTGTCAGCACCACACCTAGATGGCCTCAAGCAAACGGAGAGGTGGAGCGACAAAATCGCTCTCTTTTGAAATGCCTACGCATTGCTAATGCAGAGGGAAAAGACTTACGGGATGCCTTATATGAATTTCTGTTTGCGTACCGCACGACTCCTCATTCGACTACCGGGGTTACGCCTGCATTCTTGATGTTTAATAGAGAGCTTAGAGACAAAGTTCCCTCCCTAGGATGTAGAAATAAACTTGATATTGCTGTAAGAGACTGTGACGCGGAAAGAAAAGGTGCTGCGTGTCACTACACAGACACAGCTAGGCACTCAGCTCCATCTGATGTTGCTGTGGGAAATTTAGTGTTACTGCGGGAGGAAAACCCTTCAAAATTGTCTACCACATTCTCCCCAGTTGAATTCCAGGTTACATCCAAAATTGGCAACTCCACAACAATCCGTTCACCTGAGGGAGTCAGTTACCAACGAAATGTGTCACAATTGAAGAAGGTCATCCAGCCTCCAGTTGTTTTGCCAGACCCAACTGCTCACACAGGTTGCCTTCCAACTGAATCTACATCAGGGACCACACCTGTCACTTCACCGGTGATTTCACAGCCCCAAGACGAAAGCCTACAGTCCCAAGACGAAAACCTTGTTGGGGAGTCAGTGAAAGAAACTCCTAAGCCGAGGCGTTCATGTCGTCTCAGATACCCACCAAAACGATACACCAATAAATAATAAAAAATACAATTTATAAATTATAAATAAATATATTTGTATGGGGAGAAGAGATGTAGTGTTGAGCTCCACAAGGCAGTGGAGTCAACAGTAGCCAGGGGACAACAATGGAATAAAGCGAACCAAATGTGACAGACCTGAAATAGATTTGCTCCTTTTATTTCATTCATATTAATTACTATTTACTTTTAATAATACCAAACATACGGTATTTCAACAACCATAATGATTGCAACATTTGAAATTTGGTTAGCGCAATCCAGTTTTTAGTTCTTATGAAACCACACCTTGCACGAAGGCCTGGTCCAATTGTATAGCATCCTCAAAATATAATTTTAAAAAAAAATGTAATTGGGTGTGGTATTAATAGAGAGACCCACCTTATGCAGGGATAGGGCCTACTCTCAGTATCGAAACATTACGTTTTCATTTTTAAAATTATTAGTCGAGGCCTATATATCAAAAGCTAGTAGTCGAAATCGAAAAACTGAAGGCATAGGGTCAACCAGCAAATACCCAAACGGCCTAAGCACTTTCACATGTTCGCACATATTCTATCAAAAGTATAAAATGGCCTCAGTGAGCTCAAGATTTGTGTTTTTCAAGTAGATAGCACGCTATTGGTCCATTGTGGCAAGTTTCAGCCAACCACGCACCTCCTCCGAACACTTACATTAGCCGAACATGCTTATTTCAATGTCAAAATGACGTGTTACAATTGTTTTCAAATGCAATTTGGGTTGCAATAAAATGAAAGGAAATACATTTTTCCATACAGTTACACCAACAAGTTTTTACAGAAGCATGCCTAGAAGCGTAAATTTTCGACGAGGTGTTCGGTTATTGGTGGGTGTTTGGCTGTTGACAGGTTGACCCTAGCGCTCCATCCTTGTTAAATTGGAACAGCCATAAGGCATATATAGGGCAGGGCCAGTGCTTAATTTGTAATGGAGCGCGGGTATACGCAGTATACCCACCTATTTTTGTGGGTATACGCAGTATACCCACCTTTTTTCATGAATTATTAGGTATACGCAACACTCCAATTTTGGCTAACATATATAAAAAACAAAAATAATTTGTATTGGTTATTTTGCCCTCACATGCTCATATTTCAAATTTACTTGAATATATCTATAACTCTAAATAAAACTCTAATCTCTTGGTTTTACGTTTTTCCCAAACCAACCTCCGTACTTTATAAAATTAATAGAATCATCTCCTATTGTTATTGGCTGCAGGTTCCTCGTCAACCAGCCAGTAAGGGTTAGCAACGCGAAGGCGGTACAGTCGCTCTCGCTGCTGTGAGGGAAATGGCACGATCCGTAAAATATGATTTACGTGTTTGATACAGCATTTCTCTGTTTGTGGATATACGTTCGATTCCTCTTTAATACTAAAGGGGTATCTTGTTAGAACTAAAAATTTGGCTCTGCATTATGTTTGATGGACAGTCCATCAAACATAATGCAGACAGGGGCGGACAGGCCCGCCGGGCAACCGGACAAATGCCCGGTGGCCTGCCTGTTTTGGCCTAAATTTGGACTGGTCCGACTGGAACAGGCATAAACTGCCTGGCACCAGCGGTAAGTTGCCGCGCATTGAAATTGAAATTTCTTTAAACCCGAGTCCCTCCCACCCCTTCCTTCACGATATTGCAAGGTTTAAATTACATTGTAGATTCGTTGGATTTCGGTGTAACTTGATCTCATTCTCATCAATCCTCATGCTGGTGTTTTTCTACTTTTAACCGACGAAAACTACAGTATTTCGGTAGTGCATTCAGCCTGCTATATTTTTTCTAAAACGCACCAAATGCCTTCTAAAAACTTGATTTAAGAAAATTTTGCAGCCTCCCAAACCTCCCGTGCCTGGCCTGACCAAAAGTTTGCCCGGCCTGGATTTTTTACCCAGTCCGCCCAGCTGGTCTGAAACGCGTTTTTTGAGGTGATATCTTGTCATAAAAAAAAATACACCTGATAATCATTCTGCTATTGTTAGGTTGTTCCTCTTGGAAATGAATTGTTGCCAGTTGACACATAAAATCACTGCATAACTACTTCAATAACTGATATTTATAATATATGTATCTGCATTTAATCATTTAATGGAAAACTTACAGGACGATTAAAATAACGATTGGCTTTTGAAGACGAGTAAAATTGTATCAAATCCAACCCAAAACTCCAAATCCAATTCCAGATTACGAGCCCAGAAGCTGAATTGGTAAGCGGGTGGGGGGGGGGGGGGGGGGGAATTTTCCACCGAGATATCAATTTTGATCACGAGCACATTGTAACATGAAACTATGATGCGTATACCCACCTTTTTCCTTACAAATTAACCACTGGGGCAGGGCTATTAGCCACGCATTTAAGTGGTCAAGGCACTAGGCCTTTATAGGCATCCAGCCTTTCTATCCTAGGCTGGACTAGGCCTAGGCCTAGCACTCTTGGCCCCACGTGATTGGAATAATTGTATTTGACCAGTTCTTTGCTGGCTAATGAAAATAACAAAGCAAAACCTAGGCCTAGGCTAGGGGTCTAGGCCTACCCTTGTAGGGTAAGCTAGGCCTTTGAGGGCGCTTGTTATGTCTAAAATAGGTACCAAGGTAGGCCTATATCCCAACGTGATTCTTGTTGCTTTAAGTATCTATTATTGTTTTAAGGCTTTTGCTGGATTCGAACCTGCCTCTCTAGGTGGAGACATACGGCACAATCGCATGACACGACTCACGGCGTTAAGGTCGGTGCACAATCGCCCGGTAACAATAACTGTAACGATAACGATAACGGGAATAAACTTCGATTCCATGTTAAACTACGATACGATGCACAATTAGAGCTTCCCGTTACCGGGCCCGGTAACGGGAACGGGAAGTTCGCCAAGTTTTAACTTAACGTTATCGTTCCCGTCTGTACGTTACCGGGACCAATCAGAATCAAGCGTCCACGGCCTGTAAAAGTATTAGCAAATAGCCGAGCATCTGCTTAGCGGGCAATTGTGCATCGAATGCCTTCCCGTTACCGTTATATCGTTATCGTTATAGACTACGTTTACCACGCGAGCCCAGCTCGTGCTCGTAAGCTCGAGCTCAATAGCTCGGTATTCGTTTACCACGGACTTTGAGATCGTACTAAATAGGTACTACAAGTCTGGTTCGTGCTGAAAAAGAAGGCGTGGTTAACCGCTTGCTAAACGTACGTATGTACACAGTTCGGTCCGCATGTGTTTATCACGCAATTTGAGATCGCACGGAGCGTGCTGGCTCGGCTTCTTCATCGAGCTGAGTTGGGTTCGAGCATAGGTGTTTATCAGGCAAATTCAGTTCGCATAATATCCAGCTCGAGCTTACGAGCTCGAGCTCGGCTCGCGTGGTAAACGTAGTCATAGTTACAGTTATCGTTCCCGGGCAATTGTGCTGTGTGCACCGACCTTTAGCCCCACATGTTGGAATTCCCCTAGGCCTAGTACAGATATTGCACCGGGCTATCAGGCCCAGCCGCAGAAGAGAGCCTTACTACAACTACTAACAAATAACGGTCGACTCTTACATACCCCTTTGGTTCAGCCAAGGCAGACGTACGTAAATAATATAGTTATTGTATCAATATTATTACCATAGAGAAATAAAACAGATTATTACCTTCAAATCCTTTGTATGCAATTCCAGAGTGGGAAAGTGCCGCCCGCTTCACTGCTGGTGCTGCTGAAGGCTGAACTGAATAAAGCACGAAGTGTTGTTGTGGTTGCCACGAAGTGTTGTTGTGGTTGTTGTAAACCGACCAATCAATTTTAGCGCCAAAATTAAAGCACGTAAATACTATGCATTTTTCTTCTACATCCATTCTATGAATGTGCTTTCCATCACATATGGGCATAAAAGTGAAAATTCTTACTGTTCTTAAGTCTTCGTTTTTATAGGTATATTACTATCCTTGAAAAAAAAATGCACCCCCCCCAAGGCTCTAGGCTAGGGCATGATACATTCAACTACCCACCACCTCGTAACACAACACTTGGACCGGAGATAGCAGCTAAGCCAGAGAATGAGCCCGGCTACAAACCTTTCAACAAGAATAACCCCTGAGAACATACTGATGGGAGTGGTTTAGATTAGATTAGATTTAGTTGTAATAAAATTAACAGCCCCAAGAATTGAAGAAACCCCAGCCAAATGCAGCGAAAAATTGCCATATCAACTGCAGCTCTGGCATGTGCAATTCCAGCCAGTGGCGTAACTAGGAATTATTTCGATGGGGGTTAATTAGGGAAAAGTGAGATGAGGGGACTGAAAGGGGTCTGGGGCGAACCCTCAGCCGCCGGAGGCCATTTCGCCAAAGGCGAAATTTTTCTTCACTTCTATAATAGGGAAGTCTCATCAAAAATAAATATTCCTCAAAGTACCTAAAAATGGAAGATCATTATCTAAAAGTACGGGCGGTATAATTTTTATATCTGAGAAGCGTAGATTTCCAATTCTATTAGCATTTTAAGTTTGAAATTTGGAACTTCTTGTTTCGTAATTGAAAAACGGCTCTTGACGTCATATGTCATGTAAACAACTGCCTCCTTGAAGTATTCTTCAAGATAATATCAACGATATTAAGTTGGACATTTTACAATATCTAGGATGCAGTGACTTTACAACAATGTCTTTTATACCACTGTTTTCTTCAGAAAATACATTTTGATACAGTATTTACCAAAACGTGTTTAAAATAATGCAATTATTTAACATATTGTTGTTAATTAATGTTGAGAAGTGTTCATTTACTAACTATAAATAAACGTTGGTTCAGTTAGAGTCTTATGAGAGCAATAATCTACTAAAGGGTGGGATTTCAATACTATTTGTATGATATAAAATTACTGTTTACTGACATATGACGTCAGAACCTTGAAATCACGAGCAAGATGGCGCAGGTCCGTTTCTGAGCGTGTTTTGACAGCAGTATCTTTGACTTGCTGTTAAAGCGATGTTAATGCACCTTTCGAGCCGAAACCAATTAATTCCCGTTTATTTTAACTTGAGGTAACCAGTAAGCAAATAAAAAAAATGCGTGAGACTTCCCTATTATTTCGTGCCTTTTAGACTCAAAGAATACTACTCGAACCACTACTCAATGTTTGTATTATATTGAAATAGAGTTACAGTAGGTATTAATGATAGTTCTAAAAAAGAATTGCATAGAAATTATGTTTTTAATGTTTTATGGTTGTTAAATATAATCTCAACATAAAGTGAAACATTGTAGTCCAAGTCAAATACATTTAAATTTTAAATCACAGACCGTGATACTGTAATATTAGATTAATGCATTTTTATTTATAGGTACCCTCACTTTTACTGGTTTGAGCGAAAGGTATATTAGTTGTAGATGAACACATAAATAATTGAATTGAATTATTGAAAGATATTATATATCTTATCTATTGTAGTATGATAAATATAATGAAAATGTTATTTGTTGCGATTGTTATACACTGAAGTGGTTTAAGGATCTTACAATATCGTATTAAGTAAATGTAGTATTGAGTGTAGTATCGGGGGGGGGGGTTTAAACGCCCTAACCCCCCCCCCCCCCCTTAGTTACGCCACTGATTCCAGCTGAAAGCGGGGGGGGGGGGGGGTAAACTGTCCAGCCAGTTCCAGCGTCGTTTTCAACTAAGCTACTTGCTAATAATAAAGTTAAGGGAGGGGGTACAGGTGGAACCAGGAAGAATACAACAATGTCATTTGTATTACGAGTATGGTTTACTTCGTCCACAACTATTTTTAAGGTTACATATTTTACGATTACTAAATGAATAATTATATATAGAAAAACCAGCTTAGCACAGAACAAATATTAATCATGTGAATTAAAATGTTCGTACTTAAGACAAATGCATTAAGAAGAAGATGATAAACCAACAAACAAAAAATGCACACTTTATCAATAGTGTATCAAGTTACACTGAATGTAGTTGAATGATAAAAATGAACAGTGGCAAAAAAGATTGCAAGCACTCGCTATTTCAAAACTGAAGAAATTACCACTGTTATAGCCGTAACTAAAGCCAAATCTACACACACATTAAGAATAATGCAATTATACAATACAGCCTCAAGTTTACATTGAAGCTAGCAGAATCATTATACATGCACAAGGTTATTGTAAAAATACAAAAATAAGCATTACAATGGAGTAATTCCAAACTTTGTCAATTCAGTCTCAAGTTTATATTAAATCTAGCAGAATGAGTATACACTTATACAAATATAACAAGCATGTGTATGCACATGGTAACAATGAAGAAAGTATCATTGTACCTACTAAATAATTGGTGGATCATTGGTGCAGTAGGCCTACTTGGAACATTAAACAGCACATAGAACAATGTATGGGTAGTCTTGGTTAGTACAAAGTCAAGAACACATTTTATTTTACCTAGATGAATCATGAATGGCTACTTACAACGTAATGAGATTGAAACAGTGTATCAAAGTACTTTAGAAGTAGACCGTACAGTACATAGTAAAACAATGACATTAGTGGGCAGCTCGTCAGCGTTGCCTGCCGACCAACTACAGTTTGAGACTTATTGAGAGAAGCCAGTAACAAGAGATCGATACCGCCAAACAAAACAATAGCACGTGAATGAAGCCACCAAGATCAAATAAAAAAGTTTATAGGCCTACAAGTTGATCCTGCAATAAAGGTGGTACCTACATGAAGTCCTCTGTAGGTTACACATTTTACAGGAAAGATTGTAAATGTCACTTGTAACTAGGGATGACATTGGGTAATAAAATTCGGAACCGGTTCCAGCTCTCATATTACCCGGGTACCCGGATCCTGAAAACGTATTTTTCGATGTGTAGGCTTGATTTGAAGGTCGTCGCTAGGCCTTGTGAAGGGCGCGGGGCGCGAAGACGAGGGACGAATGACATGCATGCCGCCTGCTCGAATAGCCCCTTGGAATACGCCTGCAGTAATCACGTCGAGTGAAAAAAAACATTTCGCAATACACAACTGAAGCACGTACATAAAACATGCTTTTGCAAGTAAAATAAATTGTAATAGAACAAGTGTTAGCCAGAATGTTCACCAGAATGTTAAACAATAAACAAACAGTACCGGTAACGAATGCAAGTCGGTTCACGTCTGTTCTGTTCCCCGCCGGGTCACGTGTTGTGGAAGGGTAAGCTCACGCCGTACATGCTGGCTCCATCGCAATCAACCGCAGCAATACTGGCGCGTAAATATAGCCCAGAAACGGACTTATAAATTACCCGGACCCGAAAAAACAGCTCCAGGTAATACTTTGGAGCCGGGTACCCGCGTTACCCGATGTCATCCCTACTTGTAACTGAAGCAGTACTTTTTGAAAATGTGTCAATTAGAGTTATATCTATTAGTAGGCCTATCTGATTCAAATATTGATTTTAAGAATGTATCAGTTGTGACACGGTACAAGAAGTAGGTCACACAGAAGGAGACAGCGTTGGGACAGGTTTTCGACTTTGTTATTATTGACATTAAAAGGCCGAATTGTGAAAGAAGTACACAAACATTGAGTTTCTCATAACTTGTGAGCGACTTATACCAACAGTATTGTTAAGCATGTGTAACACAGCCAAAGTTTTTCATCCAACTTCTTGAATTCAAGTGGAAAAAGGCACCAATAAAAATAGCTACTGTTTTCTTTTACAATAACCTGTTTTTGTGCTATAGTTCTTGAATTGAAGAAGTTGCATGAAAACATCTGACTATGTAAATTAGGCTATACATACCGGTACGTCCGTTTTACAGCATGCAATGTTTTGCAAGAAATGAACGAGATGTAAATTTTGCATTTTGATTAAAATACATACTATGGGTCAAGATCTGCAACTCTCTTACAATAAACAAAACTTCAATTGATTGGTAAATTCTGTAGATGTAGTTCAAACTTTCAAGATGGCTGCCCGACATGTAAGATCGCCATTTTGGAGAAATCCGTCAAGATATTCTCCCTTCACGCTCACACAGTTGGATGAACGAAACATGTCTTCGACACTCTCGATGTCAGAACACAGGTTCCTGTGGTAAGTATTGCGCATGTTTTTGGTGAGAAGTGTGAGTTTGAACCTGAACGCGTGCCTGTCCTCGGGCGCGCCCATATACCTCACAGCTGCCCGGAACGTGCGCCCCTCCCCGTCGTACCAGCAATGTAGCGTGAACACTCTGCCGTGCGCCGCGAGCACGTCCGTGAGCAAGAGTCCGCGCCGCTGCACAAACGTGCGGGGCAGGTCGGGCCACGTCCGGTCCGCGTGGGCCGAGAGGACGTGGGCCAGCATCGCTTCGGGCCGGCCCCTCCAACCGCCGCACGCCAGGGGACAGTCGTAGTCACGGCGGGGACAGACCGCGCCGTGTCCCCCCAGCTCGCACGCGGGCATGCGCAGCAGGCATTCCGTGCACGGTAGTTGTGTGTTGGCACTCAGGCCCTCCGCAAGAAGATTCCTCGCCGTGGAAAACTGTCCGCGACACAGCGGGCAAACTGTGATTCTGTCGTTTGACCGGCAAGCGTTACACAGGCTGTGACCCTCGGTACACATGTGTATCGGTGCGCACATTATTTTGAAGCACACGGGACACTCTAGGGTGGTTATGATGTTTCTTTCCCAATCAGTTGTGCATTCCCTCAACCGGTTGCCCCTCTCAACAATACTGATCCCAACCTGAGATGCCGGAGTGATTTTTGACTTTTCTGCTACCCACAGTAGTGAATAGGTCTCAGCAAACGCCACCTGTTGAACGATCAGTCCCGGTGACTTTGGCAAAAGAGTTGCCACAGAGATGTTTTTCTTCCCCAGACCCAATTCACCACTACCTCCTCGGCCACACACAAACACGTCCCCTTCCTTTGTCACCACTGTAGTGTGGTGATGTCCAGCGATAATGTGGGAGACAGTCTGGTCCTTGAGGCCAATCATTCTAGTGGGGGTGGATCTCGTAGCTGTGTCACCGGTTCCCAACTGACCTTCAGCATTACGACCCCAAGCCCAGGCCGTTCCGTCGACTCTCAGGGCCACAGTGTGGTAAGAACCGCAGGACACGGCAGCCACAGCCGATGATGGCGCCGATACTCGTGTGAAGCTGGACACGGTCTTGAATGCACCAAGCCCAAGTTGACCATAGTCATTCGCCCCAGCCATCAAGAGGACCCCAGAGGCCGAGACAAGAGCTGTATGGTACCAACCACACGATATGTCAACGATGGCCTCGGGGAGGTTGGGCACGCGAGTGAATGAGGTTAGCTGGTTTATGTGGCCGTGTAGGCCAAAGCAGTTGTCTCTAAACACCCAGACCTCACCGCCTGTTGCAAGAACCACCGTATGGTAATACCCAGCAGCAACCTTCTTGATGGGCGGCAGTCCGGCGACCAGCACCTTATCTGTGTCACCGAGGCCAAGCTGACCAGAGCCATTTTCCCCACATGAATACACCTCACCCTTGTCAGTGAGGAACACGGTGTATCTATATCCACAAGCAGCCTGGATTATTATAACAGTGCTGAGTGTGTCAACAAGCCTTGGCTCAGCGATATGGTTGTTCATCATCCATCCGTTGTCTTGGTTCTTTCCGAAGGTGTAAACTCGCCCCGATGCACAGACGACTGCAGAGTGGCCCGTACCGCAAGACACCTGAACGACGGTCTCATCTAGGAAGAAGTCCCCAATGCTGGTTCCAGCAGGCAGGCCTTCACCGAACGTCAGGATACCAGGCCTAGTTATAACAATCCCATTGTTGTCATCCTCAGCCATCCTGCAACTGAACGAACTGTTTTCAGACACAAATGGGGATTTACATTCGAGCTGGACAAAGGTAACAAAAAACAAAATAAACGAATTAAGTTCTTAACCTACGAAGAACAGATCGACAATCTGCCTGTTTGGCTTATAGGCAACTATGGCCGAGCGAGTCAAGCTTCCACCCTGACATAAACACTGTGCTTACATTTTTGTCGTACACCAAACCTGGTAACGGAAAAGGGTAGTCCCACTGTAAAAACCGTGCAAAATTATCATTTGTTACTGTTATATTTTGTGAACGTTACACAATACAGAAAAAGTGACAAATGAGCATGATGTGATTTCATAAGAATTCAAAATTGGATAACAATGCTTTCCAATGACGCAATTAAATAATGCAACTTGCAACCAATAAATTAAAATTACTCCTTTAATTGGCTTCCCTAATGACAACCATAATGATTGTAACATTTGAAATTTGGTTAGCCCAATCCAGTTTTTAGTTCTTACGAAACCCAACCTTGTACGTAGACCTGTATTCAGTATTCTTCTCCTACTACTGTGGCGGCGCACCTCGCCAGTGGCAGAGGTTTCCCCCTCCCAACCATCTCCTGCCCATAGCCGTGCATCAAGATTTATTAAGAGGGCATTGCGTACTGAGATTAAAAGCCTCCTTCCCTCCCCTTACTAAATATTACCCCTTGAAACTTATGAGTCCATATACCTAACAATTAACAAGCATAAAACTGTAAAAAGTGTAAATCAAACAAACGTGAATTCCCTTAGATATTAAAAAAGCCGAGGGCCGTGACCCCCACAGACAGCCACTATACTAGTCAGGTATAGGGCTCCCATAATTTTAAATTAAAAAAACGGGACAATAGGGAACTTGCATGAATTTTCTACAGCTCTGAAAGTACGTGGAATATATTGTTATTCATCTGAAGACATCACAAACCTAATTTAAAAGTTTTAAAATTAACTCATTATACTTCTATACATGTTCAAAGATTTTGATTATCTGTTTCCCGCACTATTATTTTTAAACGGTATGTGACGTCACATGCCATGAAAATCACTGCTTATATGAATGACTTTGCATATAACCTCCTTGGACTTTGCCACCGCCTCCTAGACGAAACAATCACATTTTCAAGGTCATCAAGCTAACCTTGTCAAAATTTTTACGCAAGCCGCTGTCAAGTCTGCTTTATATGAATAACAACACCCAATATTTACTGATATTCTATGAAAATAGGTTTGGTATTATTGTTTTTATAGTAACTGGGCTTCAAAATTAATTACTACGCTTACTAGACATTAATTCGATTTTATATGATTTTGGATATGATAATTTCCAAATAAGCGTTATGTTATTTATCTTTCTTTGATTGGTTGATTGCTGATACATGGCAAGTGACGTATGCCCCGTTTTTCCCGCCATAAATATGTGTGAAACTTTCAGCTCGTTTTTATAAATGAAACTTAATTCTATGTCACCGAAATAAAATATTTTTGTATTCAGGACGTTAATCTTAATCTAGTAAAATGCTAAAAAAACATTATGCATGTTCCCCATTATTTACCATCAAAACGTTTAAGCTCCAGTACAGACAAAAATCAGGATTTCCATGTATACCCACAACACACATGTTAGAAATAAATATAAAAACATCAACATGAAGGCCTACTTACTTGTATTTAAAAATAATCACATCACATAATCAGAAGCATATGAGGAGATCTTAATTATAGATATAATTGATACAGACACAGGATATTATATGGATTGAAGAAACAATTAGGTCCTCCAACAGCCTACTCTTACTTGCTGGTTGATGGGCCAGCAACTTCCTCACTCACTTCAACTACATCAACAACGTTATCAGTAGGCCTAACGTCTTCTACATTCTCATTCGTGTATTTTATACAACAATATTTTTGCGAAGAATGGATCTTCTTCAGAATGGATTTATTTTGCGAAAGAAGCAAATTAAACTGTGAACAGGTTATGTCTTGAAAATGTATTTTTACAGTCGCAATAGCTTTAACAGTGTTCAATCACTGTAGAGTTTTTTCTTTAGTCCATAAACTGTTCACAATGGAAAAAACACGTTCGATCCCGGCAAAGTAAATGCAAATTCTACTAACATCCCTACTGTTTTTAACGGAATGTTTTCATCCTTGAAATGTTTAAAAAGCTGTATCCATCTGTTATGCATTGGTTTGTTTTCCTCATTCCATGTGGCAAAATGAGCTTGAACAAAACGCTTCACATATCCATGCTCATCGAAAAGCGCCGTGTCGTCTATATCTGGTGCGAACTCTCTGACACCATCCAAAGACTTCTCTACACTTTCCCACTTGATCTCTTTATTCAGAGAAATCCATCTCATTGATTCAAATGCCTGCAGTGGATGGGTCCACTCTTGTATTTATGCATATGCTATGTTTCAAAACTCGACTGCAAATTCGTCCAACTCAGCTATAGTGAAATGACCGTCATTTTCCAAGTCCACTAGTTAATCTTTTATCGTTTTCGGATAACACTTCTCCGATTTCCTGAGCTGTATGGATTCTAAAAGTGAATCAACTTCAATTTAAACTTCAAAGGCTGTTGCTACTTGTCTTTCAATTTTCTTTATTGCACAGGAAAACAGAGTTAGCTGACTTTGCAAAGAGTGCAACATAATGACAAAGGATTACTAAAAAACTCCTTTATTGTAGTTGGGCATTTGTTTATCGATTTGAAGTAGGATTCTAGGCTTGGGAAGACTGCAATAAAACGCTCAACAGCACGCAACAATGAAAGCCACCTTGTCTTGCTATGCCCCAAGAGAGTTTTGTACTCGACGTCAACAAAATCACAAAATGATTTTAACGACTCGACTCGAACAGTGTATATATGGAAAAACTGAAATACTTTTCCAATTATACTCTGAAAATCCCGGGACTGGAAAGTTGTTGTGCCACGTGTCTGAATAGCTCATGCTTATAAATTTTGTATAAAATACTGTCAATTGTACTTTTGGAGTTCGAAAAAACAGGACCTTTAGGCGTCCCGGCTAATAGTTGTCGGGACGCCGGGACACCCCCTCAAAAACGGTGATGTCCCGGCTAATACGGTACGAATGGGACCCCTAGTCAGGTACAAATTGTATTACTACGAGTCAAGTACTATAAAAGACATGGGATAGTCCCACCCTCAGGTACAAGAATTTCACCGGGATGAGACCCACTTGTCAGGTACTTATGTACGTAGCTGCCTATAGCCATTGCCCCAGCCCTAGCTTAACACCCTAACCCCACCCCCAGTCACGATTTAAACCCCTTCAATGTCTGCTGAGCAACCACCTCACCTGGCAATCCATTCCCTTACCGTTCTATCCACAAATGAATACTTCCCCACATCTGTTTTCTTCCCAACCCTTTGAAATTTCCACTCGTGGTCACGTCTTGCACTGTACCCACCCCTCTCCATTCTGCCTTGGATTTCCTTCCAACCTCTCATTCCACTTGCTGCCCTGTACAAGTTGCATAACCTCTCCTTCCTCCTTCTCTCCTCCAATGATTCCCACCCCAGCTCCCTCATCATTTCTGTAACGCTTTTGTAAACCCTACCTCCCCTTCCCACCCCCTCCCCATCCTGCCACCTCCACCCCTCCTTCCCATTACCATCCTTGCCACTCTCCGCTGTACCTTCTCCACCTCAGTAACCTCCCCTTTCTATACGGGTCCCATACAGCGCTATCGTACTCCAGCACCGGCCTAACCACAGTCTTGTAGGCCTTATCCTTAACTTGCCTCCTCGCTCCCTTCAAATTTCTCATCACAAAACCCAAGCCCTATTTCCCTTTCTCACCACTTCCTGAATCTGCTCCCCCCATTCCATATACTTTGACAGCATCACCCCAAGGAACTTATATTTCCTTACCCATTCCAGCCTCTCTCCCATTGATAGTATACTCCCTCTCCTCCCTCTTCACTCTCCGTGAAAACCCGACCACCTTACATTTTCCCACATTCAATCCCATTCCATTCTTCTATTCTCTATTTGCCTGGTCCAATTGCACAGAATTCTCAAAATATAACTAAAAACAAATTGTAATTGGGTGCGGTATTTATAGTGAGATCCACCTTAAGCAGGGATAGGGTCTACTCTCAGTATAAAAACATTTCATTTTCATTTTTAAAATTATTAGTCTATAGCCTACGTATATTAAAAGCTAGTAGTCGAAATCGAAAAACTGAAGGCATAGGGTCAACCAGCCAATACCCAAACGGCCTAAACACTTTCACATGTTCGCACATATTCTATCAAAAGTGTAAAATGGCATCAGTGAGCTCAAGGTTTGTGTTTTTCTAGTAGGTAGCACACTATTGGTCAGTTGTGGCAAGTTTCAGCCAATCACGCACCTCCTCCGAACACTTAAATTAGCCGAACATGCTTATTTCAAAGTCAAAACGACGTGTTACAATTGTTTTAAACTATTAAATAGCTATTTAATGGCAAGCTAATGCAATGGGCGTCTCAGGTCAAAGCTGAAGTAGGTTGCAGCACCTGTCCTGAAAAGTCCAACTTTGTAATGCATTCCATGTCAAATATTGTCGTTAGTCAACTGTCTAGGCTACTGTCAAACGACAATATGTTTGTTTTGTATCTATAACAAAGGTATTTTCTGTCAAAAACCTTGTAAAACATTACTTCAATGGATGATTTATACTTAAAAGTATTATATATAAACGACTTTAATGTTTGAATATAGAAAACGAGGTGCAAAGATCGAGTTGGACCTTTCAGTACTGCTAGCGCTGCGAGCGGCAGAAAGTCGCGCCTGAGACGCCCATTTGGGTTGCAATAAAATGAAAGGAAATACATTTTCCTCTACAGTTACACCAACGAGTTTTTACAGAAGCATGCCTGGAAGCGTAAATTTTTGACAAGGTGTTCCGGTTATTGGTGGTTGTTCGGCTATTGACAGGTTGACCCTAGCGCACCATCACTGCTCCAGCCATAAGGCGTATTTAGGCCAGGGCTATAAGCCACGCATTTTGGTGATCAAGGGCCTAGCCTAGGCTAGCTCTTTGTTTGCATCCAGCCTCTCCTTGGCTGGACTAGGCCTAGGCCTAGGCTAGGCCCTCAGAGGCCTAGGCCTGGCACTCTAGACCCCCACGTGATTGGAATAACTGTATTTGACCAGTTCTATGCTCACTAATGAAAATAACAAACAAAAATCTAGGCCTAGGCTATGGGCCTAAACCCTTTTAGGGTAAGCTAGGATTTGGAGGTCGTTTATTACCTAAAAGAGACCTAGGCCTAGGCATAGGTAGGGCTAGGCCTTGCCCATAGTCCAGAGTCTAGACAAATAATAGGGCCTAGGCCCCTAGGCCTATAGACGTGATTCTTGTTGCTTTAAGGATTCGAACCCGTCTCCCAAGTCCCAAGGTGGGGACATACGGCACAATCGCATCATAGAGAAAAAAAGTAATCGCATGACATGACTCACTGCGTTAGGGACCCAAGCAACCCAAGTGTAGACCCGCACTTGTTGGAATTAGCCTAGGGCCTAGGCCTAGTACTGATATTGCATACAAAGAACAGTCGACTTTTATTGCCGGCCCTTTGGTTTAGCCTTGGCAGACTAACGTAAATATTATTATTGTATCAGTATTATTACCTTATTTCTCTATGTAAATCCTTTGTATCGCTTTGTATGAGGAGAGTGCCTATCCACTTCACCTGTTTTATTTCTATATGCTACGCTGCAAAAATTACGTCACTTCCTAGGAAACTCGGGTGGAAATGTTTAGCGCTCCGCGTGCTTCTTGTGGGTACTAAAAACATTCGGTCGATAATAGTAGCCCACTGTTTCAATTCCAAACACGCACAGTGATCCATCCTCAGTAATCTTTGGTTCCATTCAAGTTTCCTTGAAGGAGACAAAAACATAAAAAATTGATAAGATTGATAATAGCAGAGTACAACGGGTACGCAACTGTGGAGGAGGTAAACGTCATAAAAGAAACGTTATATGAACAATACAATCATCATCATCATCATCATTATCCATCTCCGTTTCCTGCTTCTGGCAGGGTCAGCTTGGGTTTCACAACCAAATTTTTCCACCTCTTCCTATCTTCCCACAATCGTACTTCCTCTACTTGTTCCCAGTTCTCTCCTCTCGTCTGTAGGTCTTCAACCCTTATGCTTTTCCAGTTTTCCTTCCATCTCTTCCTTGGTTTTCCCCATCTTCTTCTTCCTTCGATCTTTTTTTCATATATTCTCCTGGGCATCCTCTCTTCCGTCATCCGTTTCATGTGTTCAAACCATCTCAGCCTTGTCCTTCCCATTCTGTCCTCTAGCTTCTCCACACCAAGCATTGATAGTTGATAGTTGATAGTTGATAGTAATTTATTGTACATAGATCCACAAGGATATTATACATGGTCAAGATCTATCTATAGGCACCGTGCGCTTCAACGTGTGCTGCTCCGCGCGGCGGTTTCGGCAAACACGTAAGAGTAGCAGCTGTTCGCTGTGCGTGTAAACAAATGCGTTCATACCTCGTTAGATCAGTCATTCTTTGCAACAAATAGATGCAGCTATGCAAAACGAAAGCAGAAGGACATTTAAGGGGTATTGTGGCATTGTTGGATGCCACAATTCTCCGCGTAACATTACCCGTGATGTGACATTTTATAGATTTCCTAACAGACCTTGGGAGAAAGAGCTAAGAAGAAAGTGGGTTCAAGCTGTCTGCAGAAAGAATAAAGTACGCTTTTTCTTTAATAAATAGTTCATTAAGAATTAATTGAAAAACATATCACCTACCTTAGCCTACCTATGCCAAGGAAGCGTAGACCCACGCCCACGTAGGCTTGAACCATTGGGTTTATAATATATATTATAAACCCAATGCTTGAACTAACCCTACTTGTTGACAGCAAACAAATCAGGTTCGGCCTACTAATATTAGGCCTAGCTAGATTGTCTCTGTACAGTATATTTGACACTTTAGTTTGTACGGAGGCTACATAGGATGTGATTATTTGATTCACAATTACCAACCAAACATAGATAGGACTAGGTAGGCCTAGGTCTAGCCCTACTGGTAGGCCTTGGTCTAGCCCTACTGGTAGGCCTTGGCCTAATTTTCACAGTGTCAACAATGGTTTCAAACAAGTAGGCATAAGGTTGACACATTATTGTTTAGTTACTTAGTGGATTTACTGGATTTATTTTTGGTTTGGTTTAAGTTTGGGTAGGTTTGGGGTAGGCCTAATTGAAATAGTTGAAGGTTTGGGCCTACTACCCCAAACCTGTGGTTCGTCAGTCTTGGACAGTCCCGAGTGAGTTGATGAATGTCAGAGTGGCGCCTATGTGTTTGCACACTCCGGCTCCCGCAGCGCGACTACATTCTCTCGCAAGCTACCCGGTCTTTATTTATCTAAAAGAATATAAATAGTACAATTTTATAGGATAACAAAATCCACATTTTGTTACTACTTTAAATTGGCTTCGATAACTTATCTCAATCTTCACGTCATACGGGGGTAGATTGACAGACGTCTGACGTACAACTTTAGGTGTTATAAAAGTTGCCGGCAGGATTTCTTATCTTATATTCGGTGACATTTACTACTTGGCCACTTTTCAACAATTCCATACCCTTCTTAAACGAATTAGAGGACTCATAACCCGGCAAGACGTTTTTAAATCCATATTTTATTATTAAATCGCCGAGTTGTGGCTCCATTTCAATACGTGGGTATCGTTTGGCAGTAGGCGAGGGAGACTCTTACTTGGTGCGCGAGGCGGCCGCCAGTCCGCGCCAACAGTCCTAGCGGTGGCGCGCTCACCGGCCATGCACGGTGCCTATTCTAAGCTACCATAATTATCTATGGCGTACAATAAAATGCATAATAAAAAGGTAAAAATGCTTAAAAGCAAAAGTATCACAGATTTAAGTACAGAACTCTAATGTTTGTATTTCTAATCCTGTCTCTTCTTGTCTTTCCTACCGTGCTCCTCAGGAATCTCATCTCCGCCGCCTGTATTTGACTTTCTTCTCTATCCCCCATATTCCAGGTTTCTGCCCCATATGTGAGGATTGGTATGAAATAGGTCTTGTACAATGTCGTCTTGACCTGTATTAGTATTTCCCTGTCCCTACACATTGATAGAAGTTACTGGCCTTTTGTATCCTGTTGTTGATTTCCTTTCTTATCTTCCCGCTCGACACTATTTCACTTCCTATAGGTAGGCAAAGCTCTCCACCACCTGCAGGGTTTCACCTCCAATCCGTTTCTCTACTCTGCATGGTAGTTCCCTACGTCTCCTTCTCCTGGCATTATTATACCACCTTGCTCTTGCTTACGCTTATTTTCATGCCTGCCTCTTCAATATGTCTCTTGTCCGTGTATCCAGTGTTGTTAAAGCTACTTTTTACAAGTGCACTGTTACAGCTACAGCTACTTGATCTTTGAAAGTAACTTAGCTACTTTTCAGCTACTGTATTTTGTTAGTAGCTCACTACTTGTACAGCTACTCAAAAAAAGTAGTGACGCTACTTTACAGCTACTTTCATTTTTATAAAGGAACAAGCGTATGTACTATTTACTGAAACGACGGTACGGTCCGGAAGTGAGTTTTACTCATATCACAGCTCACGGGGTTTAACAGCAAACTCAGTGCTGGGGAGGCAGTTTTGGGACTATAGAGCAAGAAGGCTAATGTCATTCCGAACCTGTGACAGCGGGAATTGTGCAAACGGGGAAGCAAACGCGTGTTCGTTTATTTCAAAAATAGAGTAGCGGCGATTTTTCGCTACAAATACTCGTATATAGTAGCTTGCTACTCGCTACTTTACCGCATTTTCAAATGTAGCAAGCTACCAGTCTCGCTACCAAAAAAAGTAACATGCTACAAGTAGCGCGCTACTTAACAACACTGGGTGTATCTCTGCAGTGCCTCTTCATACTCCGTCCATGCCACATGGTCGTCTGCAAACAGCATAACCATTTTTGACATAGAGGGACCCTTCGAATCTTAAGTGAAATGTAGGAAGGCAGTGTTAAATTGACCTCTGTTAACTACATTCACATTACATTCTTAACAGCAGTTAGTAGCTTAACTTCTGTTAGTGAGTTACCAATGCTTACATATATAGTGCTGTCAGCTTCGTCAAGGACAACCCTGGAATCTTTCGAAATAGTCCACACCACAGTCACAACACTCGACACAAGGGAAGGTTAAACTACCCTGTGCACAATACCAAGCATTTTGAGCATCAAATATACTACATGGGTAGGAAACTATTTAACAAATTACCAGAACGTTTTCATGTAAATACCAAAACAATATTCAAATATAAAGTCAAGCAGTTCCTCCTAGACAACCCATACTATAGTATCAAAGAATTCCTAACCCTTCCAGACCATTAAAAAGATGAGATCATATTATATCTGTAAATTCATCCGCAGGAAGTTAAATCCAATAGAGAAATGTAAACTGTAGCCCTATATATATATACATATGTATTGTGTGATCTGTTGTTCTGTGTTCTGTTTAATGCATATCGTTTATGGATGTATAAATTATCTATGAAGTGTATACATGTATGTTGTGTTTTTATAATTTTATATGTAAACTGTATGTATACGGGTTTATTCTTAAGTTCCTGACAATGCCCATGTTGTTACAATGTAATATATGGCTGCAAATAAATACAATACAATACGAGTGTAGTGTGAAGATATTAGGGCTGTACACACAGTCAAGTGTCAAGTGAAGTTAAATATAGATTTGTTGCTATGGAATTGTTTTATTACATGCTATTTTCCATAAGAACAACCCGTGCATTCGGCCTCATTCATAACAATCACTCCATCAGGGAAGCTTGATTCCACGTCAGCTGCCGACTTGAGTGAGAAGTAAGAAAAGATAATTTGTATGTCCATCCCTTATACACCGCTACCACGATCTTCATCTGTAGGAATGACTTAAGTCAGGTTAGGAGAAAGACAGCCACAAAACGGATAACTAACATGTTTTTTATTAGGTTAATAATTATTAATTAATGTAGCATACACATTTAACAATAAAGTACAAAGATTTCATACAAAAAGACGAGTCAATGTTTGAATCAACTTTGTAACAAATAGTAACGTAAAATCTACTTACGAAATAAATATATTAATAATACAATATAATATACATCAAAGTAGAATACATAGCAGGCTATATCATTCCGTTGACAATAGTGTCAATTAAAATGTTTGTTTTAATACTCTAGTTAACAGAAGTTTATTAATAAAAATAGAATAATGTTTGATATCGGATACGTCTATAGTCTTCTTGGTCCTTCCAACTGGAATAGTTTTGTATGTACAGAGTGCAGACTTCGTACCAGGCAAGCTTAAAGTGATCACACATTGTGGTTGTCATTAAGAAACAAATATTGGCCAAGTAAAGTAAAACAATATCTTGACGAAACGACCTCTCAACAAGCAACAACCTGCTCGAAACTTGGGTACGAGAATTGAGAGTAAAATTCGTAGTGGTAAAGAGGCAGCTTTGAGGTATTCATGACAGTACCAAACGAGAAAACAAAAGTATCTAAGGTAAATTCAAGTTTTATTTAAGTTGCCACTAAGTGTTGATGTATTTATACCTAGATAGTTTACGGAATAAAATGGTGCAAAAAATCTTAAAAATATATTTAATATATCTACGTTGATTATATTATCTATTGACATGACAGCATCTGGCGATTACTTCAAGCTTACGTGGCAACGAGTCTACATAAATGCCGCATTTAGTCGGACGATGCGCCGTTTAGCGCGTTGAAAAACACTTCTTAACGATCTTTGCGTGAACGGTTACAATAATCCTAAGTTCTTCATTGAAGGAACAACAAATTCACAACATATAACAAAATATATTTTGATTTTCACATTATTTATACAACATAGTAATACAAGAACTCCAACCAACAATACTTTCTAGTTTACATTTCTTTTACAATAATATATAAGAGGTATATAAAAATACCCAACAGCTTTTACCTATTAACAATATTCCTTTTTGAATTTTTACAAGACACAATCATTATTTTACACTAATATAAAAACAATTGCACATGTCCAGTCTACAATCAGTATCACACGATTCAATGATTCGTTTGAACGATTAAGCAAATAAAATTAGTTGTTTAGTTCAAACAAATCCTAATCGTGTTGAAAGTTTTCTATTGTTAGGCATCGTAACATGGGTTGGAAACAACGACAATATGTAGGCAGACACTTTCATACCACAAAACTCCATTCATACCTGATTAAGAGTGTTCAACGCAATCGGTTTGAAAAGAGTTGAGAATTTCACGTTGAGATTCAAGAACGAAACTTAAAAATTAGGCAGAACTACAGATTGCCAATTTCAATCTCAAATCGTCTAATTTGATTGAAAACGTAATACATTTTTAATCTCTGTGGTTCTTGATAATAATATCTAGCGTCGCAAACCATTCCAAAATGTCGACATAGAATGTCGTTTTAAAGATACAAACAAAAACCTTAAATTGTCACTATTTTCAAAATACCTATTTGTGTTGAGCACTCTTAACGTTTCTTTCTAGTTGTATATATACATCATAATACACTCTACAACACGCATTCGTACGTCATCAGTCACCGAACGATGTTCGTTTTCTCTCTGAGGCAACAGTGGCGGCCACATTCAACGTAAGTACAATTATTCATTCTTGTTTAATGACTTCATTAAATTACTTCTACCTGTTCTATTTAGTTTCTTTAAAATAACTACGCATTGGTGAAATCAGGTTACAACATTTCTATATTGCTTTGAACGTTGCACATTTGTACAGGGCCCAGTAAATTTAGTTAAAACTATAATTAGGCCAAATGTAGATAGGTTTTAGAGTAGATCAATGATTCGTAGAACGTTTGATGTAGTTCGTAAGTATCTTGCCATTTTTTAATTTTTTACCTCTATCTTGATAATTTGTTGGAAAATTAATATTAGAAAACAGCAAAATTATAGCTAATGTCCCTAATTTAAGCCTACGTCTAGGGAGCACCTTATTCATCAAGTATAAACTGTTTGGGTTCACTTACACAATTTTACCAGCGGTTGTATTACGGATTTATAGTCGTCGCAACAAATTTCGTAGCTCCGAATTTGTTGCCACAACTTCGAAACCGTACACATTTAATTGCTCTTCACTTCACAACTGCTTTCACCGATCTTTGAGACTAACTCTGGGTTGATATTTTACATCCGGGCTTAACATGATTATTAACGTATACATCTAAGACTAACTGAGATTACTAAAAATTAATACGGTAAGAGTATTTTAATTAAGTATTGACCGTAACGAACATACGGAGGTATAATATGTAGAACTAGGCCCTTTGTAAATATTGATTGGTGTGGTGATGGACAGTGTAAAATCCCAACGGTAAAACAATGTGATATTATACTGTAATATGTAAGAATACTTTTCAGTGTAAGTAAGAAGATATCAGTGGAAATAAACCAGTACGACTATAGAGCTAGTTCCTTTTTACTACAATATCGCAGCACGAGGGACGGTACAAACATTGCAGTATGACAGGTGACGGAGCACTAGATATTTCCCAATGTTTCAAGATTTATAATAAGCCACATCAAATTCATTCCAGTAACAAAGTAGCTGGGCCTATCGGCCTAAGTAAATATTATAAACATGCTTCAGTCAGAATTGGAGTAGGCACATTATTTAAAATATGCCGTCACCTCGATGAAACGTAAACATTCCTACACCATCTTTCAATGTTTGTACCGCCACCTAGACGCCAGCCTATGTGATTGTTGAACTAGCTTGGAACAAGCCCTATAAAATATAAACTCCATTACGCCTAAGTAAAGATAGCTTTGGGTAAACTGTACGCAGCCTGAGTGAGAAGTGGGGGGGGGGGGGGGAACTACTTCTTGTCCTTGCGCTGGGAGTCGAGATAGTTGGCCGACAGCGCCAGCAGCCGATACCGCTGCTTGAGATTCCTGGCGCGGACGTGAGCAGACGCAACCTCCACCGTGTAGTTGCCGGGGAACCAGCCCTGCTCGCCGTCGCGCATGCGCTCGCCGTGGTACCAACCTGAGAACAAACGCACTAGATTGTAGTTTCTCTTGATTTTTATTCAACTGGAGGTCCAAGTTTACGTCCGATTTTCGAGCCACTTCTATCGTTACGATTTTCTTCAAATTTTGCATACGAGTATATTTCTAATGACAATACATATTTTTAAAACAATTGGCTTAGAAAAGGCATTTACAAAAATTTGTAAAAAAACAATAGGCCTACATTTATTATTACAATTTTCATGGAAAAAAAAAACTTGGGATGGGGAGGATTTATTAAATGAACAGAATCGGCAAAAATCATTAGAATCTAGAAAAAGCATCTGCACAAGGGGGGGGGGGGGGGGGGGAGGGAGTGTATATGGCATCACAGAACTCGCCCGCAGTATGACAGCGGGTACTAACCAGCGACCAGCTCGCCACGCCCACAAGCAGGAATTCACTGTAGCTTCAAGGAAAGTAGTTGCAGAAACACCATCACGTAACTTTTTTTTTAAATTTTTTTTTACAAATATTACTACCCGATTAAGATTCGAATCCTAAAAATGGATCCGGGTAACTTGGGTGCCCTATGACATCGGTAATACAAACGCTGCAACTCACCGTCCGGAGTTTTCCTGAAGACGTTGACTACGTCCGAGATGTCGAGAGCGAGTTCGTCCGGTTGGTTCGCCGTGAAGGGGTGGACAGTCGTGACCTGGGGACAGTCCCACTCCTCATAGACGCTCTCATCGGGGTTGTCCGAGGTCGGCTGCGACGTAGCCCTGAGCCAGCGCTGACGGTCTGACTCTACACTGCAGGACAGTACCTGGGGACAGGGACGGTTACATTAGGACAGTGAGACAGCCCCTCCCACTGCTCGTAGACACTCTCGTCAGGGTTGTCTGAGGTCGGCTGCGACTCAGCGCTGACGGTCTGACTCTACACTGCAGGACAGTACCTGGGGACAGGGACGGTTACATTAGGACAGTGGGACAGTCCCTCCCACTGCTCGTAGACACTCTCGTCAGGGTTGTCTGAGGTCGGCTGAGACGTAGCGCTGACGGTCTGACTCTACACTGCAGGACAGTACCTGGGGACAGGGACGGTTACATTAGGACAGTGAGACAGTCCCTCCCACTGCTCGTAGACGCTTTCATCGGGGTTCTCTGAGGTCGGCTGCGACGTAGCGCTGACGGTCTGACTCTACACTGCAGGACAGTACCTGGGGACAGGGACGGTTACATTAGGACAGTGGGACAGTCCCTCCCACTGCTCGTAGACACTCTCGTCAGGGTTGTCTGAGGTCGGCTGAGACGTAGCGCTGACGGTCTGACTCTACACTGCAGGACAGTACCTGGGGACAGGGACGGTTACATTAGGACAGTGAGACAGTCCCTCCCACTGCTCGTAGACGCTTTCATCGGGGTTCTCTGAGGTCGGCTGCGACGTAGCGCTGACGGTCTGACTCTACACTGCAGGACAGTACCTGGGGACAGGGACGGTTACATAAGGACAGTGGGACAGTCCCTCCCACTGCTCGTAGACGCTCTCATCGGGGTTGTCGGAGGTTTCCATGGTTGGCACAACACGTGTAAAACTTGTCCTTGATAAAACTGAAAACTTAAAAACTCAAGAACGGAATTCACACATTTTTGTATTGACATCAGAACTTGTGAACACACCGTTCTCCGCAAGCGGCAAGGATGACAACAAAATAAAGGATCAGTTAACTAGAACAATTTTTACAGACCTCCAGGCAGGGCTCACAAAATAAAACATGTTTGAAATTCGATTAAATAAATAAAAATAAATTCACATTTAGAGTCTACCCACTCAGTAACAAGACTGATTTCCAGTGGGGGACTTTAATTTAAAGCGACTAAACCAACCCTATAGTATAATATTCTATAAGAGTCTCACCTGCTGAGCAGGACAGAGAAGGAGGCAGTCTTGTATTGGATAGCGAGAAAGAAGAATGGCTGAAAAGGCCAATTCTGCACAGGAAAAAAAAATAAGATGATGATTAATAGGGCTTAACGTCTCATATTTGTGCAACAATAGCTAATCGAGACGATGAGCGGGCGATAATGAAGATGAGAAGATGGTGATGAATAATAAAGCCACATCCGAATCAGATCCATTGTACGTCGCGTGGGTCGTCATACGGGAGTCCAGCAAGGGAGGGCAGGGCCAAGTGGGAGGAGAAATATTCAGTGGGACAGTGGGAGGGAAAGGGCAGGGTCTCTTTTTGTCGCCTCTTACGACTAGCAGAGTCACTCTGGGCCTATTCTACCCCGGGCCGAGTCGGGTTGAAAAAAAAAAAAAAAAAAAAAAAAAAATAAGAGTCTCACCATTTCGACAGTCTTCTTCTCGTGGTTCTGAAGCATCGTTAGCAGCATCAGATTGCGTCCCCCGTCGGCAGAGAACTTGACGGGGAGATGAGCGAGGCCCTCCCCGCTAGACATCTGTACCATGTTGCGGGGGCAGTAGTCCGTCACAACGTAGCACTCCTCACTGCAACAACGCAACATCAAGAATAAAAATAAATTCACATTTAGAGTCTACCCACTCAGTAACTTAACTGATTTGCAGTGGGGAACTTAAATTTAAAGCGACTAAACCAACCCTGTAGGCTCCGAACACCATCGACAAGTGAGCGATAACCAATCAAAGATTGATATTTCAAATACGAAACATATGAATCGGTGATTGGACAGTGCGAACACCTGCGCATATATTCATGCATTAGGGATCAGTGGCATATCCAGGGGGGTGGGCTGGAGCCCCCCCAAAATCCCAGCTTTACTTATACTAGCCAATCATCTAAATTTAAGCATAACATTAAATAGATTTACGTAATAATTTCTCAATTTGCTTAGTTAAGTTGTAACAATAGTAATTTCATAAACCAATATTGATTGCTGAAATAATTTTGAAATCGTATTTGGCGCCATTGTAATCTGTATCCCATTCAGCAAAGCACCTTACCTCCTTCTAAAACATAATAAACCACTTCAAAAGTACGCATTTATAGAAAATTACTTGCGGCGCTATTGTAGGCGACATCTCCCCCCCCCCCCCCCCCCGCCACTGTGATGTTTGTTGAGCACCTTTTAACAGTTATTTTCTACTCTGGGCAGCCCCCCCCCCCCCTCCACCCCCCTTGAAATATATTCCTGCATATGCCACTGGTAGGGATGTACCTACCAATTCCTACAAATCGGCGATGATATGATAATAAAGGCACCAAATACCTTGCTTTCTTTTCAACTATACAAAAAAAAAACTTGGCGGGTAGCCTAACCTAACTAAACTAATAAACGACATCATTTAGAAAAAATGTGTATAGATTAATAATAGGCCAAATAATTATTTAATTCAGGGTCAGATTTAAATTAAATGATTGTTTTAGTAAAAATGATAAGAGGGGGCAGAGGGGGGGGGGGCAGGGCAGTTAACCGTTTAAACGCGATTAGTTTACGGGTTTAAACATTTAGAAAACTAGTTTTTTTTCTATCTCTCTTCACCTCTTCTTCTTGGTAATGACTAGCAGGTCGGTGAAGAGAAACAGATGCAGCGAACACTTTGAGAACTTCTTGCCGAACGTGAGCTTTGCCTCGTCCCCTCTGAAGACGAGCTGGGTGAGTTCTCCCGACCGGACGAGCCATCGCGTGCTGGATATGATCGGGACCGCTCGGATCTCTCGCGGGAAGTCCAGCTGTCGGCTGAGTATCAGGATCTCCTCCATGCGTTCCATCCTACGGGCGCCCTCGTTGCATTCCTTCACTATCTGCGGGGCGAGACATTGGTTACTAACCACTTAACTACTTGAGTTACAAAACAACATCTCGGTGGCGCAAAATTACCTATAATAATAACAGTTAATAACAGTTAATAACAGTCTTGACTGTTTGGTAAAACCAAATAAATTTTGAGGTTATGAAAGTAGGTGCCAATCGGCTGGAATGGTATATTAAGTGAGGAAAGGATCCAACAGCTTACCTTCGTGTAGTAAGATGACGGATTTGCGAGTTTGAAGTACACATAAAGACATAATACAAAATATAACGAGACGTTTCGACCGAGGTCTTGCTCACTCGAGAGAAGAATTGAATTGGCAGTAGCCATTCTTCTCTCGAGTGAGCAAGACCTCGGTCGAAACGTCTCGTTATATTTTGTATTATGTCTTTATGTGTACTTCAAACTCGCAAATCCGTCATCTTACTACACGAAGGTAAGCTGTTGGATCCTTTCCTCACTTAATATACCAAATAAATTTTGAAATTTTCATAGGGCTGTGCGAGTACTCGAAAAGTCGAGTTCGGTCGAGTAGTTACTACTCGACTCGAGGTGATCGAGTTTTTCGTGAAAAACGAGTCGAGTTCGAGTAGTTTTGATCGACTGAGCCGCCGTATTCAACTGGTTAAAAATACCGCCAATAGGTAGCGCTAGTATCCAAAAATAGCTTATGTATCGATTTTATAATCGACTTTGAAGAAAAAGTGACTTATCGAGCAGATCGATACACGCAGACCGCGCAGACGACGCTTATTAGGCCTGGATACTTACGCAAATTCGCAAAAAGTGTCTGCGTTTTTTGTGAACGAAGTGTGGATTTTGTAGAAGTGGCAGCCAAACAAATGGAAGGGAATCTTCGAGAGCCTAGGCCTACTATGTTCAAAGAGCCTAGGCCTAGCATAGTCCTAGGCCCTAGACCCTGGTCGTAGGCCTAGGCCTCGACCTAAAAGTACCTAATCATCAAAGATATTATATTCCCTACTGATCATCAAGTATTTGGAATCATTTTTAAAACGTTCCATACAACTTAAGTTCAAAATGTAATCTTTGCATTATTAACCTCAAAATGGGGAAAATCTCGCCAACATGGTCTCACAAAAACAAAAGTGACCATCTGACAACCCATCTGCAAAACAGACTACACTGTAGTTCTATTGTTTCTCTTAAAGTCTTTCTCCTGTGCCAGGTCCCCGTGTACAGTGTAGGCCTAGGCCTAGCATTTGGCCATGCTTCGAGCATAGCCCTAGCCTATCCCAAGACCTAGGCCAAGCCTTAGTACTTTCCTTGTCTAGATCACGTAGGCCTAGACCCAGTTGGCAGAATCTAGCATCGTTTGAGCCTTAGGCCTAGGGAGACAATAATATTGAACAAATTACAGTATATGGTTTTAGGCCTGGCCCCAGGGACAGCTTTTAGGCCAAGGCCTAGCCTAGGTGAACTCGGCGGTGACTTAGATGGGGTCCTAGGTCTAGTCTGCCTAGTCCTCTACCGGTAGTTATTCCTTTCCTGTATCTTTTTATTACATTCAGACACTACTCGAAACTCGACTCGAAACTCGCGAGTTATTTACTACTCGAACTCGAACTCGACTCGATTTGGAAAAGTGCTACTCGCACACCCCTAAATTTTCACATTCTTTTTTTACATGTAATGCTTACAAAACATCTCTATCGGTGTTTTCTACCTAAGAAGCACCCGACCAATCACTAACCTCAAAGGAGGCAATGTTGTGTAGATAATCGATGGCAATCATCCCCATTATTCAAGAAAGCAGTGACCTTCTCGGCCGGTACCCAACTGTGCGTCACCGAATCCACTGTTGCTGGACATGATTCACACGTACAACATTCAACAAAGAAGGCGACGGCTAAGTTGCCCTTTCAGGTTAGTGACTGGCAGGGTGTTACTATAATTAGCTTGGAACCAAGTATAGGTCATTTATCACCCTCAATATTTTACAACATTTTCGAGACATGATAAAAAAGAAACTTAAGCGTCCAGCTTACCTTATTGAGCGTTGCGAGGGCCATCTTGCAGTTGGGATACTCGTCGTCTCTCGCGTCGAGCCTCGTCAGCACCGCGTCGACCAATAGCGGCAGCCGCGTGATACGTTGCATCGGTAACATGAGGAACGAGTGTAGAGACAGAGACTGACAGCCAGGGGTGCCTTCGAGCTGCGTTAGCGCGTCGGCAAACCTTCCACCCTGCTCCCTGCACACAACACAACAAACATTCACGTGTCAGCGAGCCCAGTTAGACCATATTCATTCATTCATTATTACCTTTTTTTTTTTTTATTACTCCCAGTAAAAAATTAGGTGTTGAAAGCATGAAAGTAAGATTGGAGAGAGAACGTCTTCGTTGGTTTAGACATATGAAAATGATGGACTGGACTAGGATACCAAGAAGAGAGTTTGAACAACAACAAGAAGAAGGGCATAAGAAGAAAGTAGGCAGACCAAGAGACAAGTGGATGAATCAGATCAAAGACGGTGTGTAGAATAGAGGAAGATCATGGAACGAAGTTGAAGCAGAAAGACTATGGGAAAACCGTGAGAGATGGAGGGAACTACTAAACAGCCCTCTGGTAACGGAAGAAGTGATCGAGGAGGAGGTGGTTGTAGCAGGCCTGGCTAGCCGGCAACGAAGACATTAGCCCAAGAAATGGAGTACCTCGCTACTCCCCCTACCCGATGGCGATAATAAATGTACGAAAGAGACACGGATTTATTATATTTATACACACAACCTTTCCGTCGTTTTGTGTATAAATATTTCCGTGTCTCTTCAATCTTCAGACAACTACCCGAATTTGTACAGGTAAGCTGTCGGTCCCTATCACTCTTAGTCTTACCCCAACAAACTTCAAACCAGCCTTTAGGCTCTACAAAGGCCTACTTAATTAATTTAGCAGTAAATAATAAGCAAAACTTACTTGAGCCTCCGCAGCGTCCGGTCTCTGTAGATCTGATTGGAGCAATACTTGACGTACGAGTTGAAGTTGTCTGTGGCGTACTTGAAGATAACGTCGCAGATACCGTTGAGCAGGATGTTGTCTTGCCAACACTTCTCGAGCTCGGCGAGGAACCTAGACCAGATGCAACTTGTTTAACCCCTTGCTACTTGTCATTAACCCTTTCACAGTGCATCATTCAAAACTCCTCTATGTCTGGAAAATTACTCAAAAACAACTCAAAATTGAAATAATTTTGTTCCACGTAAAATATATATTTGTATTGTTATTTGAAGACAACACAACTTCCCCACACGCACGACACACACACACGACTTTCACGACTTTCCCACAACCCAGAATCTAATTTTGAATTTTTCACACATTATTTTATTTTGTTGTGATTTTTTATAGTTTATATGTATGAAAAATACATGCATAGTGCAGGCTGCTGCGGTCTAGCGGTTGAAATCTGTAGGGATTACGAAACCACAGTGCACTATATAGACCTAGATTCATATTTTTTATTTCGAGTAGCATTATTGAATATAATTACAAAATTAAATTTGGGTAAAATTTTTTTACTGAGAATATCCCTTCTTCTAAAATGTAAAACAACAAAATACATTAATTTTGAATATTAAATCCAAAAAATATTGAATATATTTCACCTCTTCGGCCACACATTCTAAACTTAAAAAAAAAACTTTATCAAAAATTTTATTTTCTATTTATTTGCACTAGTAGGCCTATTATTATAATTTTTTCTTTTGTTGACACGATATCGATAACGTACAACCCGTAGTCTAATCTCGCACGTAGATGTGAACGTGTATCTCACCTCTTTGAGCAGTTCTTGACGGGCGTCACGTTGGAGAAGAGAATCCTGCGGTCGCTCTTGGACAGAACCGTCTCGTCGTTGAACTCGGCGCTCGAGATGAAATGTTTCTCGAGGACGTTTAGTGACTTCACGTACGAAGCCTCGGACGTGATTATCTCGAACTTGGCCTCCTGCAGCTTCTTCTGGTGGGGGTTGATGGTGCCTGCGGGGGAGACACGTTGTTATGAGTGTGTTCTTCAAATGTATCTGAGCTATCAGAGCACGCTAGCACTGGTCCTTTAATGAATCCAAACATGGTCTGTGGCATTCTTTTAATGCCGAGCAGATCTGTCGAGCTAGCTGGCAATGCTCGGGATTTGATATCAGATTTACAGAGCAGATCAAAGATGGCGTCAATATCGGACTACAGCGGACATGTTCGGAACATAAACATAACCTCGAAATTGTTGACAATGTGTAGAATATTCGATTCTTCTGAGGATATAGGCCTACCTTTGTTCGACGCATCGACAGGAGAAAATATAATCTTTAACGTCACGATATAAGTGGCATTAAGAATGCAACATGTTAAGTGCAATTTATTAGTGATTGTTGCTCGGGTTGTTGTATTATTCTAGCTTTGGATATGCAAAGTATCTAGGCTAGCGTAAGCCTTCCCTAACCCAGGGCGTGTACCCAATTTGGGTATTTTTTTTTTTTGCCTGTTTTTGTTTGCCTTTTGACTGCATGTTTGACATTTTGTCAACAAACATGAAATGAAGCTTTCTTTTATTCAGATGACGATCGGGAAATCTGTGACGTCACCGAGCACGCTCGGCCAGATTTTCAGAGCCATTTGAAAAACACACACTATGTATTCATTCCTGTAGGGTTTTTTTACTGATTCGTTCATAAATAACACCCATTTATTCGGTAAAGTAATGCATTTAAATTTTTAAATCAAGTGTTAATAAAGAAGCATAAAACACAACAATATAATTTAAAAATCAAAATACTTACATGACTTTATCAGATATTGGGCCTTGTCCTAAGTGTTAGGCATATCCTAGCTAGCTAGATAAATCAAGATAAATCATCTGTGGGTATTAGGTACAACACATTCACAAATAAAATGTTATTGGTTAAATTGTTTATCTGTATGACATTGCAGATTGACATACGTATGTGTAATTTATATCACTAAGATTTGTCTATCTAGTACTAGGACGTCTTAGCACTTGGGCACCTTTGTGAACCTGGGCCCTGTAGCCTAGCTATAATTTCAATTGCTGCTTATCAACAACATGACAAATCAGAATTATTAGTCGACCCGGGGGGGGGGGGGGGGGGGGCGGGGGGGGGAACATTCAGACGGTTGGTTAACAAAAATGCTTTACAATAGTCACAACATAAAACAAAATATGTGATATCACACAGAATTTAGTGCTCTGGGCCCGGATTCACAAAAGGTTCCAAGTCAAATTTTGGTCTTATCTCTAAGACCGGCCTAACTTTGAACATCTTGTAAAACCAGACCCAGGTCACATGAAAAGTTACTAATTCCTGGTGAGAACAAGGACATAATGAGCATTCCAATAATATGTTTTAAAATCCGTTCTACGATATTTTCCTGGTTTTATAAGAGGTTCAAAGTTAGGCCGGTCTTAAAGATAAGGACAAAAAAGACTTAGGACCTCTTGTGGATCCGGGCCCTGGTCTACCTTACGAAAGTTTCCTTGTTCCAATTTTCGTTTTTTCAACTGTTCTTAAATATGTGATGTAGCTAGACATCTTTCCAATTAAGAACATTTGAAAAACTGATAGTTATCGGAAGAAAGAAACATCACAAGAGAGAGGGAGCAGTAAATTCTCTGGGAAATTACATATTTATTTTTTTTCACACTGTGACAATCTTAAAGCAATTTTAACGTACAGAAATGGGAATTCGGTAGGAAAGGTGGTAGGCCCTACTTACTGAGCACTCGGCTGCTGATTACTTCCGGTATCTGACACCAGAGCCCCCCCCTCCCTGGGTTGTATCAGCTCCATGGCCGTCAGCTGGACTAGACTAGACCCCCCCGATACAACATGACATGGTGGGCCTACTTACTGAGCACTCGGCTGCTGATTACTTCCGGTATCTGACACCAGAGCCCCCCCCTCCCTGGGTTGTATCAGCTCCATGGCCGTCAGCTGGACTAGACTAGACCCCCCCGATACAACATGTCATGGTGGGCCTACTTACTGAGCACTCGGCTGCTGATTACTTCCGGTATCTGACACCAGAGCCCCCCCCTCCCTGGGTTGTATTAGCTCCGTGGCCGTCAGCTGGACTAGACTAGACCCCCCGGATACAACATGACATGGTGGGCCTACTCACTGAGCACTCGGCTGCTGATTACTTCCGGTATCTGACACCAGAGCCCCCCCCTCCCTGGGTTGTATCAGCTGCATGGCCGTCAGCTGGACTAGACTAGACCCCCCCGATACAACATGTCATGGTGGGCCTACTTACTGAGCACTCGGCTGCTGATTACTTCCGGTATCTGACACCAGAGCCCCCCCCTCCCTGGGTTGTATCAGCTCCATGGCCGTCAGCTGGACTAGACTAGACCCCCCCGATACAACATGACATGGTGGGCCTACTCACTGAGCACTCGGCTGCTGATTACTTCCGGTATCTGACACCAGAGCCCCCCCCTCCCTGGGTTGTATCAGCTCCATGGCCGTCAGCTGGACTAGACTAGACCCCCCCGATACAACATGACATGGTGGGCCTACTCACTGAGCACTCGGCTGCTGATTACTTCCGGTATCTGACACCAGAGCCCCCCCCTCCCTGGGTTGTATCAGCTCCATGGCCGTCAGCTGGACTAGACTAGACCCCCCCGATACAACATGACATGGTAGGCCTACTCACTGAGCACTCGGCTGCTGATTACTTCCGGTATCTGACACCAGAGCCCCCCCCTCCCTGGGTTGTATCAGCTCCATGGCCGTCAGCTGGACTAGACTAGACCCCCCCGATACAACATGACATGGTGGGCCTACTCACTGAGCACTCGGCTGCTGATTACTTCCGGTATCTGACACCAGAGCCCCCCCCTCCCTGGGTTGTATCAGCTCCATGGCCGTCAGCTGGACTAGACTAGACCCCCCCGATACAACATGACATGGTGGGCCTACTCACTGAGCACTCGGCTGCTGATTACTTCCGGTATCTGACACCAGAGCCCCCCCCTCCCTGGGTTGTATCAGCTCCATGGCCGTCAGCTGGACTAGACTAGACCCCCCCGATACAACATGACATGGTGGGCCTACTCACTGAGCACTCGGCTGCTGATTACTTCCGGTATCTGACACCAGAGCCCCCCCCTCCCTGGGTTGTATCAACTCCATGGCCGTCAGCTGGACTAGACTAGACCCCCCCGATACAACATGACATGGTGGGCCTACTCACTGAGCACTCGGCTGCTGATTACTTCCGGTATCTGACACCAGAGCCCCCCCCTCCCTGGGTTGTATCAGCTCCATGGCCGTCAGCTGGACTAGACTAGACCCCCCCGATACAACATGACATGGTGGGCCTACTTACTGAGCACTCGGCTGCTGATTACTTCCGGTATCTGACACCAGAGCCCCCCCCTCCCTGGGTTGTATCAGCTCCATGGCCGTCAGCTGGACTAGACTAGACCCCCCCGATACAACATGACATGGTAGGCCTACTCACTGAGCACTCGGCTGCTGATTACTTCCGGTATCTGACACCAGAGCCCCCCCCTCCCTGGGTTGTATCAGCTCCATGGCCGTCAGCTGGACTAGACTAGACCCCCCCGATACAACATGACATGGTGGGCCTACTTACTGAGCACTCCGCTGCTGATTACTTCCGGTATCTGACACCAGAGCGTCCGGTGTAGGCCCTCCCTCGGTTGTATCAGCTCCATGGCCGTCGGACGAGAGCTCGACTTGACGAGACCGCGCTCGCCTCCGATCTCTTCGTAGCCGTCCGAGTCAAACTCGCCGTTCGAGTCGCGCCGGGCCAGCTGGAACAGACCACGTCGTACGTTAGGGCTTGGTCGAGCACACTGACATCTTACCATTTTTTGGCACTATAAATCCTATATTAAATTGTTTTATTACTGTATATATACCTAGATATAATATTAAGTTTTATATTCCAGCTTTCAATTTTATGTCCGTAGTTCTTAGCATGTCGCCTGGACATGAACTCAGCATGTAGCTTAGTTGTTATCTTAATTAATCTAGACTACCTTACTGACAAATCTATACGTTTGTATTGTAAATGTCTCTTGAATGCTAATAAATACAAACAAACAATCCTTATTGGAATTAAGATATAGGCTACCTATAAAGGACGGAGAAAAGCGTTTAAAATCCTAGACGTTAAACCTAGTTTTAAATCATCCTGGAATGTGTAAAATTGATTGTTGGGAATTCATACATAACAACCAAATTAAATCATCACGCAACTTTTTTTTACTTTTTTTTAGGCCTACAGGAACAATTTTGTGTAATTTTTCTAAAATATTGTTAGTAATAAGGAACATGAGCATTAGCACTGAGTTGTGTATTTAAGCGTGTACACGCCCGCACGGAATAATACCTGTAGGTTCACATTTTCGCAGACAGTTAACCGTGTTCTGTGACAAAATGGCAGTGGGCAGTTGGACATTGATCAACAACAAATATAGTATAAATTATATTAAACAAAACATATTAATGATGCATTTATTACTCATTCACCCGTGTTAAGTATTTCGTTGAATACATTTTTTAAGTGAAAATTCGAACTTAGGCATATTGTTTCATTTTGTGAATTAGTGATACGTTTAAACGTGAATTTTTTTGAAAAATAAACGTTTACAAAATTATAAATATTTTATATAAGACCTAGTAATTGGACTGTACACTGTTCCTTGTCATAATTTAAAAACACAATATATGCAATATATGTGACAGGAACAGTGTACAGTCCAATTACTAGGTCTTATTTAACGTTTTACCTGTTCTACTATGTTTCCGTTTTAATTAATTATAAATCTTTTTTCCCAGCCCTAATAAGCAGATTGACTGGTCCTACCTCTACAATGGACGCCGTGTAGAACTGGTAGAGGGGTTCGTCATTGAAGACTCTCTCTACTCCGCTGTTCTCCGGACTCACGGAGCAGTCACTCGCATCGGCAGAGTTGTTCAGGTCTGAAACCACACGTTCGTAAATTTGTTAGAAAAAAATCATTGTAATAGATCATAAGCACTCTGCCTCTGCCTAATGTGTATACAAGCATCAAGCAATCAATTAAAATAGGCTATAACTAAAAGTTATAGGCTACCTAGTTTAGTTAGACCCGGTATTATGAAGTTCGGAAAAATATTTAGTCAGCTACTAACTTGTTTTCACCATGGCAACAACCAATGAGAAGCCTGGATGTCGTGGATAAAACATGAAAGTAGCTTACTAAATATTTATCCAGAGTTCACAATAAAACCAGCTGTACCTTCAAAACCAACACTATGTGAACTTGAAAGACAAAACACTGTCCCTCGTATAACAGTTGTTGAGCAAGCAGTGAGATAGGAGAGAAGTGTGTACGCACGTACAAGTACGCAAGTACTAGTTCATATTATTATGTTATAATTCTTCTAAATTTCAGCTTATAGATGTAAATTTTTAATTCATTACGTGTTGTACTATTAAGGTAAGGAGGTATTAAGGTATTAAGGTATTAAGGTAGGTAAGGAACATCTTGTGACATGTGTCTCCCTGACAGCAGAAAAAGATCTAATGGAGGGGCAAAATATAGCAAGAAGGAAATATGTGGCAAACCTTTATTGGGCAACTAGGCAGAGAATGGCATAAGTTTCAACACTGGGTGTTCGAAAGAAGAAGAAGAGAAGAAGTGTTGTACTATTGACATTGTAAATAAATATTGTCTGTACTCATTGTAAATGTCGTGTATGGTTAAGTTGTAAAGAAGCTTTAAGGATATCTTTGCCTAATACAGACCACTTATTAGGGGTGTGCGAACCTGTTCGAAAACGAACCGAACTCGAACCAACTTTAAAAGTTCGAGTTCGGTTCGAAAAACTAAAACCATGTTCGAAAACGAACTATTTGAATTTGCCGCCTTCCCGCCTAGATTCAAACTGTTGGGCTAGGCAATGCCTTCTAAATTGCCATTCACAACCTGTTGTAAGTAACAGAACAAAGGCAGTGCCTTTTCGGGCCCCATTTTCCCTCTATATCCTGTTAGTGTTCCGTTTGAGCCTGCCTAAACTTGATTTTAACTTTTTAATGTGTTCCGGGCTCGTAAATAATGTTTTTCAGTCACATTTAAGTTATAAATATTTTAGAAAAATTTAATCAGCACCATCAACAAGTAAAACCAATTTATTTGCATGATCATATTTCTTCTCCCATTTACACTACAGTAGTTTTAACCACAACTTTAGAAACTTTAAAGAAAGTTCGAAGTTCGAAGTTTGGAGTTCGAAGTTCGGTCTGATATGAAGGTTCGGTTTGAATTTTGGTTCGAAAAAAAAATGAGGGTTCGCACACCCCTACCACTTATTATTATTATTATTATTATTATTATTATTATTATTATTACTAACCCAGTTCGTGCGTGAGTGAGTCTGGCTGACTAGAACCGTTAGCTTCGTCCCACAGTCCAACTTCCGCGTACCACGAGTTAGAAGCCGAGCGTTCCTTGTTAGCGTTTCTCTTTACTTCCGAGATGTTAGACTCGGAACCGTCAAAGAGACCGCACTCGGCATACCACGAGGTGGAGCGCTTGTCTTTGCGGTTCGGCCTCTTTGGAGCTGGTGCGCTCTCTAAAACACCAAGCAACCAATGAGGATCAGGTCTAGCAGCGTTAGTAAGTCTTTGCAGTTAGGCCTCTTTGGAGCTGGTGCGCTCTCTAAAACATCGCAACCAATCAGGGCTGGTTCAATTTTCAATATGGTCAGTGTTAGTTAGTGGGTTTTGTTAATTATAATGCAGAGAAGTATTATTAAAGCAGTCTGAGGAAAATTTCCATGTTAAATACCATTAATTCTACAAGCAATGTGTGTCTAATTTTTTATAAAGCTGCTTTCAGACGGTTCTACGTTCCGTTTCGTTTAAGTTTCCTTTCATTTCGAATTAAAAAAAGTGGACCATTGTTGTATATAACTAGCATATAACACTTACTTGTGTGAAGATGCAGCAGCATGTTTGTCTTTGAATTCAAAGAAACTCAACAGAACGTTGAACCGTCTGAATCCGGCTTAAGATTAAGATTGACACTTGACACTAATCCACGCGGAATACAACAAAGGCAACAACGAGAACGCGATAAGGAAGAACCAAACTCACAATTTCCAAACATCGTCGTCACTGTCGTCGGTACTAGGGAGAAGAATTTAGCCGTCAGTCGGACATAATTACAACCATCTTAAAACCTCTGAGTTAAGAGCGTTCGGAAGAAGTTTTGACATTTTTGGTCAACTAATTTCTCTTCAACAGATAATAGGATTATTATTACTTACATTACTTTCCACGAAAATGTTCGGCGAAATAATACGGATAATCTGTTAAAAAATGGGTGCATTATTTTTTAATAGGTTGGTGATAAATGTACATAGATATGACATCCCTTTACAAGTAGGTAAATATTTATAATAATCCTACTATTAGTTTAAGAGTAATTGGTTGACGGCCAATACATCTGTAAAACTCCTACTGCCGAACACTCTTTAACACTTATCAAGTTATCATCAATCTGGATACAGCATTCCTAGGTCAACACCGACAGTCCGTATGATACAATTTGAGATGGCATTTTCACAATCAATAGCGACTATGGGAGACCGTATGACATTTCGCCGCTAGTCGCGCTGCGAGCGGTGTTGTTCACTGTTATCTAAAGATGGCTGCTAAGTATGGTAGTTTAACGTTACAACTGAAAATTCTTTTAAAAGAGAGACGTGCACGAACAAGTGGACGCAAAGCAGAGCTAGTTTTATTTATTTTATTTATTTATTAATTATTCCCATTCATTACAAAAGTGAATAGGGGTTGGCAGAAAAGAGCACAGCTCCAAACACACAGAGTGACTGCCAACCCATACTAAAAGCACTTAAAATCTAAATATATTAATGATTAAACAAATTATAAAAATATATAACAGAACCTGGAAATGATAATGATTACAATACAACCACCCAAAAATAATTAAATATACAAAATACAAAATACAAAACAAAAAACATGAAAACATAATATGAATGAAAATATAATTATAAGACAGAACTGTAAAATATGAAGTAAAAAAGAATTAAAAAAATGAAAATTTACAAAACCATGTTTTAAAAATGCTCCGTTAAAAACGCTTTGAAGACATCTAATGATCGTGCCATCCTGATCTTCAGTGGAAGAGAATTCCACGATTGACAAGCCCTATAATAGAACCCTCTCTGGTAGGCTGCAGTTCTGGAAAAAGGTGGCCTGAACAATAGACCCCTACCAAATTGGGCACTACGATTACAGGCTTGCAGTCTTACATATGGATCCAGGTTTGTCCTACCATTCAACATGCCCCACAAAAATTGCAGCTCTACTTTTTTCCTGAATGTTTCCAGAGATGGAATCTTCAATGATGCACGTCTTGCCGTAGCACATGATTGGTAAATTGCGACCTAGCAGCAATAAAGCATGTAGCTCTACTTTGGACACGCTCCAACTTCATCTTGTTGCTTATAGATGATGGGTCCCACGCTGGGCAGCCGTAGACGAGATGAGGTCTAACGAGCGATATTTAAATACATTACAGGGAAGATTCTACCCGTCCTGAAATTAATACTAGTCCCATATGGCCTACCTAAACTTTAGAGTTAGGGCATGGGACTGACTGTCAATGCTAGCCTAGCCCTAGTTTGTAGGTGCCTTCGAAGGCTCTCAAGAAGTTGTTGAAACAAGCATAGGCCCTAGACTAATCATTATTTATGGCACAACATATTTTCCTCTTCCAGACTTGAAGCTTACGACCGCAACTGCAATTTTGGCAAACAACCACCCATCGTTCCGGATTGTTTGAACGTGTTAGTACCACCAGATATTGGTTATGTTGAACTGACACCGAGTGTCAACTTGCCGAAGTTTGATGACGCGGCTGTCGTCAACTATGCCGAAATGTTTAAAACAAAGTCTCATGTTGCACAACTTTTTAAGTACCAAAAACGTATAATTATCATAAAAAGACTTAAATATATTACAATGTTTGGAGTAATGCCACAGCTGTTGACAGTTGTCCACAGTAAAACCATGGCAGGTGCACACACCCCCTAGTTTCAATGAACAACACCGCTCGCAGCGCTCTCTTTAAAGACGGGAATTTTGTACGGTCTCCCATAGGTTGCAGTAGAATGCAACGATCTACTGGGAACACCTCAAATCTTCTTCCTCCCCTTCAACTTCCACTCATTCAAACGTAGATCTGCAATCGTCTCCCACAATCCGCCCAAAACTCCATCATTATCTTCTTTCAAACTAAATATTAAAGTATTTCTATTAACTTTATTACAATCTAAAAGCAATCTTTTCTTTCTCCATTACCCCATCCACAGATTAAATTTATATAACTAGCCTAGACCTATCCATATTATTTTTGTATTTTTACTTTGTTTCTCTGTTTATTTATTTTATTTCACCATGCAATCTGTACAGAATACAAATATAGATAGGTTCTACATACTACTATAGGCCTACATACAAAGTAAAAAAACAAAATAAAACTGTTGTTTGTTGGTTTATGATTTCTGTCACTGTTTTGTACCATTAGATTTAGGCCTAGACTTTCATGTTTGTAAATTCTTTTATAATAACGATATCCATACAACTATCATGTATTGTATATATGTCTGTACGGATGAACTGAATTGAATTGAAAACAAGTGTTTCCCCTCACCTGTGTTGCTGACCAGCGGAGGGGGTAGGGGAGGGGGGGAGTTGGGCCTTGCGCTCGGCCTGCGCTCGTAGACCACGGCCGGCTTGGAACTCCTCCGAGCTCCGTTCTCGCTGACCTCGTTGACGGAAGTCTTGGAGCTCGCCGGACTCGGGGCCGGGTCGACGCCGTTCAACCCCTCGGAAGACTCGGACACGAAGGAGTTCCTGGGACATTATTACATTTACGTTATTACATTTTGTAAATCATATCATTGAGTTCGTTCAAGAATGTAATGTGGCAAAGTGTGTAAATTTGTGTTTGTTTTTATGTTTTAATTCAAGGTTAACTTTGGCAGTTTCACTGTAATTTTTTTTGTACAATTTTTATGTATTTGTGATTTTGTGTATATTTTTTGTGCATGTATGTTGTACATGTACTTGATTTTTATTTTTATTATACGTTACTGGTGGGACTTAGCCCTGTAAACGATATATTTCAAATACATAAATAAATAGTATGTATCTAATTTAACATAGTAAGCTCCCCTTTACAACCTACCCCTTACCTCCAAACACCCGCCGACGCCATATAATCATAGAAGTCGAGTAGGCTACGTTGTTAAACAACAAAATAATAATAATAATAATAATAGTAGACCAACTCACTTTGTCCTGCCATCTTAGAAATTGTTTTATGTCTTAACATAAATTCTGACCACGCTGAAGGGTTGGTTGCCTTCTGTGGGCTTTAATTAATGTCTATAGGCCTAGGCCTGTATTGAATCTGTAACATTAGTACTGTATGTGAATAAAAGATGTTTGAAATTGAATTGAGAGTTAACATTCGAGTTTCCTGGAGCTACTTTATGATATGATATCTTTATTGACATCTTTGATTGTAATGCATAGCACATACATTTGAACACAATCGGTGGCTGCTGTGGTCTATTTAGAATAATATATAATTAAGGTTAGATTAGATTAGTACTAGTTACATACACTTACTTAAATTAATAGGTATCATAAATAATACATTTGAAAATTTAAAGACAATTGACATTAACATAATCATATACACTTTTTTAGAGCACCCTTCATACCTTCTAGTGACTTAGGGAGAGTCACCATAACTCTTTTGGGAGAGCATTCCACTCTCTTTTTGCCCTAGCCAGAAAGGAGTATTTTCCGGTGTTAGACCTGCTGCCTACAACCCTCAGTTTATAGGCATGGTCACCTCTCTCTATGTAATCGGCCTTTACAAGCCTGCCAGATAGGTCTACCCATGCTGGTTCACCCATATATATCTTGTACATGGCACAGAGCCTTGCAATTTTCCTCCTCCCTTCAAGCGTTTCCCAGCCAAGCTTTCCTAGCATACTTGTAACACTAGCTTTCTGTCTGAAATTGAAATCCATCATAGTATATCTTGCAGCTCTCCTCTGCACCATCTCTACTTTCTTGGTGTGCCCTATCTGGTAGCAGCCCCATACACTTGCACAATACTCTAAGCTAGGCCTTACTAGTGATAAATATACCTTTTCTTTCACTTTCTTACTGCATCCTCTTAGACTTCTCATCACAAAGTGCAGCTTTTTATATGCCTGAGCTACCAATGCACTTATATGCTGGTCCCAGCTTAAGTTACTTGCTACAGCTAATCCTAAGTATTTACAGCTCTTACTTGCTACTACTTCACAGGTACCTAATTTGTACTTATATAAAACAATATTTTTCTTTCTGGTAAACCTCAACATTTTGCTTTTATCGCCATTGAGCTTCATTCTATTTAGTTCTACCCATTTATTTACCAGATCTACAGGCGCGTAGGAAGGGGGGGGGGAATGGGGGGAGATTCCCCCCCACTTTTTCCTGGGACCCACCCAATTTAGCGTTTTAGGCACATCCCGACAGACAATACCACACGGATACCCGAGTAAACATTCACCAACTAAATAGTGAATAATAATTGCAGAAACACAGAGGGCCCCACGCCCCGGAGAAAGCCAAGATTTTCGTCACAATACATTTCCTCTGTCTTAGTTTGCACTTTGTAGCATTACAAAATAAAAGCTAATGGGTGCTTGAAACTCAGTGGCGTAATTAGGGAAGGGGCGGTTTATGGCCCTCAAAACGTATTTATTTAAGCCTAAAAATCGAGAAATAGCCTAACTAATATAGCAAGAAAATTTATCCCCTTCGGCGAAAAGGCCTCCGGCGGCTGGGGCTCTGCCCCAGATCCCGCGAGTTGTTCGCGCTTCGCGCTCACAATTCTTCCCCCCCCCCACTTGATTTAGAGTTCCTACGCGCCTGCAGATCTAGATCATGCTGGAGTAGTTCACAGTCCCTAGCACTCCTTATTACTCTATATTATATAATGGAGTCGTCTGCAAACAGTCGTATTCTAGCTGTTATTCGCTCAGGCAGGTCATTGATATATGCAATGAACAGTATGGGACCCAGCACACTACCCTGTGGTATTCCCGAAGTAACTATCACCTTGCTTGATAAGTGATTACCTACCCTCACCCTCTGTGTTCTTCCCTTAAGGAACTCTCCAATCCATTGTACTACTCTACTGTCAATGCCCATTGCCTCAACTTTTTTCATTAGTCTATCATGAGGTACTACATCGAACGCCTTTGCAAAATCTATTACTATCCCATCTATTTGCCCATTCTCATCAATTGCATCGGCAACGTCTTGTGCGAAACCTAGCAGCTGAAACCCAGAGGCCAAACAGGCCCGCTAATAATTTTGCCCTTGATAACATTCAAACAACTGCCAACATATATGAAAATTACTAATTACTTATTAGTAACATTCTATCCCCTCCTCTACATAAATCAAATCTCAGTCCATTCACATCACAATTTATTCAGAATGGTCATCGATGTAAAATCTCAATTCATCGAGATCGGAACATAAAAAAATCCATTGTATATGAATGATATGAGCACACCAGAAAAGGAAGCCATTTTATATTGGATAGTTAGACAAAAGAATGTCTGTAGAAGCCATCTTAGCATAAAAAGGAGGAAGTTTTTTATTTTATTTTCACATTTTTCACATAATTATGACCAGGTGACTGCGTAACTCTAGCGCAGCAGAGAGTAAATAAATAAATAAATAAATAAATAAAAAATAAATAAATAAATAAAAAAAAAAAAAAATCACATTTAGAGACTACCCACTAAGTAACGAAACTGATTTGCAGTGGGGGACTTTAATTTAAAGTAACTAAGCCAACCCTGTAGGCTCCAAACACCATCGACGAGTGAGCGATAACCAATCAAAGATCGATATTTCAAATACGAAACATATGAATCAGTGATTGGACAGTGCGAACACCTACGGACAAATGTCAGAATCAACAAGGCCGATTCAGAACAACTTTGAATTTATTGAGTGCTTAACGTTGCTACGACAGCTTGTACTTATACTACTTTTGTACTATACTGTGTGTATATGTGTTTGTATGTGTGTATATATGTATTATTTTAATCCTAAATGACAACTTCGCATACTCGCATGTTCCTGTGACGTGCACATGAGTGTTTTAAGGAAGGCTATGTAGCCTAAATAAATAAATAAATAAATAAATAAATAAATAAAGCTCCAAAGTCACCGTTTACTTATTCCTGAGACAAGAAGTGATGAACTGAATCCTTAACACAACGTCAACGAACCTGTCCCGCCCGGCCTCCACCTGTCCCGTGTCAGCGTGTCGGTCACGTACAACGCTGACGAGCTGCGCTTGTACCTGATACTAACACAACGTCAACGAACCTGTCCAGCCCGGCCTCCACCTGTCCCGTGTCAGCGTGTCGGTCACGTACAACGCTGACGAGCTGCGCTTGTACCTGATACTAACACAACGTCAACGAACCTGTCCCGCCCGGCCTCCACCTGTCCCGTGTCAGCGTGTCGGTCACGTACAACGCTGACGAGCTGCGCTTGTACCTGATACTAACACAACGTCAACGAACCTGTCCCGCCCGGCCTCCACCTGTCCCGTGTCAGCGTGTCGGTCACGTACAACGCTGACGAGCTGCGCTTGTACCTGATACTAACACAACGTCAACGAACCTGTCCCGCCCGGCCTCCACCTGTCCCGTGTCAGCGTGTCGGTCACGTACAACGCTGACGAGCTGCGCTTGTACCTGATACTAACACAACGTCAACGAACCTGTCCCGCCCGGCCTCCACCTGTCCCGTGTCAGCGTGTCGGTCACGTACAACGCTGACGAGCTGCGCTTGTACCTGATACTAACACAACGTCAACGAACCTGTCCCGCCCGGCCTCCACCTGTCCCGTGTCAGCGTGTCGGTCACGTACAACGCTGACGAGCTGCGCTTGTACCTGATACTAACACAACGTCAACGAACCTGTCCCGCCCGGCCTCCACCTGTCCCGTGTCAGCGTGTCGGTCACGTACAACGCTGACGAGCTGCGCTTGTACCTGATACTAACACAACGTCAACGAACCTGTCCCGCCCGGCCTCCACCTGTCCCGTGTCAGCGTGTCGGTCACGTACAACGCTGACGAGCTGCGCTTGTACCTGACACTAACACAACGTCAACGAACCTGTCTCGCCCGGCCTCCACCTGTCCCGTGTCAGCGTGTCGGTCACGTACAACGCTGACGGGCTGCGCTTGTACCTGATACTAACACAACGTCAACGAACCTGTCCCGCCCGGCCTCCACCTGTCCCGTGTCAGCGTGTCGGTCACGTACAACGCTGACGAGCTGCGCTTGTACCTGATACTAACACAACGTCAACGAACCTGTCCCGCCCGGCCTCCACCTGTCCCGTGTCAGCGTGTCGGTCACGTACAACGCTGACGAGCTGCGCTTGTACCTGATACTAACACAACGTCAACGAACCTGTCCCGCCCGGCCTCCACCTGTCCCGTGTCAGCGTCCAGCGTGTCGGTCACGTACAACGCTGACGAGCTGCGCTTGTACCTGATACTAACACAACGTCAACGAACCTGTCCCGCCCGGCCTCCACCTGTCCCGTGTCAGCGTGTCGGTCACGTACAACGCTGACGAGCTGCGCTTGTACCTGATACTAACACAACGTCAACGAACCTGTCCCGCCCGGCCTCCACCTGTCCCGTGTCAGCGTCCAGCGTGTCGGTCACGTACAACGCTGACGAGCTGCGCTTGTACCTGATACTAACACAACGTCAACGAACCTGTCTCGCCCGGCCTCCACCTGTCCCGTGTCAGCGTGTCGGTCACGTACAACGCTGACGAGCTGCGCTTGTACCTGATACTAACACAACGTCAACGAACCTGTCCCGCCCGGCCTCCACCTGTCCCGTGTCAGCGTGTCGGTCACGTACAACGCTGACGAGCTGCGCTTGTACCTGATACTAACACAACGTCAACGAACCTGTCCCGCCCGGCCTCCACCTGTCCCGTGTCAGCGTGTCGGTCACGTACAACGCTGACGAGCTGCGCTTGTACCTGACACTAACACAACGTCAACGAACCTGTCTCGCCCGGCCTCCACCTGTCCCGTGTCAGCGTGTCGGTCACGTACAACGCTGACGGGCTGCGCTTGTACCTGATACTAACACAACGTCAACGAACCTGTCCCGCCCGGCCTCCACCTGTCCCGTGTCAGCGTGTCGGTCACGTACAACGCTGACGAGCTGCGCTTGTACCTGATACTAACACAACGTCAACGAACCTGTCCCGCCCGGCCTCCACCTGTCCCGTGTCAGCGTGTCGGTCACGTACAACGCTGACGAGCTGCGCTTGTACCTGATACTAACACAACGTCAACGAACCTGTCCCGCCCGGCCTCCACCTGTCCCGTGTCAGCGTCCAGCGTGTCGGTCACGTACAACGCTGACGAGCTGCGCTTGTACCTGATACTAACACAACGTCAACGAACCTGTCCCGCCCGGCCTCCACCTGTCCCGTGTCAGCGTGTCGGTCACGTACAACGCTGACGAGCTGCGCTTGTACCTGACACTAACACAACGTCAACGAACCTGTCTCGCCCGGCCTCCACCTGTCCCGTGTCAGCGTGTCGGTCACGTACAACGCTGACGGGCTGCGCTTGTACCTGATACTAACACAACGTCAACGAACCTGTCCCGCCCGGCCTCCACCTGTCCCGTGTCAGCGTGTCGGTCACGTACAACGCTGACGAGCTGCGCTTGTACCTGATACTAACACAACGTCAACGAACCTGTCCCGCCCGGCCTCCACCTGTCCCGTGTCAGCGTGTCGGTCACGTACAACGCTGACGAGCTGCGCTTGTACCTGATACTAACACAACGTCAACGAACCTGTCCCGCCCGGCCTCCACCTGTCCCGTGTCAGCGTCCAGCGTGTCGGTCACGTACAACGCTGACGAGCTGCGCTTGTACCTGATACTAACACAACGTCAACGAACCTGTCCCGCCCGGCCTCCACCTGTCCCGTGTCAGCGTCCAGCGTGTCGGTCACGTACAACGCTGACGAGCTGCGCTTGTACCTGATACTAACACAACGTCAACGAACCTGTCTCGCCCGGCCTCCACCTGTCCCGTGTCAGCGTGTCGGTCACGTACAACGCTGACGAGCTGCGCTTGTACCTGATACTAACACAACGTCAACGAACCTGTCCCGCCCGGCCTCCACCTGTCCCGTGTCAGCGTGTCGGTCACGTACAACGCTGACGAGCTGCGCTTGTACCTGATACTAACACAACGTCAACGAACCTGTCCCGCCCGGCCTCCACCTGTCCCGTGTCAGCGTGTCGGTCACGTACAACGCTGACGAGCTGCGCTTGTACCTGACACTAACACAACGTCAACGAACCTGTCTCGCCCGGCCTCCACCTGTCCCGTGTCAGCGTGTCGGTCACGTACAACGCTGACGGGCTGCGCTTGTACCTGATACTAACACAACGTCAACGAACCTGTCCCGCCCGGCCTCCACCTGTCCCGTGTCAGCGTGTCGGTCACGTACAACGCTGACGAGCTGCGCTTGTACCTGATACTAACACAACGTCAACGAACCTGTCCCGCCCGGCCTCCACCTGTCCCGTGTCAGCGTGTCGGTCACGTACAACGCTGACGAGCTGCGCTTGTACCTGATACTAACACAACGTCAACGAACCTGTCCCGCCCGGCCTCCACCTGTCCCGTGTCAGCGTCCAGCGTGTCGGTCACGTACAACGCTGACGAGCTGCGCTTGTACCTGATACTAACACAACGTCAACGAACCTGTCCCGCCCGGCCTCCACCTGTCCCGTGTCAGCGTCCAGCGTGTCGGTCACGTACAACGCTGACGAGCTGCGCTTGTACCTGATACTAACACAACGTCAACGAACCTGTCTCGCCCGGCCTCCACCTGTCCCGTGTCAGCGTGTCGGTCACGTACAACGCTGACGAGCTGCGCTTGTACCTGATACTAACACAACGTCAACGAACCTGTCCCGCCCGGCCTCCACCTGTCCCGTGTCAGCGTCCAGCGTGTCGGTCACGTACAACGCTGACGAGCTGCGCTTGTACCTGATACTAACACAACGTCAACGAACCTGTCCCGCCCGGCCTCCACCTGTCCCGTGTCAGCGTGTCGGTCACGTACAACGCTGACGAGCTGCGCTTGTACCTGATACTAACACAACGTCAACGAACCTGTCCCGCCCGGCCTCCACCTGTCCCGTGTCAGCGTGTCGGTCACGTACAACGCTGACGAGCTGCGCTTGTACCTGATACTAACACAACGTCAACGAACCTGTCCCGCCCGGCCTCCACCTGTCCCGTGTCAGCGTCCAGCGTGTCCGTCACGTACAACGCTGACGAGCTGCGCTTGTACCTGATACTAACACAACGTCAACGAACCTGTCCCGCCCGGCCTCCACCTGTCCCGTGTCAGCGTCCAGCGTGTCGGTCACGTAGAACGCTGACGAGCTGCGCTTGTACCTGATACTAACACAACGTCAACGAACCTGTCCCGCCCGGCCTCCACCTGTCCCGTGTCAGCGTGTCGGTCACGTACAACGCTGACGAGCTGCGCTTGTACCTGATACTAACACAACGTCAACGAACCTGTCCCGCCCGGCCTCCACCTGTCCCGTGTCAGCGTGTCGGTCACGTACAACGCTGACGAGCTGCGCTTGTACCTGATACTAACACAACGTCAACGAACCTGTCCCGCCCGGCCTCCACCTGTCCCGTGTCAGCGTGTCGGTCACGTACAACGCTGACGAGCTGCGCTTGTACCTGATACTAACACAACGTCAACGAACCTGTCCCGCCCGGCCTCCACCTGTCCCGTGTCAGCGTCCAGCGTGTCGGTTACGTACAACGCTGACGAGCTGCGCTTGTACCTGATACTAACACAACGTCAACGAACCTGTCCCGCCCGGCCTCCACCTGTCCCGTGTCAGCGTGTCGGTCACGTACAACGCTGACGAGCTGCGCTTGTACCTGATACTAACACAACGTCAACGAACCTGTCCCGCCCGGCCTCCACCTGTCCCGTGTCAGCGTGTCGGTCACGTACAACGCTGACGAGCTGCGCTTGTACCTGATACTAACACAACGTCAACGAACCTGTCCCGCCCGGCCTCCACCTGTCCCGTGTCAGCGTCCAGCGTGTCGGTCACGTACAACGCTGACGAGCTGCGCTTGTACCTGATACTAACACAACGTCAACGAACCTGTCCCGCCCGGCCTCCACCTGTCCCGTGTCAGCGTCCAGCGTGTCGGTCACGTACAACGCTGACGAGCTGCGCCTGTACCTGATACTAACACAACGTCAACGAACCTGTCCCGCCCGGCCTCCACCTGTCCCGTGTCAGCGTCCAGCGTGTCGGTCACGTACAACGCTGACGAGCTGCGCTTGTACCTGATACTAACACAACGTCAACGAACCTGTCCCGCCCGGCCTCCACCTGTCCCGTGTCAGCGTCCAGCGTGTCGGTCACGTACAACGCTGACGAGCTGCGCTTGTACCTGATACTAACACAACGTCAACGAACCTGTCCCGCCCGGCCTCCACCTGTCCCGTGTCAGCGTGTCGGTCACGTACAACGCTGACGAGCTGCGCTTGTACCTGATACTAACACAACGTCAACGAACCTGTCCCGCCCGGCCTCCACCTGTCCCGTGTCAGCGTCCAGCGTGTCGGTTACGTACAACGCTGACGAGCTGCGCTTGTACCTGATACTAACACAACGTCAACGAACCTGTCCCGCCCGGCCTCCACCTGTCCCGTGTCAGCGTGTCGGTCACGTACAACGCTGACGAGCTGCGCTTGTACCTGATACTAACACAACGTCAACGAACCTGTCCCGCCCGGCCTCCACCTGTCCCGTGTCAGCGTCCAGCGTGTCGGTCACGTACAACGCTGACGAGCTGCGCTTGTACCTGATACTAACACAACGTCAACGAACCTGTCCCGCCCGGCCTCCACCTGTCCCGTGTCAGCGTGTCGGTCACGTACAACGCTGACGAGCTGCGCTTGTACCTGATACTAACACAACGTCAACGAACCTGTCCCGCCCGGCCTCCACCTGTCCCGTGTCAGCGTCCAGCGTGTCGGTCACGTACAACGCTGACGAGCTGCGCTTGTACCTGATACTAACACAACGTCAACGAACCTGTCCCGCCCGGCCTCCACCTGTCCCGTGTCAGCGTCCAGCGTGTCGGTCACGTACAACGCTGACGAGCTGCGCTTGTACCTGATACTAACACAACGTCAACGAACCTGTCCCGCCCGGCCTCCACCTGTCCCGTGTCAGCGTCCAGCGTGTCGGTCACGTACAACGCTGACGAGCTGCGCTTGTACCTGATACTAACACAACGTCAACGAACCTGTCCCGCCCGGCCTCCACCTGTCCCGTGTCAGCGTGTCGGTCACGTACAACGCTGACGAGCTGCGCTTGTACCTGATACTAACACAACGTCAACGAACCTGTCTCGCCCGGCCTCCACCTGTCCCGTGTCAGCGTCCAGCGTGTCGGTCACGTAGAACGCTGACGAGCTGCGCTTGTACCTGATACTAACACAACGTCAACGAACCTGTCCCGCCCGGCCTCCACCTGTCCCGTGTCAGCGTGTCGGTCACGTACAACGCTGACGAGCTGCGCTTGTACCTGATACTAACACAACGTCAACGAACCTGTCCCGCCCGGCCTCCACCTGTCCCGTGTCAGCGTGTCGGTCACGTACAATGCTGACGAGCTGCGCTTGTACCTGATACTAACACAACGTCAACGAACCTGTCCCGCCCGGCCTCCACCTGTCCCGTGTCAGCGTCCAGCGTGTCGGTCACGTACAACGCTGACGAGCTGCGCTTGTACCTGATACTAACACAACGTCAACGAACCTGTCCCGCCCGGCCTCCACCTGTCCCGTGTCAGCGTGTCGGTCACGTACAACGCTGACGAGCTGCGCTTGTACCTGATACTAACACAACGTCAACGAACCTGTCTCGCCCGGCCTCCACCTGTCCCGTGTCAGCGTGTCGGTCACGTACAACGCTGACGAGCTGCGCTTGTACCTGATACTAACACAACGTCAACGAACCTGTCCCGCCCGGCCTCCACCTGTCCCGTGTCAGCGTCCAGCGTGTCGGTCACGTACAACGCTGACGAGCTGCGCTTGTACCTGATACTAACACAACGTCAACGAACCTGTCCCGCCCGGCCTCCACCTGTCCCGTGTCAGCGTCCAGCGTGTCGGTCACGTACAACGCTGACGAGCTGCGCTTGTACCTGATACTAACACAACGTCAACGAACCTGTCCCGCCCGGCCTCCACCTGTCCCGTGTCAGCGTGTCGGTCACGTACAACGCTGACGAGCTGCGCTTGTACCTGATACTAACACAACGTCAACGAACCTGTCCCGCCCGGCCTCCACCTGTCCCGTGTCAGCGTCCAGCGTGTCGGTCACGTACAACGCTGACGAGCTGCGCTTGTACCTGATACTAACACAACGTCAACGAACCTGTCCCGCCCGGCCTCCACCTGTCCCGTGTCAGCGTCCAGCGTGTCGGTCACGTACAACGCTGACGAGCTGCGCTTGTACCTGATACTAACACAACGTCAACGAACCTGTCCCGCCCGGCCTCCACCTGTCCCGTGTCAGCGTGTCGGTCACGTACAACGCTGACGAGCTGCGCTTGTACCTGATACTAACACAACGTCAACGAACCTGTCCCGCCCGGCCTCCACCTGTCCCGTGTCAGCGTCCAGCGTGTCGGTCACGTACAACGCTGACGAGCTGCGCTTGTACCTGATACTAACACAACGTCAACGAACCTGTCCCGCCCGGCCTCCACCTGTCCCGTGTCAGCGTCCAGCGTGTCGGTCACGTACAACGCTGACGAGCTGCGCTTGTACCTGATACTAACACAACGTCAACGAACCTGTCCCGCCCGGCCTCCACCTGTCCCGTGTCAGCGTGTCGGTCACGTACAACGCTGACGAGCTGCGCTTGTACCTGATACTAACACAACGTCAACGAACCTGTCCCGCCCGGCCTCCACCTGTCCCGTGTCAGCGTGTCGGTCACGTACAATGCTGACGAGCTGCGCTTGTACCTGATACTAACACAACGTCAACGAACCTGTCCCGCCCGGCTTCCACCTGTCCCGTGTCAGCGTGTCGGTCACGTACAACGCTGACGAGCTGCGCTTGTACCTGATACTAACACAACGTCAACGAACCTGTCCCGCCCGGCTTCCACCTGTCCCGTGTCAGCGTGTCGGTCACGTACAATGCTGACGAGCTGCGCTTGTACCTGATACTAACACAACGTCAACGAACCTGTCCCGCCCGGCCTCCACCTGTCCCGTGTCAGCGTGTCGGTCACGTACAACGCTGACGAGCTGCGCTTGTACCTGATACTAACACAACGTCAACGAACCTGTCCCGCCCGGCTTCCACCTGTCCCGTGTCAGCGTGTCGGTCACGTACAACGCTGACGAGCTGCGCTTGTACCTGATACTAACACAACGTCAACGAACCTGTCCCGCCCGGCTTCCACCTGTCCCGTGTCAGCGTGTCGGTCACGTACAATGCTGACGAGCTGCGCTTGTACCTGATACTAACACAACGTCAACGAACCTGTCCCGCCCGGCCTCCACCTGTCCCGTGTCAGCGTGTCGGTCACGTACAACGCTGACGAGCTGCGCTTGTACCTGATACTAACACAACGTCAACGAACCTGTCCCGCCCGGCCTCCACCTGTCCCGTGTCAGCGTCCAGCGTGTCGGTCACGTACAACGCTGACGAGCTGCGCTTGTACCTGATACTAACACAACGTCAACGAACCTGTCCCGCCCGGCTTCCACCTGTCCCGTGTCAGCGTGTCGGTCACGTACAACGCTGACGAGCTGCGCTTGTACCTGATACTAACACAACGTCAACGAACCTGTCCCGCCCGGCCTCCACCTGTCCCGTGTCAGCGTCCAGCGTGTCGGTCACGTACAACGCTGACGAGCTGCGCTTGTACCTGATACTAACACAACGTCAACGAACCTGTCCCGCCCGGCCTCCACCTGTCCCGTGTCAGCGTGTCGGTCACGTACAACGCTGACGAGCTGCGCTTGTACCTGATACTAACACAACGTCAACGAACCTGTCCCGCCCGGCCTCCACCTGTCCCGTGTCAGCGTGTCGGTCACGTACAACGCTGACGAGCTGCGCTTGTACCTGATACTAACACAACGTCAACGAACCTGTCCCGCCCGGCCTCCACCTGTCCCGTGTCAGCGTCCAGCGTGTCGGTCACGTACAACGCTGACGAGCTGCGCTTGTACCTGATACTAACACAACGTCAACGAACCTGTCCCGCCCGGCCTCCACCTGTCCCGTGTCAGCGTGTCGGTCACGTACAACGCTGACGAGCTGCGCTTGTACCTGATACTAACACAACGTCAACGAACCTGTCCCGCCCGGCCTCCACCTGTCCCGTGTCAGCGTCCAGCGTGTCAGTCACGTACAACGCTGACGAGCTGCGCTTGTACCTGATACTAACACAACGTCAACGAACCTGTCCCGCCCGGCCTCCACCTGTCCCGTGTCAGCGTCCAGCGTGTCGGTCACGTACAACGCTGACGAGCTGCGCTTGTACCTGATACTAACACAACGTCAACGAACCTGTCCCGCCCGGCCTCCACCTGTCCCGTGTCAGCGTCCAGCGTGTCCGTCACGTACAACGCTGACGAGCTGCGCTTGTACCTGATACTAACACAACGTCAACGAACCTGTCCCGCCCGGCCTCCACCTGTCCCGTGTCAGCATCCGGCGTGTCGGTCACGTACAACGCTGACGAGCTGCGCTTGTACCTGATACTAACACAACGTCAACGAACCTGTCCCGCCCGGCCTCCACCTGTCCCGTGTCAGCGTGTCGGTCACGTACAACGCTGACGAGCTGCGCTTGTACCTGATACTAACACAACGTCAACGAACCTGTCCCGCCCGGCCTCCACCTGTCCCGTGTCAGCGTCAAGCGTGTCGGTCACGTACAACGCTGACGAGCTGCGCTTGTACCTGATACTAACACAACGTCAACGAACCTGTCCCGCCCGGCCTCCACCTGTCCCGTGTCAGCGTGTCGGTCACGTACAACGCTGACGAGCTGCGCTTGTACCTGATACTAACACAACGTCAACGAACCTGTCCCGCCCGGCCTCCACCTGTCCCGTGTCAGCGTCCAGCGTGTCGGTCACGTACAACGCTGACGAGCTGCGCTTGTACCTGATACTAACACAACGTCAACGAACCTGTCCCGCCCGGCCTCCACCTGTCCCGTGTCAGCGTGTCGGTCACGTACAACGCTGACGAGCTGCGCTTGTACCTGATACTAACACAACGTCAACGAACCTGTCCCGCCCGGCCTCCACCTGTCCCGTGTCAGCGTGTCGGTCACGTACAACGCTGACGAGCTGCGCTTGTACCTGATACTAACACAACGTCAACGAACCTGTCCCGCCCGGCCTCCACCTGTCCCGTGTCAGCGTCCAGCGTGTCGGTCACGTACAACGCTGACGAGCTGCGCTTGTACCTGATACTAACACAACGTCAACGAACCTGTCCCGCCCGGCCTCCACCTGTCCCGTGTCAGCGTGTCGGTCACGTACAACGCTGACGAGCTGCGCTTGTACCTGATACTAACACAACGTCAACGAACCTGTCCCGCCCGGCCTCCACCTGTCCCGTGTCAGCGTGTCGGTCACGTACAACGCTGACGAGCTGCGCTTGTACCTGATACTAACACAACGTCAACGAACCTGTCCCGCCCGGCCTCCACCTGTCCCGTGTCAGCGTGTCGGTCACGTACAACGCTGACGAGCTGCGCTTGTACCTGATACTAACACAACGTCAACGAACCTGTCCCGCCCGGCCTCCACCTGTCCCGTGTCAGCGTCCAGCGTGTCGGTCACGTACAACGCTGACGAGCTGCGCTTGTACCTGATACTAACACAACGTCAACGAACCTGTCTCGCCCGGCCTCCACCTGTCCCGTGTCAGCGTCCAGCGTGTCGGTCACGTACAACGCTGACGAGCTGCGCTTGTACCTGATACTAACACAACGTCAACGAACCTGTCCCGCCCGGCCTCCACCTGTCCCGTGTCAGCGTCCAGCGTGTCGGTCACGTACAACGCTGACGAGCTGCGCTTGTACCTGATACTAACACAACGTCAACGAACCTGTCCCGCCCGGCCTCCACCTGTCCCGTGTCAGCGTCCAGCGTGTCGGTCACGTACAACGCTGACGAGCTGCGCTTGTACCTGATACTAACACAACGTCAACGAACCTGTCCCGCCCGGCCTCCACCTGTCCCGTGCCAGCGTGTCCGTCACGTACAACGCTGACGAGCTGCGCTTGTACCTGATACTAACACAACGTCAACGAACCTGTCCCGCCCGGCCTCCACCTGTCCCGTGTCAGCGTCCAGCGTGTCGGTCACGTACAACGCTGACGAGCTGCGCTTGTACCTGATACTAACACAACGTCAACGAACCTGTCCCGCCCGGCCTCCACCTGTCCCGTGTCGGTCACGTACAACGCTGACGAGCTGCGCTTGTACCTGATACTAACACAACGTCAACGAACCTGTCCCGCCCGGCCTCCACCTGTCCCGTGCCAGCGTGTCCGTCACGTACAACGCTGACGAGCTGCGCTTGTACCTGATACTAACACAACGTCAACGAACCTGTCCCGCCCGGCCTCCACCTGTCCCGTGTCAGCGTCCAGCGTGTCGGTCACGTACAACGCTGACGAGCTGCGCTTGTACCTGATACTAACACAACGTCAACGAACCTGTCCCGCCCGGCCTCACCTGTCCCGTGTCAGCGTGTCGGTCACGTACAACGCTGACGAGCTGCGCTTGTACCTGATACTAACACAACGTCAACGAACCTGTCTCGCCCGGCCTCCACCTGTCCCGTGTCAGCGTGTCGGTCACGTACAACGCTGACGAGCTGCGCTTGTACCTGATACTAACACAACGTCAACGAACCTGTCTCGCCCGGCCTCCACCTGTCCCGTGTCAGCGTGTCGGTCACGTACAACGCTGACGAGCTGCGCTTGTACCTGATACTAACACAACGTCAACGAACCTGTCCCGCCCGGCCTCCACCTGTCCCGTGTCAGCGTGTCGGTCACGTACAACGCTGACGAGCTGCGCTTGTACCTGATACTAACACAACGTCAACGAACCTGTCCCGCCCGGCCTCCACCTGTCCCGTGTCAGCGTGTCGGTCACGTACAACGCTGACGAGCTGCGCTTGTACCTGATACTAACACAACGTCAACGAACCTGTCCCGCCCGGCCTCCACCTGTCCCGTGTCAGCGTCCAGCGTGTCGGTCACGTACAACGCTGACGAGCTGCGCTTGTACCTGATACTAACACAACGTCAACGAACCTGTACCGCCCGGCCTCCACCTGTCCCGTGTCAGCGTGTCGGTCACGTACAACGCTGACGAGCTGCGCTTGTACCTGATACTAACACAACGTCAACGAACCTGTCCCGCCCGGCCTCCACCTGTCCCGTGTCAGCGTGTCGGTCACGTACAACGCTGACGAGCTGCGCTTGTACCTGATACTAACACAACGTCAACGAACCTGTCCCGCCCGGCCTCCACCTGTCCCGTGTCAGCGTGTCGGTCACGTACAACGCTGACGAGCTGCGCTTGTACCTGATACTAACACAACGTCAACGAACCTGTCCCGCCCGGCCTCCACCTGTCCCGTGTCAGCGTGTCGGTCACGTACAACGCTGACGAGCTGCGCTTGTACCTGATACTAACACAACGTCAACGAACCTGTCCCGCCCGGCCTCCACCTGTCCCGTGTCAGCGTCCAGCGTGTCGGTCACGTACAACGCTGACGAGCTGCGCTTGTACCTGATACTAACACAACGTCAACGAACCTGTCCCGCCCGGCCTCCACCTGTCCCGTGTCAGCGTCCAGCGTGTCCGTCACGTACAACGCTGACGAGCTGCGCTTGTACCTGATACTAACACAACGTCAACGAACCTGTCCCGCCCGGCCTCCACCTGTCCCGTGTCAGCGTGTCGGTCACGTACAACGCTGACGAGCTGCGCTTGTACCTGATACTAACACAACGTCAACGAACCTGTCCCGCCCGGCCTCCACCTGTCCCGTGTCAGCGTGTCGGTCACGTACAACGCTGACGAGCTGCGCTTGTACCTGATACTAACACAACGTCAACGAACCTGTCCCGCCCGGCCTCCACCTGTCCCGTGTCAGCGTGTCGGTCACGTACAACGCTGACGAGCTGCGCTTGTACCCGATACTAACACAACGTCAACGAACCTGTCTCGCCCGGCCTCCACCTGTCCCGTGTCAGCGTGTCGGTCACGTACAACGCTGACGAGCTGCGCTTGTACCTGATACTAACACAACGTCAACGAACCTGTCTCGCCCGGCCTCCACCTGTCCCGTGTCAGCGTGTCGGTCACGTACAACGCTGACGAGCTGCGCTTGTACCTGATACTAACACAACGTCAACGAACCTGTCCCGCCCGGCCTCCACCTGTCCCGTGTCAGCGTGTCGGTCACGTACAACGCTGACGAGCTGCGCTTGTACCTGATACTAACACAACGTCAACGAACCTGTCCCGCCCGGCCTCCACCTGTCCCGTGCCAGCGTCCAGCGTGTCCGTCACGTACAACGCTGACGAGCTGCGCTTGTACCTGATACTAACACAACGTCAACGAACCTGTCCCGCCCGGCCTCCACCTGTCCCGTGTCAGCGTCCAGCGTGTCCGTCACGTACAACGCTGACCAGCTGCGCTTGTACCTGATACTAACACAACGTCAACGAACCTGTCCCGCCCGGCCTCCACCTGTCCCGTGTCAGCGTCCAGCGTGTCCGTCACGTACAACGCTGACGAGCTGCGCTTGTACCTGATACTAACACAACGTCAACGAACCTGTCCCGCCCGGCCTCCACCTGTCCCGTGTCAGCGTGTCGGTCACGTACAACGCTGACGAGCTGCGCTTGTACCTGATACTAACACAACGTCAACGAACCTGTCCCGCCCGGCCTCCACCTGTCCCGTGTCAGCGTCCAGCGTGTCGGTCACGTACAACGCTGACGAGCTGCGCTTGTACCTGATACTAACACAACGTCAACGAACCTGTCCCGCCCGGCCTCCACCTGTCCCGTGTCAGCGTCCAGCGTGTCGGTCACGTACAACGCTGACGAGCTGCGCTTGTACCTGATACTAACACAACGTCAACGAACCTGTCCCGCCCGGCCTCCACCTGTCCCGTGTCAGCGTCCAGCGTGTCGGTCACGTAGAACGCTGACGAGCTGCGCTTGTACCTGATACTAACACAACGTCAACGAACCTGTCCCGCCCGGCCTCCACCTGTCCCGTGTCAGCGTGTCGGTCACGTACAACGCTGACGGGCTGCGCTTGTACCTGATACTAACACAACGTCAACGAACCTGTCCCGCCCGGCCTCCACCTGTCCCGTGTCAGCGTGTCGGTCACGTACAACGCTGACGAGCTGCGCTTGTACCTGATACTAACACAACGTCAACGAACCTGTCCCGCCCGGCCTCCACCTGTCCCGTGTCAGCGTCCAGCGTGTCGGTCACGTACAACGCTGACGAGCTGCGCTTGTACCTGATACTAACACAACGTCAACGAACCTGTCCCGCCCGGCCTCCACCTGTCCCGTGTCAGCGTGTCGGTCACGTACAACGCTGACGAGCTGCGCTTGTACCTGATACTAACACAACGTCAACGAACCTGTCCCGCCCGGCCTCCACCTGTCCGGTGTCAGCGTGTCGGTCACGTACAACGCTGACGAGCTGCGCTTGTACCTGATACTAACACAACGTCAACGAACCTGTCCCGCCCGGCCTCCACCTGTCCCGTGTCAGCGTCCAGCGTGTCGGTCACGTACAACGCTGACGAGCTGCGCTTGTACCTGATACTAACACAACGTCAACGAACCTGTCCCGCCCGGCCTCCACCTGTCCCGTGTCAGCGTGTCCGTCACGTACAACGCTGACGAGCTGCGCTTGTACCTGATACTAACACAACGTCAACGAACCTGTCTCGCCCGGCCTCCACCTGTCCCGTGTCAGCGTGTCAGTCACGTACAACGCTGACGAGCTGCGCTTGTACCTGATACTAACACAACGTCAACGAACCTGTCCCGCCCGGCCTCCACCTGTCCCGTGTCAGCGTCCAGCGTGTCGGTCACGTACAACGCTGACGAGCTGCGCTTGTACCTGATACTAACACAACGTCAACGAACCTGTCTCGCCCGGCCTCCACCTGTCCCGTGTCAGCGTCCAGCGTGTCCGTCACGTACAACGCTGACGAGCTGCGCTTGTACCTGATACTAACACAACGTCAACGAACCTGTCTCGCCCGGCCTCCACCTGTCCCGTGTCAGCGTGTCGGTCACGTACAACGCTGACGAGCTGCGCTTGTACCTGATACTAACACAACGTCAACGAACCTGTCCCGCCCGGCCTCCACCTGTCCCGTGTCAGCGTCCAGCGTGTCGGTCACGTACAACGCTGACGAGCTGCGCTTGTACCTGATACTAACACAACGTCAACGAACCTGTCCCGCCCGGCCTCCACCTGTCCCGTGTCAGCGTCCAGCGTGTCGGTCACGTACAACGCTGACGAGCTGCGCTTGTACCTGATACTAACACAACGTCAACGAACCTGTCCCGCCCGGCCTCCACCTGTCCCGTGTCAGCGTGTCGGTCACGTACAACGCTGACGAGCTGCGCTTGTACCTGATACTAACACAACGTCAACGAACCTGTCCCGCCCGGCCTCCACCTGTCACGTGTCAGCGTGTCGGTCACGTACAACGCTGACGAGCTGCGCTTGTACCTGATACTAACACAACGTCAACGAACCTGTCCCGCCCGGCCTCCACCTGTCCCGTGTCAGCGTCCAGCGTGTCGGTCACGTACAACGCTGACGAGCTGCGCTTGTACCTGATACTAACACAACGTCAACGAACCTGTCCCGCCCGGCCTCCACCTGTCCCGTGTCAGCGTCCAGCGTGTCGGTCACGTACAACGCTGACGAGCTGCGCTTGTACCTGATACTAACACAACGTCAACGAACCTGTCCCGCCCGGCCTCCACCTGTCCCGTGTCAGCGTGTCGGTCACGTACAACGCTGACGAGCTGCGCTTGTACCTGATACTAACACAACGTCAACGAACCTGTCCCGCCCGGCCTCCACCTGTCCCGTGTCAGCGTGTCGGTCACGTACAACGCTGACGAGCTGCGCTTGTACCTGATACTAACACAACGTCAACGAACCTGTCCCGCCCGGCCTCCACCTGTCACGTGTCAGCGTGTCGGTCACGTACAACGCTGACGAGCTGCGCTTGTACCTGATACTAACACAACGTCAACGAACCTGTCCCGCCCGGCCTCCACCTGTCCCGTGTCAGCGTCCAGCGTGTCGGTCACGTACAACGCTGACGAGCTGCGCTTGTACCTGATACTAACACAACGTCAACGAACCTGTCTCGCCCGGCCTCCACCTGTCCCGTGTCAGCGTCCAGCGTGTCCGTCACGTACAACGCTGACGAGCTGCGCTTGTACCTGATACTAACACAACGTCAACGAACCTGTCCCGCCCGGCCTCCACCTGTCCCGTGTCAGCGTCCAGCGTGTCGGTCACGTACAACGCTGACGAGCTGCGCTTGTACCTGATACTAACACAACGTCAACGAACCTGTCCCGCCCGGCCTCCACCTGTCCCGTGTCAGCGTCCAGCGTGTCGGTCACGTACAACGCTGACGAGCTGCGCTTGTACCTGATACTAACACAACGTCAACGAACCTGTCTCGCCCGGCCTCCACCTGTCCCGTGTCAGCGTCCAGCGTGTCGGTCACGTACAACGCTGACGAGCTGCGCTTGTACCTGATACTAACACAACGTCAACGAACCTGTCTCGCCCGGCCTCCACCTGTCCCGTGTCAGCGTCCAGCGTGTCGGTCACGTACAACGCTGACGAGCTGCGCTTGTACCTGATACTAACACAACGTCAACGAACCTGTCCCGCCCGGCCTCCACCTGTCCCGTGTCAGCGTCCAGCGTGTCGGTCACGTACAACGCTGACGAGCTGCGCTTGTACCTGATACTAACACAACGTCAACGAACCTGTCCCGCCCGGCCTCCACCTGTCCCGTGTCAGCGTCCAGCGTGTCGGTCACGTACAACGCTGACGAGCTGCGCTTGTACCTGATACTAACACAACGTCAACGAACCTGTCCCGCCCGGCCTCCACCTGTCCCGTGTCAGCGTGTCGGTCACGTACAACGCTGACGAGCTGCGCTTGTACCTGATACTAACACAACGTCAACGAACCTGTCCCGCCCGGCCTCCACCTGTCCCGTGTCAGCGTCCAGCGTGTCGGTCACGTACAACGCTGACGAGCTGCGCTTGTACCTGATACTAACACAACGTCAACGAACCTGTCCCGCCCGGCCTCCACCTGTCCCGTGTCAGCGTGTCGGTCACGTACAACGCTGACGAGCTGCGCTTGTACCTGATACTAACACAACGTCAACGAACCTGTCCCGCCCGGCCTCCACCTGTCCCGTGTCAGCGTCCAGCGTGTCGGTCACGTAGAACGTCGACGCCGGCTGGCTGACGGTCGACGAGCTGCGCTTGAACTTGCGCAGCGACCAGTACTTCTTGTTGCTCAGGTTGCCTGACGAGGCCGTCTTGTCCAGGGGGGGGGTGAGGGGGAGGGGGGGCGCCATGCTGAGGGGAGGGGGGCCGGTGTCTGTAACACAGAGGACAATCAATAGAACGAGGCCGGGGATGCGACGAGCGAGATACGTAAAATAATCATTAACTTTTGAAAAACATAAAAATTATGTCGTAGGCTTTCGCAGCCCAAGGAAATAACTAAACTTGCCTTTCGGGTATACCCGTGTCGATAGCTTAGATTTTTAAAGACTGGTGAAAAACCTAGGTGGGCCTACCTACTGACAACGTCAGCATTTTAGAGATGAAGCAATCGACGTGACTCTACCCGAAAGCCAAGTATAATTATCAAAATCTTACTAAATTAAACAATATTATCAATAATTACAATATAATTTAATATTATAATATTAAAGGCTATTTATATTCTGTAATGTTTGGAAGCTTTTGTGGCCTAGTCCTATGGTTGTATTAATTATTTTATTTACCAATAAACATTAATAAATATAGCTAGGACAAAGTAAGTAACAAGGAATATATATATTTTTTTTTTTTTTTATATCTGCTCCCTGTGTCCAACAATGAAGTCGGGTAGGGGATAGGAACTTCATCCCATCATATTCTGGCCCCTAGGTACATCGAAGCCGGCTGGCCATGCCTGACCCTTCCCTCATGTTAACTTCCTCCGGCTCCTCCTCTTCACTTTCTTCTTCCTCTGCTCTTTCTACAAATTCTGTCCATACTTTTCTATCTTCCCACCATTGTTCCTGATTGACCTCTTCCCAAGTTGCATTTCTTCTTTCCAAGAATTTGAGGTTATGGTAAAAGTTCACCCAAACAACAGAATTTAAATTTTGTGGATTTAGGTTTATGACCCAACTTTGAAAAATTGGTAAGATCACAGAATTAATCAATGGATGAAATACTATACATAGTCTTGGGTAGACGAAGCCCCGTAAAATACCTATACGACAGTAATACAATGTCCACCTATTTATTTATTTATAGCCTCATGCACAAAGATTTGTCGACGCAAACATACCGTTCATTAAAAATGGCGGACCTGCTGGTGCAGATAAACTAGCGGAAATCCGGATAATTATTTAGCTATATTGCGGGATAGTTGATCGAGTCGCACATTTACGGAGCTCGCGCACGTATCTGCGCCGACAAATCGTTTTGTGCGTCCGGTTTAATCAATTTGCGGACGCAAGTCAACAGTTGCATCCGCAAGCAGCTTTGTCGAGAGGCTGTTAATGTCTATCCTATTCAGTTATAAAAACTGATTTACAGAAGAGGACAATAAAAGGAACACCTACTCGACAGTCGTATCTCCGTGGTGTGTCGCTTGGGCCTCATCTTGCTGAGGCTCTTGCGTAGTTTGAGCAGTTTGTTTCCGGCAGCCTCGGCAATCTTCGTGATGCCGTAGATGTTTTGAACGGCCGGCGGATCGGGCAGTCGAGTGTTGTATCCGTCCTGCGTAACAAAACACTGTAATAATCACCGATACGTTGCGGTCTCGAGTGACCCCAGTCCAGATCTAGCCTGGCGCCATGTTATCGATTTCGGATGAAATGTTTAAGTTAAAACACCACACGAACAGTAGGCCTACCATCATGAGCATTAAAATACTTATCGAAGTAGGCCAGCGTACGTTTTAGAAAGCGCCGCTCTCTTCCTCGGAAACTGACACTCTCACGTCCTTGCGTATGAGGAGGTGAGCGAAACTCTTAGAAATTTACGGAGTTTAGTGTTTTTATATTCATTGCCCTGGTTACCGTTCGTGTTGTGTTTTATTTAAATATCCCCCCAGTACTGAGTACAATAGTCTTGGTTGATCAAATACTAGTATTGTAACTGATGATGACAGCCCATAACAGCTGCCAATTGTTATTTAATTGTGATAAACACAGTCTACCTAGGATATGACAGAAATGTTATAGGTGAAATTGAAATATTGTAGTGAGCTAAGTTTTAAAACAACAATATTAATGGTGTGCATATAGGTCTAGGTATATATGTTTGAAGGGTATATTATTTTGAAGGGTATACTTTGAAAGGTATATTTCTCACCGGATGTTTGGTATGTGTGAGCTCTTCAGAAGTGTCGGAATCAAACGAGTCGAAGTCGTCAAACGGCAACGGGTCTGCGCTGGTACCCACCGCCTTGTCGATAACGTCGTCCAGCATCTCGTAGTGATGGTCCGAGTCGTCCGAGCTCTCACCACCTGTGGAATCAATCGACAGAGTGGGGTCACGAAATCGAACTTCGCGTCTGGCTGGATACGTTACATTCATACAGTCGAGCCCAACTGACTTGGACGTTAACGGAGGAAGTAGGTTAAGATGTAGGCTGTAGGCCTAGCTGCCTTGTAGGGCCTAGCTTTTTCACACTGTCTAGCGGATTAAGTGTAGGCCTATCTCTATTCTAGAATCAGGCAAGGAGCTTAGATTTGTAAGCACCTGGGAATAAGACCCATTTTGAATGTCCAAGGCAAGCGGAAAGCGTTTGATGTTTCGAGTAATAGGCCTAGGCTAGGCCTATTCTTTACGCATAATCAAAGAAAGTTCCTGTAAGGGACCTACCGAATGTCAGCAAATCTTTGGCCGGCTCAGCACTTGCATACCTTTTAGAACTTACCTTGTAGCACTGTACGACTAGGCCTAGGCCTAGTGACTAGACATGATTTCACAGTTGGAAAATCAGCTTGAGAGCTTGTTAAAATTGTAGGGCCTAGGCCTACTTGAATTCACTTACCTTCTCGATCGAGGAAAAATGTCATCTCCTGGGTTTCATGAATATCTCCATTATAAATAATTGCTCGCAACGCAGCAAACGCCTTGGTCCTATATGGTCCAAGCACGTTTGCCGTTTTCCCATCGAATCGAGATTGCAATTCGCCAAGATAGTGCACAGAGGCAGATGAGACGAAGACTGCAATAAGGTAATAACAACTTAGACCCGTCAGATTTCTCAAGAACACAAATAAACGAAAAGGTGCAACATGACAAACTTGGAACAAACCTGGATCTGCACAATGTGGCCTTGGTCTTCGATAATACGACTCATTTGAAGACTGAGAGGTATTCGAATTGAAAGAATTCCTGCTATGAACACCCGTATGCATTATACTTCATTTTCTAAATAACTTACTACACTATAGGTCTAGCAACTTGAAGGTTATCATAGGCTATTAGGCCTGTACTTTTGTCACAGACACACAGCAACAATGGGGTTATGTAATTGATGTGAACTAAGACCTAGGCCATCAAACATATTAAACGTGAAACCAGAAAGATAGAATTGCAACAACGGCTTTGTCAGATGCAGCATAATTAGGTGAATAATTTTCCACTATCAAGGCTGAATTATTTCCAGAGCATGACATTGACATGGCATCATTACGCCCCCCCTATGACGACGCGAAGCACTTTTCGATTAAAGAACACAATGCAATCAATATCACACACGCCCATATATCATTGCCAAATTTCTCTTCCTATTTGTTTTCTTCTTAAGTAATTTCCAATCACATAATATAACCGACACGTACAAAAAAACACGAAAACAAGACTTTCACCTGGAAATATTGAGGCCACCAGCCACAGGTGGTCAGACGAGTGATGGAGTAAGCAATGTTCGACTTTACGAGGTGCGAGATATCTCGAGGAGTCGAGAGAAACGAACGAATAGTCGATAGCTGCTCTCATCATTGTGAGAAACTTCACACGCAATAATCAGGAAAAGAAAGAACAAATGTAAATCATGTGAGATTTGTCTGAATGATAAAGCTACTTCTTCGTCTTTCAGAAATATAATTCATGAATTGTTAGCGGAATGCAGACTAAAGAAAATATGAAAGTTTATCTGTGAAATCGAAATATATCGAAGTATCGCACGGCGTTCACCGTCTACACGATAGATGGCGCATAAGTTCTGTAAACGGTGTGAGCGGAAAACTCGAAGTCGTGATGCTGTGTGTCATGTTTGTAATAACAATTATGGTATTTTTTCATATTTATATTAACTTATAGTAACAAAATATGATTTAAATTATTGCGATGACTACCTACCTAAGTTTAAATCAAACTTCAATTCAATTTGTTATCAAACACACACAACAAAAGTAAGAACCTGACAGGCACGTTAATATTTTGTTCCACTGTTAAAAAAAAAAAAAAATTCTACGCGGATATAAAATACGTTAACGGTTTACGTAACGTTCAGATTATAATTTTAATATCAAATTATATATGATTCATTAAAAGCTTTTTTTTTTAATTTTTCACCTTTCCCTCGTTACTAAAATTATCATGTAGGAAGGAAGCCGCTGTAAACAATAAATTAATCGTGTAAAGTAGATGGTTCCCATATTGTATATTGTATGCAGTCATCACATCGTAATTCACGTACAACGCAACGATCTGGATACGAGAAATCGCTTGAACTCATAAAAATGTTATCACTTATCAGTTATCATTGTAGTAAATATTAAAACGCTAGTTTATGGTGTATTAAATAAATAAATAAATTCACATTTAGAATCTACCCACTCAGTAACTAAACTGATTTGCAGTGAGGGACTTTAATTTAAAGTTCGAATACCATCGACGAGTGAGCGATAACCAATCAAAGATCGATATTTCAAATAAGAAACATATGAATCAGTGATTGGACAGTGCGAACACCTGCGGACAGATGCCAGGATCAACAAGGCCGATTCAGAACAACTTTGAATTTATTGAGTGCTTCGTTGCTAGGACGGCTCCAAAGTCACCGTTTATTATTGTTTTGGGTGTGCTGTGCTTATGATATTTTGACAACGACGTTAATCGAGACGATGAGTGGGAGGTTATCAAGATGAAACCCGTTATTTACATGACGCCTAGGCCAGGATTCGAGCCTACGTCTACTCGACCGTGGCCAACCATTCACAATGGAACAGTCTGCGTGTGGGGGTAAGTTTACCTGTCCACATATATACCTTATGCGGGAGTCGAACCAAGGTTTCTTGGTAACAATGTATGTTAATGCATGCAGACTTACCGGATACTTCTCGCCATGGGTTTTCTGTGTCGTGGATAGAGAAGTCTAACTTACCTCACTATTTTCTGTGAATTTCTGATCGAATAACAAGTCCTACAATTATTGTAGGACTAGGATACAAAAATAGGCTACCCAGACGTCCCGGTTTACGGTCCCGTACAGATTTTCAGCAGTGTGTCCCGTGTCCCGCCACACTTCCCAGAGGTACGTACCTACTTTAATCCCGCTTTTTCGAGATTGCAGAATCACAGATTTTGGATTCTTCAAACTTCACGCGTACCCAGATTTACATTCCAAAAAGCGGGACGATTAGTAATATTTCAAATATGGGGTTCTAGATGGTTGTAATTTAGGGGGGGTGGGGGCAATAATAAGAGATTTTACCGTTTTTAAGGCTTGAATAATTTATCTTATCAGGCAAAATAGCATTTGCATTTAAAAAAAGCACAAAGTTTGTATCTTTCACAAGCTGGGGGGGGGGGGGGGGGGGGGAGTGGGGTGGTACAGTAAGTTAGTAAGTTGAAGGGCTCTGATGCTTTTTGCTTTGCATCTCTATTATTGGAATCATGCTAAACAAGACGATGAGGGTTGTCAAATGAAGACGAAGGACACTTACAAGAACATATGAACATGCCATGAGCGAGATTCGAACCCACGTCCCTATGTACCGGCATACATACCCTTAGAGCCTAATGGCTGCCGACGTCATAAATAAACTGAATACATCAATTTGTGTCTATCCACTCAGTTACAAGAACTGATGTTAAGTGCACGGGACATAACATACTACTTAAATTATGAGCTTCGTTGCTACGACGGCTCCAAAGTCACCGTTTACATGATATACAACTGTATCATATTAGATTCAAGTCCAAGTTCCAAAGTTAAGAAAAACTCATGTTCGAACCCGAAATCGAACCCGAAATCGAGCCCTGGACCTTCTGCATTGAAGCAGGGAAAACCCCATTAGAATATCACTAGTTACCGTTGGTTAGAGCGGATTGGAGGGTTCGAAAGCTTGTGTAACAGCTTCGTTCTTCTCGTCAACAGTCCAGGTTAGTGGAGGAACCTACATGACAGGTCAAAGTTACGCCGTCCTTTCGGATGGGACGTAAAGCCGATGGTCCCCCTGGTACTTTTCGACAGGAGTAGGCTACGTGCCGGTACTAGGCTTCCCCTCCTCCCTTCCTCATTATCATTCATCAATCATCCCTCATTAGACTAAAGAGGCCATTCATCATTATTTTTCGTAGGAATACCCGTTATAGGGTGCAAACCAGCTTTACCTGATGTGCCCCTCTTCAGGTGACTAACTATTAGGGTGTTTGGATAGCTGGGAAGGAATGTCCGAGGGTTATTGGTAGAACTCAATCCCAGCATTCACCTTTACGACCGAGGAAAACCTCGGAAAAACCTTCAGTCAGGACTGCCGGTGGCCGGAATCGAACCGGCGACCTCCCGAATTAGAGTCTCGCGTCCTACCGCTGAGCCACCTCTATCGGTAACGAGGACATTGTGCCCTACACTGGCCTTAATTACTATAAAATAAATAAATAAAATAAATTCACATTTAGAGTCCACCCACTCAGTAACTAAACTGATTTGTAGTGGGGGACTTTAATTTTAAAGTGACTAAACCAACCCTGTAGGCTTCGAGCACCATCGACGAGTGAGCGATAACCAATCAAAGATCGATATTTCAAATACGAAACACATGAATCAGTGATTGGACTGTGCGAACACCTGCGGACAGATGCCAGAATCAACAAGGCCGATTCAGAACTACTTTGAATGTATTGAGTGCCTCGTCGCTAGGACGGCTCCAAAGTCACCGTTTACTTATTCCTAAGCCAAGAAGTAATGGAACTGAATCCACACTAGAGGTAAACTTCTGCCTGAAGCGGGATTTAAACCCGGGACCTTCTGCATTGGAAGCAGGGATGCTAACCACTGGACCAACGAGCCAGCCACCTAAAAAAGATAGTGAATGAGTCACTGTAGGCCTACTCACCTTCTGTTCCCGTGTTGGTCCGCGGTGACTTTGTCCACTGTCGTCGCACCTTCTGAGACCAACTGGGCTCACGACGACACCGCGACCTCTCGTGTACCCTACAAACACAACAACACACACGTGTCATACACAACAACACACACGTGTCATACAACACACCTAGCTACGGGGGCGGGGGCACGACTTTGTCACTAATATCTATTTCAATGTTTATTTCGAAAATCTAAATCACCAGCGCACTTTGCTTTGGTAAGCCCTACAGATTAAATGCAATATTATAACCATAAGCGTAGCATTTTCATTAATTTATAAAAAAAAAACATACTGATTATAATATAAGTCATGACTTAGCGCATTCAATGTGTAGGGCTTACTAAACCACCGTGCGCTGTTGATTTAGATTTTCGATTTCGAAGCCCATTCTTGTGATATAATTTAAAAATGAAAATTTTGTGCGGTTTTGACGTAGAGGTATCCTTCCCTGTTAAAGTGGACTCGGAGAGAGAAGGTAACGATCTGATGTGTAGTGTAGGCTAGACAAATAGGACACATCGAGGGGGCTGGGGGGCGCCCTGGTCCCCGGGCACTTTTGTCCCGCACGGATTTTTGTATGATGCTTTGTCACGAACACGTTTAAACGGCTTTGGAGACGGGTTGAGGTACTTTTGTCACGTTGAATGAGCAAATATAAATACAAGCTACAACAAAACGTTGAACATAATTCATCAATATACAGCAAATCGATAAATATTAAATTAGCGAAGGTATAGCCTATCGGCGTTATTTGTATTTTTAGTAACGGTATTCATACCGGCGCGTACCACTGCATACAGTACCAAAAAAAGGTATTTTCTTGCTGCAAACACATGTGCGCACGCAGGTCCTATGCCTATGGGATGTGTATGTAGAAGAAGAGCCGATAAGGTAGTACTACTACAACTTGAGGTAGTCTAGCCGTAGTTTTGAGTACATAAAGTCGCGTCGCGTTAACTTGCAAGGTGTTATCGTCACGGATTATGTAATAGTGAAGTGACGCGTGTGACAACTACCAACCTAAATCTAGTTGCATCCCGTTCTCCTGCCTCAGGTATTGTAGTGATAATATCGCCCGCATGTTGTGAGACGTGGTGGGGTCGCATTCCATTCACGGTCGGTGCAGTCAATGCAGTGGACAATAACAATGCTGGTATCGGGCAATCTCGAGCTGAATACCGTTGAAATAGACCGTGTGGAGCGACCGTCTCTTCTCAGAGTTTTAGGCGACACCTCGCTTCTTACGGCGTCGCCAGTATACACACGCAGCAAAACTTATCTATAGGGCACTAGCAACACCAAAAGACAACAATGAAACAAATGAATTGAACCGATGGACAAACAACAAGCTGTCAAAAAAATAATTTCGTCTGATTTTGGAAAACAAAACAAAAAACAAACAAATACGCATACAAAACTTTCACTTAGTCGTTGTCTATCATAAAAAGTTTTAAATGGCGAGCAGCTACTATTGCTACACTTGTTTTTATTTCTATGGTTGCAATTTTATTATTTTGACAGCTGATGGTTTGTCCATCAGTTCAATTCATTTCTTCCATTGTTGTCTTTGGTGTTGCTAGTGCCCTCCATTATTGTAGATTTGGGCGAATTTGCGTTTTGCACAATAGATTCTAAATCATACTGCAAATCGACTATTGAAAATGCTTCTAATAATAATTGTTAAATCAGGAACATATCTTGTAAACTGAAATAATAATCTCTGTTCTCTGCTACATAATATGAACAACTCACTAAAAGTAAACAGGCTGCTAACCACTTCAAACTATCTTAACAAAATATTGGTAAAGTAAATTAAATATTAGCTTATTTAATGATACGATAAAAAACATAAATTACTACAAGATTGTGTGGGTGCATGGGTTCCAAAGTTTAAGCTCGGTTCAAAACAGTCGCCTGACTAAAAGCCTATTACAATATTACACATGCTTGGAAAATTCCAAGAACCCGGCATTGAATATACCAGTACCCTATACGTGATATTTGCCAGTATTTTCTAATATTAAAAACACGCTCATCCTAACGTTTTGGAAGCCCTAAAAGTATTTTTAACACATTTGTTTTTTAACGCACGCGCACAATGCCAAAGCGCACAAAGCCCATTGACTTTTTAAACTCAATAACCCCACATTACAGGAGCCCTAACAGTATTTTTGACACTATTAACTTAGTTTTTGACACCACAAACACACACAAATACGCACAAACACACTTACCCCACGTTAAAGGAGCCCTAAAAGTAATTTTGACACTATTATCTTAAGTTTTTTGACACATAAACATGCATAAACATACACAAACACTCATAAAAACACATAAACACGCACAAACACACTTACTCCACGTTTTAGGAACTCTAAAAATAATTCTGACACTATTATCTTAGTTTTTGGACACACAAACACGCATAAACACGCACAAACACTCTTACCCCACGTTAAGAGAGCCCAAAGAGTATTTTTGACACTATTAACTAAGTTTTTGACACCACATACACACTAACCCCACGTTAAGGGAGCCCTAAAAGTAATTTTGACACTATTATCTCAGGTTGTTTGACACATAAACATGCATAAACATACACAAACACGCATAAACAAACACAAACACACATAAACACGCACAAACACACATACACACGCACAAACACACATACACACGCACAAACACACTTACTCCACGTTATAGGAACTCTAAAAATAATTCTGACAATATTATCTTAGTTTTTTGACACACAAACACGCATAAACACGCACAAACACGCATTAACCCGCACAAACACACTTACCCAGAGTTAAAGGAGCCCTATAAGTAATTTTGACACTATTATCTTAAGTTTTTTGACACACAAACACATGAACACACTTAGGCCCACCTTATAGGAGCCCTAAAAGTATTCTTGACACTGATATTTTAGTTATTGACACATAAACGCGCACAAACACGCACCGATACCGATCTTGTACAGCGCAACTGTAAACTCAGTGAAACTCCCACCTCTAATGAAAGTAAAAGTGGCCCCGCTCGCTGAGGCTCGTGCCAGGCACTACTTGAGTTCACGATACAGAACTGATTAATTCATTCAGTCAGTAATTATTACATTCTAGGTATTTGGAAAGATCCAGCGTAGATTAGAACAATACGATGTGCATAGATAGGAGGATGTTATGCAGGCAGTTTCCCACACGCAGTTGAGTGCAGAACTCTTTAGAGGGGGCCAAGCCGGCGATCGAATCATATAATACCATACACTATGATAGTATTGTTATTTATTTATCCATAATCGTACAGATTCACAAAAACTAGGAATGTCAAACGATATGAAATTCCATATCGATAATCGCAACAACAATAAAATAAATCTCGCGATAATATCGGCGCAAAAAATATCGTCTCGATATTGCATTTTCGATTTTTATCGCGATCTATCGCCGCGGTATTATTAAATAAGCACTTGCATGTAGGGCCTATTACTTTTTAAGTAACTACTTACTTAACTACTTCTTCTAACTAACTACTTAACTACTTTTTTTGCGCCAAATTCAAATATGAAATCAAGTCGCCGCGATTCTCGGGATATCGCACAGAATTTCATATCGTACGATTATCGCGATATGGCTAGCCATATCGCGATGATATCGATATAATATACTATCGATATTTATCGATATACGATTATCGTTGACATTCCTAACAAAAACAATGGATCAGAACACAAGTGATATAATCTTATAAGGCTGTACTGTATATTCATCAACCCTGTGAAACCACCGATTCCTGGGGTTTAAAACTGTCGCAAAGATACCCAAAACATATCATCCCCTAAACAAGTAGTCTTTCTCAAGATCTGCTAGAGTTCGACGAGCCTCCGCTAGGCGGAGATCAAGTTGAATGTTTCGGAAGTCGGATAAGGCCAGGATGGGTGACACTGAATCAAAGTGACTTTGCCCATGCTACCTGACATCCCACGAAATTCGGTTAGGACCGTTAGGGGATCAGGTTGAGGATTGCCCACGAAAGTTAGTACGGTTATTGGCTCTGGTTATAGCTCCAGTCGGCCTCATGAATCAAAAATTGTGCGCAATTCTAGGTTTCATACGTTGGCGTAGTGTCACCAATCCTGGCCTAAGTCGAGACTAGAATGTTTCTCTGTTCCCATAAATATTTCCGTTTTAGAAAATTGTTGCAGCACACCTTTCAAAATTTAATAACGATATTGAACAACGGAAATATTTATTAGAACGAAGAGAAATCATAAGCAAGAGCACTAAACTCTCTACAAGATGGCACATTTTTGTTTACTTTTTGATCATTTTAACAATTTTTCATTATTTCAAAGCAATTTTAACGGACATATATCGGGGGGGGGGGGGGGGGGGCTTTCATAAACAAAGTCAACTATGCTACTGACGAATTCCGGATACAACCGTATCAAAAGGTGGAGCAAAATGCAACGTTTCACCCATACTCCAATGGGCTTCTTCAGGGACGAAACATATGCTCGTGTTTAAAACTTGCGATACAGTCTCGTCGCGTTAACTTGCAAGGTGTTGTCGTCACGGATTATGTAATACGCGTGTGATAACTGCCAACCTAAATCTAGTTGCATCCCGTTCTCCTGCCTCTGGTATTGTAGTGATAATATCCCTCGCATGTTGTCAGACGTGGTGGGGTCGCATTCCATTCACGGTCGGTGCAGTCAATGCAGTGGACAATAGCAATACAGGTATAGGGAAATACCGTGGAGAATACCGTTGAAATAGACCGTGTGGAGCGACCGTCTCTTATCAGTATTTTAGGGGACACCTCGCTTCTTACGGCGTCGCCAGTACACGCACTCATGCAGTAGAAAGGGGAACTAGTGAGTTGAGGCATAGCCTGACGGTGGCGCAGTCTCTTGTTGAATATAATAACGAATTGTTATAACTATTCTGGTTACGAGCTCAGGGAAAAACACCTCCACCGTTCCGACTCGTTAAAAATAAAATTCACTTTTCGTGTGGAAACTTAACTGATTTTATAATTTGCACGCGGCACAACACAACCTACTCACCGCTCTGTGTTTCATGTCGGAGTAACTCGAATGTGTGTTAAGTGTTAAGTGTTAAGTGTTGAGTGTTAAGTGTTAAGTGTTACGGGTAATTTGTTAAGTTACGATTATTCGCGCACGTCGTTCTAGAAGAACAAAACAACTGTGTTTACGTTTTCTAGCAACGAAGCACTCAATAAATTCAAAGTTGTTCTGAATCGGCCTCGTTGATTCTGGCATCTGTCCGCAGGTGTTCGCACTGTCCAATCACTTATTCATGTGCTTCGTATTTGAAATATCGATCTTTGATTGGTTATCGCTCACTCGTCGATGGTGTTCGGAGCCTACAGGGTTGGTTTAGTCGCTTTAAATTGAAGTCCCCCACTGGAAATCAGTTTTGTTACTGAGTGGGTAGACTCCAAATGTGAATTTATTTATTTTATTTATGTTTTTACCGGGCTGACTTTCCGGTCGATCGCAAGTAAAGCTGTGTTCCAGAATTCATCTCACAAGTAATCTCTGATCAACCGCCGTGACGTCAGGATTGATTGGATGACACAATATAGAAGGGATACTTGTCAGTTGTCGGATTTGTTTTGCTTTGTAAATGGAGGGAAATTTGCATTTGGATGTTACATTCGTAGGAAAGCGTATTTCTTTGTTAGAATCGTTATCTTTTTTTTTCTTTTTTTTTTCATTCCGTGGGTGGCGAATATCTCTTCAATTATAATATTAGTTGGCCATACAAGCAATCAAACATATAACAATGTTAAAAGTAAATGAATTCAAACTCGCGCCACAAGTAATCATAGAAATCTCGGTTAACCAATCCAATCAAATCAAAATACGAAGTTTTGAAGATAATTTCACTCACAATCCAACGTTTTTATATCACATTTGTTTTAAAAAGTTCAAGAATTATTCAAATGCTGACAACAGACGAGCGATATTATCACTACAATACCTGAGGCATGAGAACGGAATGCAACTAGATTTAGGTTGGTAGTTGTCACACGCGTCACTTCACTATTACATAATCCGTGACAACACCACGTTGCAAGTTAACGCGACGCGACTATTCTATTTCTTTCAAAGGGTGACATTTCTTTCGACTTCCGTTATTATAAAATTGGCAACCGTGTTTTTCTAGTAAATCTTTGTTTACAAGCCAATGATAATGGTTCAATACACAAACATTGGCCATTAGCTCTAAACGTTTCGTTTCTACTATGAACGGACAGGCTTTAACATTACTAGGCCGCGAAGAAACGTATTTCAACATATTATTATCCAAACTTATCTGTCAAGCTGCAAGTTTAATGGTAAAACACTTGTTTCCTTGACACTTGTTGATGGGTTTTCTGTGTTTCTCAGATCACTCACGGTTAGGGGTTCCTGTCATTGACCACATATTTCTATAGATAACATCGGTGGTTGATCCTCGGCGCCGCCGCAGACTAAAAAACTGTGTTTGACAAACAATAGATTGTCCACCAATACTGAGTCGGTGAAGGGAGAACTTCTTTATCGACTCTGGTGAAGGTGACCTTCTTACATTCTTGTACCCTGGCCTTTGTTGACTTGTAACCGCTTTCCCCCTTTTAGGTTGGAATTCATAGTCGGCCCCTACACCTAGGGGCGCCCATTGTTACCAAGGTAACAATTGTTTGCATGTTATTTTCCATAAACAAAACAAATCCATAGCAACAATGGGTGCCCCTAGGTGTAGGGGCCGACTATGAATTCCAACTCTGCAAGTATATACTTGTCACCAATTTCTTGGAACGCCGGCTTTTTCTTTCTAAAGTGTTTAGGAACCTTTAAATACCTGTCATGTACTTCTAAAATAACAATAACGTTCTTTATTGTATCCGTCGGGAACAAAGGATGCTGATGACAAAGACTGCTTTGTAACACAACCCGTTATTGTGATATAGGGTTTTGGTTTGGTATTCAGCCCCATCCAGATTTCCTGTCTTAGGGCTTGGTTGCTACCTTGTCGTGGTTTACGTGCTTTGTTGATACTAAGAGCTATGCCGGCGGAAGCGTATGCTTCTGGTACGATGAGGCCACCCCAGCCGGAGAGATCGAGGTGGAGAGAGAAGCCGGACGAAATACAGTCCACGTCCTACCATTTCCCCTTTACTCCCGTTTTTACGCCCTACGTGACTCTTTCTTCCAAACAACCCCATACGTCATATGATCATAGATGTCAAGTACGTCGTTAAACAACAAATGTCCAAAAATAAATAAATTCACATTTGGAGTCTACCCACTCAGTAACAAGACTGATTTACAGTAGGGGACTTAATTTAAAGCGACTAAACCAACCCTGTAGGCTCCGAACACCATCGACGAGTGAGCGATAACCAATCAAAGATCGATATTTCAAATACGAAACATAATACGAATCAGTGATTGGACAGTGCGAACACCTGCGGACAAATGTCAGAATCAACAAAGCCGATTCAGAACAACTTTGAATTTATTGAGTGCTACGTTGCTAGGACGGCTCCAAAGTCACCGTTTACTTATTCCTAGAAGTAATGGAACTGAATCCTTAATAGAAGTTAAAATACTTCTGCCTGAAGCGGGATTTGAACCCTGGACCTTCTGCATTGGAAGCAGGAATGCCAACCACTGGCCCAAACTTTTCCAACTCTCTACCCCCCAACCCCACACACACATGCAGACTTAGAAAAGGGAACCCGCAACTGACGTCACATCCGGACTACAACAATGGAACAAATGAATTGAACCGATGGACAAACAATCAGCTGTCAAAATAATAAAATTGCAACCATAGAAATAAAAACAAGTGTAGCAATAGTAACTGCTCGCCATTTAAAACTTTTAATGATGGACAACGATTAAGTGAAAGGTTTGTATATGTATTTGTTTGTTTTTTTGTTTTGTTTTCCAAAATCAGAAGACATTTTTTTGACAGCTTGTTGTTTGTCCATCGATTCAATTCATTTGTTTCGTTGTTGTCTTTTGGTGTTGCTAGTAGCCCATAAGTGACTGAGACGATCATCAAGCCATATTATCAACAGCGTGGGGTATTATTACTGCTGGCCCGGCTGGCTCATATATCGGATAACAATGCAGTGACTGACTCAATGTGTCACTACAGTGTTGCTGCAACCTGATAGCGCAGTCACAGCTGACTGGGCTAATGACTGAGTGAATGGTTCCTGGCCACGCCGCAAGAAGCGAGGTGTCGCCTCTGAGATTCTCAGAAGAGACGGTCGCTCCACACGGTCTATTTCAACGGTATTCACTGCGGGATTTCTCCATACTTGCTTGTTATTGTCCGCTGCGTTGACTGCACCAACCGTAATTGTATTGTGACGTCACCACGCCTGACAATATACCCGCGATATTATTACTACACTAACAGTTAATATCGGAGGAATGATAACAAGATGCAGCAACTAGATTTAGGTTGGTAATTGACACACGCGTCACTTCTCTTCACTATTACATAATCTGTGACAACACCTTGCAAGTGAACTCGAGGACACTTTACCACGTTGGTAAAGGAGTCATTACGCCGGTAAAGTAGTAACTTCATACAAATACTGTGACTCACTACGCCGGTAAAGTAGCCACCATGGCGGTAAAGTAGTCACTACAAATATTGTGACTCACTACGCCGGTAAAGTAGTCACCATGCCGGCCAAGTAAGTAGTCACTACAAATACTGTGACCATTGAGTTTGTTAGTGTGTGACTCACTGTGCCGGTAAAGTAGTCGCCATGCCGGTAACGTCACTCACTATGTCGGTAAAGTAGTCTTCATGCCGGTAAAGTAGTTGCAATGCCAGTAAAGCAGTCGAAAGTAGTATGAAAGCTGCAACACTCACACAAGGTTGATGGTCCCAGGTTCCGGCTCAGAGTCTGAGGGTTCCAAGTCCACCCACTCGTCGCTAGTGTCGCTCCTGGAGACTCCAAGTGACGTCAGCTGGTACGACAGCACCTCGTGGGGGCCGTCTTGCAGGGACACTGAAACACACAACACAACCATTCACAGCGGGGCGCTAGCCGACATGTCACGTGTGCCAACAATCAAGGGTTTTCATGATTCATGCTCACGAATGTGTGAAAGAACGCCAGGAATCTGTTGATGTACGTTAAGACAGCGTGCATGAAAGAGGCGGTAGATTTAAATATGAGGTTGGTATGAGACTATAGTCATGTTGGTACTACTGTAACAAGAAGTTGAATCAGCTACAAGGGCTACTTCCTCTGTCAAATAATGTGTCTAAGGCCCGGTTTTTCAATCGGTCATTAACGGGGTCGTTAGCTGACGGTCCGTTATCTGCGTTGGGTTTGTTGGGTTACAGATAACGGACCATCAGCTAACGGCCCCGTTAATGACCGATTGAAAAACCGGGCCTTAAAAAGAATAGTTTGAAATTTTGATATTTTGAATCGGGTTCACTTTTTCTTTTACCTGGGATCACAGATTGGCTGCCTATAGTGTACCTACGATAAAAGTATTCGCTGTAGCTGAATGTAACTCACCCGTGGATGCCTGAGAGCCTGACCGGGACTCGAACCTGGGTCCCAGTAGTCCCCCATAGAGGCTGTTGCTCTGTTCACAGCAGCTCTTACTGCTGATACTGGAGCTGCCTGAAGACACCGCCTCCTTGCCTCCGTACAGACTGTTCACCGCCTCCTTGGTGCTTCCTGCAGGGGTGGAGACAGAGTAAATAAATAAGTATGGATAGATGGGTATATTAACCATTCATATCTATGTATTAAATTAACACTGACGAGTATACGCAGGTCTTGCAAAGCTGTAGTAGCCGCCTGTGGCCTGTTGACGTTTGGCGTTATCTGTCGGGCACCTCTGGAACTACCAGTTCCGCGTTACTGCACAGATAGCGCCACGCGTCGGATTAGTAAATGTTGGGCCTTCCTTCGTAAGGCGCTACCTATCGTCTACCATTGAAACTACCAACGTAATTGGTTTTAGCATGTTATGGCGTTTTCCAATAGCTTGCACTCAGAACGCACTTGTGCGTCTCTTGTACTGTTGTGTATTGTTGTTCTAATTGTTAAAGACGCGCCTTCAGTGCAGCCCAGTGCAGCCATTGGGAAACTGCATTAAATCAAAATGTTTTAGAAATGTGTTGATGCATTTATTGGGATGTTCAATTTTTCTTTTGATGTGTCGCTACTCGGTAGGTAGAAATGTTTTCATAACGTTCTGATCATTATTTTTTGTTTCTCCCAAAGTTTTGTTTTTTGTTGTTTTGTCTTTATAGTTATTCTATTTGATACAGGCTCCATAGTGGGGCTTAAAAATCAATAAATTTGTATTTATACTTTATACCTACACTCAGTTACAAGAACTGATATTCAGTGGGGGACATTTACAAAATATATTATGTGCTACGTTGCTATTACGGCTCCGAGATCACCGTTTACATGTACATCGCAGTGTCGTACAGATGGATTAAAATCAAATTACAAAGTTAAAAAAAAAAACGAACCGGGAATCCAACCATGGACATTCAGCATTGGAATCAGGAATAAACCCACTATTCTTTGTCCGAGGCAAAGCTGAGAACGCCGCAGGGCATTTGTTTCACGGCATTTATAATAAGTTGTGTGTACACCCCGAGTGCGACCGCAGTTTCCTTGAATTTGTTGGGTCTGAACTGTCAAAAAGTAGGTAATCAAATAATGTAATCCTTTGTTTGTTGTGTGGAAGCCTTTTATTTGACTAGATGTTGGATTTTCAAGAAATGTGCGCATGGTTGAACTTCTGTTATGGTTTCCGTTAGTGAATTCGGGGATTTCGTCTCATGTTTGTGGTAGCCAGGTAGTGGGGGTGTACATCATTTATGAAAATGCCAAGATCGACGAAAGTTCGACTGATTTTCTTGTTTTCAACTTAGTTAAGACTAACGAGCCACACCAATTGTGTTGTTTGGAAGTAAGGGTTGCTCACCGTTTACTCCCTCGTAGATAGACTCGTAGCAGTTACTGATGGACATCGCGTCCTCCTTCATAGAGAGAGTCTTGACGTCATCATAGATGTTGTCTTCCATGTCCTGATAGCTGGGGGGGTCGCAAGGTCGCCGGCTGACGTAGTCGTAGCTGGGGACCAATCACAGAAGACTTAGTAACAGTAATGATAGCTGGGGGGCTGACAAGGTCGCCGGCTGACGTAGTCGTAGCTGGGGACCAATCACAGAAGACTTAGTAACAGTAATGATAGCTGGGGGGCTGACAAGGTCGCCGGCTGACGTAGTCGTAGCTGGGGACCAATCACAGAAGACTTAGTAACAGTAATGATAGCTGGGAGGCTCACAAGGTCGCCGGCTGACGTAGTCGTAGCTGGGGACCAATCACAGAAGACTTAGTAACAGTAATGATAGCTGGGGGGCTGACAAGGTCGCCGGCTGACGTAGTCGTAGCTGGGGACCAATCACAGAAGACTTAGTAACAGTAATGATAGCTGGGGGGCTGACAAGGTCGCCGGCTGACGTAGTCGTAGCTGGGGACCAATCACACAAGACTTAGTAACAGTAATGATAGCTGGGGGGCTGACAAGGTCGCCGGCTGACGTAGTCGTAGCTGGGGACCAATCACAGAAGACTTAGTAACAGTAATGATAGCTGGGAGGCTCACAAGGTCGCCGGCTGACGTAGTCGTAGCTGGGGACCAATCACACAAGACTTAGTAACAGTAATGATAGCTGGGGGGCTGACAAGGTCGCCGGCTGACGTAGTCGTAGCTGGGGACCAATCACAGAAGACTTAGTAACAGTAATGATAGCTGGGGGGGTCGCAAGGTCGCCGGCTGACGTAGTCGTAGCTGGGGACCAATCACAGAAGACTTAGTAACAGTAATGATAGCTGGGAGGCTCACAAGGTCGCCGGCTGACGTAGTCGTAGCTGGGGACCAATCACACAAGACTTAGTAACAGTAATGATAGCTGGGGGGCTGACAAGGTCGCCGGCTGACGTAGTCGTAGCTGGAGACCAATCACAGAAGACTTAGTAACAATAACAGCAACATATTATACTGGCTAGTGTCTCCTACCAACACAGTTGGAAGGAGTGCGGCCCTATTCGGAACACTGCTACCAGCCCCCTTGGAAATCAGCTGTATAACACGTGTTCCACAATTTTTTTGTTTCTTCATGTTCTTTCTTATTTGCATACTTCTATTTTTATTTTTTAATATGTTGAATTTCCACTTTATTTGATTTTATTTCATTTCTCAATTATTTTTTCTTGTTCTTGATTATATTTTATATAGTTCAGTAGTTTGTTTTGTTTTTGTTATTTATAATTTAATTACTATTAATTGTTTGCATAGCTTAGTTTTATTTAAGGTCCTCCTTTGTAAATCAGTTTTTATAACTGAATAGGATAGACATTAAATAAATAAATAAATAAATAAATAAATAAATAAATAAATAAATAAGACAGCTCGAAAACGCCCGTTGGTAGGAGCTGTCCCATCTACGGAACACTCCAACCAACCCCCTTGCCCACGTGTTAAAACAGCTGATTTCCAAGGGAGATAGGAAGCAGTGTTCCGTAGTAGGGCGCACTCCTACCAACGGGGGTTTTCGTGGTAGTTCCACATTCCTACGCTAGGTTTGCTAGTTGTGGGGTTGGCAGAAGTGTTCCGTATAGGGCCGCACTTCTTCCAACTGGGTTGGTATGAGGGACGGCCTATATTATATACTGGCTAGTGTCCCCTAAAATTCTCAAAAGAGACGGTCGCTCCACACGGTCTATTTGAACGGTATTCGTCGCGTGATTCACCAGTATCTGCTATTTATTGTACACTCCATTGACTGCACCGACCGTGAATGGAATGCGACCTCACCACGCCTGCCAACAGATCTGCGATAGTCTCATTACAATAAGAGAGGCATGAGGTTGAGATGTAACTAGATTTAGGTTGGTAGTTGTCACACGCGTCACTTCACTTTTACATGATCCGTGACGACAACACCTTGCGAGGTAACGCGATCATACTTTAGCTCCTACGGTAGGTCTACATATGATGCGAATCTCTCAAAGCTAGCCTATATGCCCTACATAACACATACCGGTAGCTTATTTGCGGGGATACATATTGAAATATAACTAATCCTTGACTCAAACAGGCACTGATATAAGATCAGCATTGATATCAGGTTATTCTTTCGGTTGAAATACGTCCACCTAATTGATTTTTACTATTATACCAAATGGTACGTCTACAAAGTAAACCAACTTGTAAAAAAATAAATACCATATACAGCTGTTTTCCCTCGTTCATACAAACTGTTCATTGAAATATATGCATAATAGAAACTAATGACGAACTCCCTGCAAAACCTTTGGCCATAAGGCTTAGTGTTAAAATTAGTGTTCTTTTAATTCAAAATTTCTACATTCAAATAGGGGCTTTTAACGTCCTTTGAAATCTGAATTAAAAAGGGTGATTATACTGTAACATATTTTTATGTTATCATGGCATGTTGCGTCAATGGCCGGAGTAGAAATTGAAACACAAAGGTAATTATTAAGAACAACAGTTAGTCTAAAATTATGCTAAGTCCGATTACCAAATCAGGATATGGAATACTAATTGCGTGTTAGCATAATATCATGCATCCGTATAAGATTGATTGACGTTTAGTACTAACGTCCTAATTCATGCAAAGAGGCTAATTGTGTAGATGCAAACGGCAAAAGTGAGGGGCACATCAGCTATAGTCTTAGTTCGTTCCGGTTCCAAATACTTTTAGTATAAAGGCCGGGCTAAGTAGATTTATAAGACTTTGAATTTGTGATTTAAGCCCGATGCACAATTGAAATAAGACTTGCAATAAGAAACAGTGAAATAGTGAAATAACAAGCAACTGGTTCACAACCGACGACTAGTTGCTTATTTCAGTAGTCAAAGCGGTGTCTCAATTGTGTACCTACTATCATTGGCTACTACAGCAGCAAAATATCCGGTACCACTGTTTTTGTTTTGATTTCCGTAGTTGACCATCTCATATGGCTCTTCTGCGTCCTGATTGGTTCGTCATAAGGTGCATCATGGGAAGTTGAAATAAGAAATGGAATTGATTCAATTATTATGACTATTTCAATCCACTGTAACAGTTGCGAACCACAGCATTGTTATTGCATGTTCCAATTCGCTTAAACCTTATTGCTATTTCACTATTGCCACTCTTATTTCAATTGTGAATCGGGCTTAACAAATTTTTTGAAATTTTTGCAAATGTAAACCAATTGTTATGAATAAGAATTGTGATTTGTGTTTCAATTTTGTTTATCACAAATTATAAGTGCTTAAACATCTACGTAGGCCGGCCTTTAACAACAATAATACGGGTTGGGGCTCGGGTCCTGAACCGTCGTTCGAATCGCGTAAAAAGGAAGTATTTTTATATTTTAGATTGTCCTCCATCTTCATCTATCACCCCTCATGACATTATTGCAATAATAGAGACTTAAAGCAACAAGAATCGACATCCTCTACACCTTCTGAACGTAAATATTGTTACTCTAAAGTAATTTTTTGACATTACTCAACATTTTTCGCCTACGGAGGCTGATCGAGGCTCTGGGCCCCAATATCTCTTTCGTTGAAACATATTTATAAAGTCTGTCCGCTCATAGTGGAAATGAAACGTTTAGAGCTAACGACCAATGTTTGTCTAATAGACCATGAAATAGAGTTTAAAAGGCCAACGGGTAGCGCGCTGTTGTCATTTCTTTTTCTTTCAAAGGGTTGCATTCTTTCTAATTCCGTAATCATAAAATTGGCAACCGTGTTTTTCTAGCAATTCTTTGTTTACAAGCCGATTTAGACAAACATGAGCCATTAGTTCTAAACGTTTTGTTTCTTCTATGAGCGGACAGACTTTACCTCTCAAAACCCGTCGCGGGATGAAACCCAGGGTCCGCCCTGGTTATAAAGTTGTCTTGATAAAGCAGTGGACATATTGACACTGGTTTCTAGGCCAGACAGATAACCTAATACTGTGAGCTACATAGATACTGAATTATACCCCCCTACCCACCCACTATCTTCATTGATTATCTCATCTAACAAACCCTTCATGGCTTATTATTGCATTAATTGCCTTTGGCAACTAAGGGCAAGTCTCCTAATAAGAAAAGTATTTGTAGCAATTATGCTATTTGGAGGATTTCAAGGGTTTTGACTGGTGGTTGCCATGGAGACAACAAGCTATTCGACGAATAAATAGTTATTGGGACACTGGACCTAAGATTTGGAATTCAGTTCATTTTTGGTAACCATAATTTAAAAACTGAAAACCGGGCAACTTCGACATTGTGGAATATCTTGGACTGTGCGTCATAAGGGGTGGGGTGTGGGCATGCAGGGAATCCACCGCTGGGGGCTCACATTTTCTTTAATCCCCAAGAGTATGTCTACGTACCTTGCCAAACACCCGATTACGGTCCGATAAAAGTGCCTTAAAATGGTTTCAAATTGTCCCAAAAGAAAATAAAAATATCTCATTGTATAGACAATTTAATGCTCTTTCTTATAAATTGTTTACTATTTCAATAAACATTTCCATTTTGCAGATGTTCTTTGAGAGTAGATTTGAAAGGTGTCCAGCAACATCATATTACAAAAGGTACCTAATTAAGAACATTTGCAAACGGAAATTCCAAGGAAACGTTCATAAGAAAGAGCACTAAAGGACCTTTTAGGACAGGTGCTGCTACCTACTTCAACTTTGACCTGAGACGCCCATTGACAGCTAAACTCCTCCTCCTTATAGTTAACTTTCTTGCCACCAGAACGTAGCCTATCAATCTAGTCCCTGTGGTTGAGAACTCACCCGCAAGAGGTCGTCTCCTCGGCCGCCCCCTTCTCTGACGTCACCACCGCCTGCACGGCCTTCTGGCTGCCGATCTTATCGTAGGTGGTCGTGGCCGCAGACACGCTGGACCGACTTCTTTGGACGCCGCTAACCTCTTTGACATCGTTGGCTCCGATATCGTCGTAGAGGACATCCTCTATCTTGACGGAGGAGTAATGCAGCGAGCTACCCAGGCCGGGGGGGTACACGTCGTCGTAGGCGTACATGTCGGGGAGCTCGATATCGGGGGCGAGGGGGCGGGGGGCAGAGGGGGCGCCCCACAGGAACGAACTGTTCGGTCGCACTTTGGGCGTCTCTTCGCCCGATTCAAAGATACTCTCGTATGTCTCCGTTTTGTCCACACTAATCTTCTCGTAGTTCTCCTCCAATAAAGCTAATTTCACGTCCCCGATTTCCGATTTTTGACTACCCGCATCTACGTCCGTTGCTTCGCACCCGTTTTGCAAAGTTTCCGTGACTAAAGATTTCGATTTTGTTCTCACGGGAAACGTGATCACTTTTTTGGTAATTTTAGAGATTTTTCTCCCGCCGTCCCCGACAGCTGTCGTATGCGTCGTCGCGCAAACACCCGTTATCGTTTGAACCGGTTCGTAGTCACCGTCGACGTTCCTTCTGTCAACACCGTCGCCGCCATGTTGACATTCTTTGGTTCCGTTATCACCTACGCTGTCTTTTGTCACCGCGTTATCGCGTTTCGTCGACCGGTCGCCGAACAACACGGATTTGTTCTCGATTAGAAGGTTCTCGTTCGTTAACGCACACGCATCACCTGATTTCCTACTGGACGCACAGTTTTCACACTTTGGGACTACTTTCTTACGCGACGCGGAACTATTTGCGTCGTCTTCCGTTTTCTGTTTGAACTCTTTGTTGTAGTCTTTGTAAAGGGTTGAGAATCTGGGTACTAAACTTTTGATCCGTTCTTCGGACTCCTCTAAAACCTTGATATTCTCCTTATCCTTGACCTTGACATTATCCTTGACCTTTACATTCTCCTTGTCCTTAACCTTGACATTATCCTTGTCCTTAACCTTGACATTTTCCTTATCCTTGACATTCTCATTATCCTTGACCTTGACATTCTCATTGTCCTTGACATTCAAATTCTCCTTGTCCTTATTAACCTTAGCCGCCATTTTGTCCTCTTTATTAACCGCACCCGTGATAGTTTTCACTTTGATAATAGTCGAGTTTTGTTCGAATATTTGAATCGCCGCCTTGACGTTCCCGCTCCTCGTCTTGCCTCCCTTCACACTTCCGCTTCCGGTCTTCTTCGTGAGGACGGTGACGTCATTCTTGAGGACGCTGTTCTTGCGGCTGACGACGACGCGGATGTCTTGTCTCTGATTGGGCGTCTTGATGACGATGGTGCCGTCGTTTGCCTTGGACGTGTCTACATTGTCCACCAGTGAGTTGTACTTGGAGGCGAGCGCTGCCACCTTGCTGCTGTTGAGCACGACGCGGGATTCCACCGCCTTGTTGCGTCGGCTGCCGTTCACCTTGAAGCTGACCTTGCGCGGGGTGCACGCGTCCTTGAGTTTCCTCCCCTCGTCATCCCCTCTCTTCTCCCCCACACTCACCACAACGTCCTCTTCGATGATCTTCATCTTGAGTTTATCGCCATCCTTACCGAATTCTTTATTCAATATCCCTTTCGCGTGTCGATCCTTGCCACGTTTTTCGGGACCGTCAACATCCTTCGTCTCGCCGAAAACACTGTCACTCACCACTTCCTCCCTTAAATCGTTCAGGAACTTACTCAGCGCGATCCGATTCAACGCGACCGTATTGGAAGCCTTCAAATCACGCACTTCCGCGTCGACAATATTGGCGGGAAACCCTTCTTTCGCGTCTACATTCTTCATTGTATCCGTGCGCGTCGCTAGGACGGTGCGCACCACATCGACGACGCTGGGACTACTTTTCGTCTCGCCGAACGCTAGGATGCGGCTGAGGAAGGCGGTGTTGTTGTTGTTGTTGTTGTTGTTGTCGTAGGTGGCGGTGTGTTTCAGTGTGGTCTGCATCACGGCCGTGTCGAGCATAGCGGGCGGTGGGGGGGCGTGGCGCTTCTACAAGATGGATGCCGTGAAGGTGTGATGACGGCGGACATGGTCGGGCTTCACTCGGCTGTTCGGCGTCTCTTCAGCATCTGGAAACAACGAGAACAAAACACGTTAAAACATGTCTCGATAGTAGCATTTATTTTGCAGACAAACAATTTGCTACGCAACGACATTTTAGCTGCGGTCGCTTAGCCGGTTCCCATGCGAACACCGGTTGAGGGTGGGTGACCGCTCTCCTCTGAAACACTAATTACCGTTGCTTATAGAGCAAATTGGAGAGTTCGAAAGCTTGTGTAACAGCTTCGTTCTTCTCGTCAACAGTCCAGCAGACGTTAGTGGAGGAACCTACATGACTGGTCCAAGTTACACCGTCCTTTTGGATAGGACGTGAAGCCGATGGTCCCCTTGGTACTTTTCGACAGGAGTAGGCTACGTGCCGGTACCAGGCTTCCCCACCTCCCTCCCTCATAATCATTCATGAATCAAATTATACAGTATATTAAATTTGCACTAGTGGTACCTCGGTCCTGTTGCAGATTTTGACTAAATAATAATAAATTAAAATTTGGTTTATGTTGTTGGAATAGATTTAGCACGAGTGTACACAACAAAATATCACAGTAAAGAGAGGTTATAAAGTCGCAGTACCCAAAGAAGTCAGATAGTTACTTTTTCGTTCTCAACTTAACAAGCACGAATCACTAACGTTTTCCCGATTATCTAGTACAATTTGTTTGCGGTAAGTTCTTTGACGGAAACGCACAAGAAAACGTGCAAGCAGGTTTGCGCAACCAAATTGTACTAAATAATCGGGAAAAACGTCAGTGATTCGCGCTTGTAAAGTTGGAAACTAAATGTTGGCGGTCCTGATACTATCTTACTTCTTGCTGTGAGAGACCTATACTGGCGTGGGTCTCTATCTAACGTGTGTAGTTTTATACTCAAAAGTCCACTCGGGGTTGCTTGGCCCACAATCTCAATAAACACAGTGGTTTGGTGTTGGCTACGTCTCCTCTGATAGTAGGTTTGTAAATATTTGATAACATTCTCGCTGATAGCATATTATCTCATAGCCTCACGCGTTGTTTGACAACAAGTAGAGATGCATTGAGAGTTATACAACACAGCATGCTATGCAACACAACATGCTAAGGCAAACGTGCAGACACCTAGGCCTAGGCCTAGGCCTAGGGACAATTAACTATGGTAAATCGCCGCCTAATTAATCGAGATCAAATTAATTGTTCGGGGTATTGTCGAAAATTAATTTCCAAACTAGAAACCAGACACCTTTATATGTAATAGTTTTGAATACGTCGATTGTATTAATTATTTTATGCTTTATCTTATCAATTGTAATATAGGATACTCAAAAATATAAGTTCACTCGAAATTAGCGTTTTTGGGTCATATCCCACACCTTGAAAAGAGTGCAAAATATGCGAATTTTGTTTCGAAAGGCTTCCATACTACATGAAGAACATTTTATTACTTTTATTAATTTTAATTATAATTAACTTCATTCAAAACTTCATGACAAGAGTAATAACTACAAACTACAGAAAATGCTTTTCAAACAACATTGAATTCTTACGAATATAAATTAGATTACGCATATTTGTCACTTTTTCAATGCTGTGTTGCGTTCTTGAAATATGACCAAAAAGGCTAATTTTACGCTTCATACCTTGAGTACCTATCTACACATGATTGCACTAACCGCTGGCTAGTACTTCTTATATCTACTTTAATAAAATCACTGTAGAAACAGTTGACTGTGCCACGGATCAGTTAATGTCTCATGATCGATATATTATGTATATACGTCCATGATAACAAATAATAACATGTGCCCGATAATCACGACTTCCCCTGAGGAAAGGAAAGCGCATTTATTGTTATCAAGCTCTGATGCATTATTGCAAGTCGCACGTGTCGATAACCTTATCTTCTCGATGCAAATGATTCACATCAGTCTTCCTGGGAAGTCTGTTGGCTATCTGAATAATATGAGGTCACGATGAACAACTTTGCCAAGCATGGAGCAATTCATAACACTGTATAGGCAACCTTAGACATGCTTTCGTCACAGGCGAGGTATTCGTAGCCAATCAGCGATCGTTATCTGCGCGCGCTTGTCTCGGGCGGTTCGCTGGTTGGCTACGAGTGCCTCGCCTGTGACGAAAGCGTCTGAAAGGTAGTCCTGGGTTGCCTATATAGGTCTCTCACAGCAAGAAGTAAGATAGTATCAGGACCGCCACATTTAGTTTCCAAGCGCGAATCACTGTAACGTTTTTCCCGATTATCTAGTACAATTTGGTTGCGGTAAGTTTTTTGACGGTAATTTACAAGAAAACGTGCCAGCAGGTTTCCGTCAAAAAACTTAACGCAACCAAATTGTACTAGATAATCGGGAAAAACGTTAAAGTGATTCGCACTTGTTAAGTTGGAAACTAATTGTGGGCGGTCCTGACTCCCCTGACACTATCTTACTTCTTGGTGTGAGAGACCTTTACCACAGCGACAGCGAAGATTGGCGACAGCCGACAGGAAGCAAAGAGGTGGAGATAAGTCCTTAGAGAGACAACTTGGCAACATCCTGCAACTGTATCCGACAAGAGGGCAAACTAGGGTTGCCAGACGTCCCGATAAAATCGGGACCGTCCCGATTTTAGGTGTTGTGTCCCGCGTCACGATTCGTTTTGTATCGGGACCATATGCTGTCCCGATTTTTAAAAATGTAGCAACTTCACTATAAAATCAGCGTTTCGGTCTCTCTCGGCTCGCCACTTAGTAAAAATGTCCGGCCACTTGCGAAGACAATAACATTTTTGTGGTCTCGTCAGTCGTCTGTAATTCACTACCCCTCTTTCACCTCCCGCACTCCACCTACGACTATGACTCGCGCGCGCCAGTCCCATCCACGCGTAACAACCAATCACGGCACTACGCTATTGGCTATGACTATTGGCTACGAAAGAGTTACGACAGCACATCAAAAGCATATTGCAAAGTATGTAATAAAGAGTTTTCAATAAGCCACGGAGGAGAGTCAGATTTAAAGCACCATGGAAATGGTAAATTTCATAAAACGAATGTAATAACTGCAAAACAAAACACCCTTGTAAATTTCTTTAAACCACCGGATTCTACCCTAAGCGATAACGTGACTGCTTCGGAACTCACCTTTGCTTATCACGCCGTAAATCATCAACATTAATACCTATCTACCGATTGTGGTATGAAATTGATTCATACAGTATTTCCCGATTCAGCAATCGCCAAAAATATAAGTTAAACCCCCCCCCCCCCCCCAGCTGTACCGCCTTATGTCCTGATTTTTTATCATTGTCATCTGGCAACCCTAGGGCAAACACGCAGTGTCACAAACAACCACACCACTGTTTTATATAACTTCATACGTTGTATTGTATCACAGATTATACCTTATTTACATGGGAATGTGATATACTTTATTTAAAATACTAAGGTCCAGTCTTGCAATGTCCCAATAACTACTTATTCGTCGAATAGCTTGTTTTCTCCATGGCAACGACTAATCAAAACCCTTGAAATCCTCCAAATAGTTTATTTGTAGCAATTAAGCTATTTGGAGGTTTTCCAGAGTTTTGATTGGTCGTTGCCATGGAGACAACAAGCTATTCGACGAATAAGTAGTTATTGGGACATTGTAAGACTGGACCTAATTCTAATGAACACTTTTTAAAAATTTCAACAAAGTTTTTTTTTAATCTTATTTATCTACATTTATACATTTGTGGACGGGGAACACGCGCATGAAAATTTTAATCGATTTTTAAATACCTTGTCTCTCATTTCATAATTTTGTGTCTTTGAATTTTGAAAAACGGATCAGTCTATGCCTCAAAATAATTGGTTTAGTAACGATAAATAAAAGGGCGCGAAAAACGAGCCGCCGCCATGTAGAGTGGATTTGACGTCATGGTTTTGTTCTGTGTACGCTCACCGCCTCAGCGATTGGTCTGTTATGCCACATCTACAGAACCATTGCGTCACAGCCACCTGTACGCGTTTCAGATCCCCGAGTTTAAACTTCAATAAATGCGACCACATAAAACCCATTTAAAAATTTCTTTTTTACTTAGGACTTGCATTAATATACTTTTTGTATCTGATACTATTAAACTAAGTGTTTGGTTTAACAAAAAAAATCGTACGCGGGTTGCCTATTGGCCATATTTTACCATGCAGTCAATTGAGACTGTGTCTTTTAGACCAATTGACACTGTGCAACCCTAATTGACGACAACATATTTTACATTTACATTTACAACACATTTACATTTATCTACATTTCCACATCTTTTCAATTTAAATACCATTCTCGAGCTATGTCTGAAAATTACGTTACAGCGATCGGTAACAATCATAGGCATATTAGGCCTACGTTGGGTTTTCACTGTGGGTATTATTTTTATATAATAGATATAATAGAATAAAATATACATTGGCCATAAAAAGTTAGAATAAGCTGCATGTTTAGTATTGTATTTAGTCAATTAGTATATTTTATAGCATTTAGTAGTAGCATTTAGTATTTAGTCATCTGGGCCAGTGGGCCGTATTTTACCAAGCAGTCAATTGACACTGTGTCTTTTAGACCAATTGACACTGTGCAGCCCTAATTGACAACATATGGGAACTCGATAATATAATCAATCATGATCTCGGCAGGCAGGACACGACTGCGAGGAAGTAGGAAACTAAGTGTTAATAACGGAAGACACGAGAAACCGAAACAATATCCACGAAAGTTGCTAAACGATATTAGTCACTATGGTATTGAGGTCGACAAGTGACGTTCTTGGTTACTTAGTAGAGATATAATATATGTTAGCTGTACTGGCCAGTTATACGGTTAGCATACACGCAGCACACGCACTCTTACTTTTGTGGAAATTCCAAGAAGTTCTCGACTTACACGCGTCATATAATTCTGATTGACATACGTGATTTAGGTTATAGGTGCAGTCAAATATATGTGCGTGAAGCCTACAAACGCTGTTTTTGTTTTTTTTTAGTTACCACATATTTTAGATTTGTAGTCATCATTTTGCTACGTTATAAAAAATCAAACGATGATACAACAAATGTAAATTTCTCCATTTCTTCACTATTGATAACCATTCATAAGTAACAGTCAGTTCACATAAATGACTAGTTGAACCATAGGCGATACGTGATGACGTTCACACAACTTTACTTTTGACTATTGACTATTGACTAACGAATTGAAAATATCTCAATTCCTTAAGTCAAGTCTTAGTCACAGCCAATCAGCACGCAGAACTCTCTCTCGCAGCCGATCAAAGGAGTCTTGTTAGTTTTGTGGCTTGACTATAAGAAATAATCATAGTGGGGTTGTAGTCAATAGTCAGTATTCACTAGTCATTTATGTGAGCGCAACTTAAACAAAACTAAAGGCTGCTCTGATTAATCAATTTTGGTAAATGAAGCAAATAATAACTTCCCAGATTGTTGTTTGTTGTGCTAATATCGCGAGACAACGCGCGCTTCTCTAACACATGTATGAGTATGAGTATGACCCTTTGATCTCAGTTGACGACCAGACAGACAAACAAACAGGCTGACTCACTCACTCACAGGACTCACCACTAATCATGTTATCGCAGACTTTATCCAAATATATAGATGATTATTGATCAGTTGAATAACACATATAACGAAACCCATGGCTGAACTAGAGTTCTCGTCAGTGGCAGTGGCGTATACGGTGAAGGGGGAGGCGGTGGGGGTGGGGGGGGGGGGGGGTAGAGCCACCCCTCCCCCATAAAACCAATGATATCCCTAGAGAATCAGGTGATATCCAAATGAGCAGAAAACCTTCCCGTTTCATTTACAGATTTCCGTCTGCACGGAAGAACATCAAATATAACTCATCTTCAAGAGAATTTTTTTTTAATATGCTCTTTCTTATGAATGATTCTACGTTCAAATTAATATTTCCGTTTTACAGATGTTCTCAGGTGTGAAAGGTGTCCAGCAACATCACATTACAAAAGTTAATTAAGAACATTTGAAAAACGTAAATATATTTTATCGGAAAAGGCAATCTCACTGCAGTCCATCAAGTCTACAATCAATAACCAAGTCAGCTTAGAGTTAAAGAAACAGTATGAAGAAATGGCACGAGGGAAAAGATGGGAACCGCTTATAAGGAAGGAGAAAATGAACGCAAGGAAAATTGATAAGGAAGAAAGAAGGGTGTACGTGGCAAATTTCCGGATGGACACCGGCCACGACTACCTCCAAGCCCATCTGCACAAAATAGGAGTGGTGGATACGAGAACATGCCCACTCTGCAAAGAACAAGACCAGGACGCGGAACATCTTGCGACATGTGTCTCCCTGACAGCAGAAAGGGATCTAATGGAGGGGCAAAAGATAGCAAGGAGGAAATATGTGGCAAACCTTTATTGGGCAACTAGGCAGAGAATGGCATAAGTTCCAACTCTGGGTGTTCGAAAGAAGAAGAAGAAGGAGAAGGAGAAGAAGAAGGATCTAAGAAACAACACACAATATGTTCTAGCTGGGGATGACATATTCGGATTAAAATTTTAAACAATTTGAACATTCCGAAACCGGGTCGAAGTACGTCACATAAGTACAGTGGCGTAAATAGGATTTTTTTATGGGGGGGGGGGGGGGTAACGGGGGAAAGTGAGGTGTGGGGACTGCAAGGGCCAAGCTCCAGCCGCTGGAGACGAAATTCTGTTTCAACTATTATAGATGTTTCGCGCTTTTTAGAGTCAAAGAATAAAACTCGATGCTTTAGGTGTCTACCAATTTGTTTCTATCACGTCACTGTTATTGTTTGCAATAGTTTCTACAACGTTAGAGCTGAACGATGTATTTACTTGGGTTGAAATGTATGCGATAGGTAGGCCTACACACTTGTTGTCCCTAACACTATCAGTGATGATTTCAGGCATATCCCGGGGGGGGCGGAGCCCCCCCCGGCAGTTGTAAATTCCCCCCCTAGCAGATTGAAAAAATCACATGAAGTAATGTAAATTTGCAAAAAAAAAAAAAAATGCAAAATACAAGAAAATGAGGTATATTTTTCCACCTCATATAGGACTAGGAAATAAATCGATTTCCACGAAAAACTCATCTACATAAATGTTGCAACATTTTATTTTCTATTTAAACGATGTTAGGTAAAGGTAAGAATGGCAAATAGGAATCACCTCATATTCGAAAACTGAAAGGATGGCATCAACAGAGACCGTAACCCCCTCCGCCCCTGCCTTTTGTCACGGCGTCAAAAAAAAAGCCATAAAATGAGTTACTAATTTAGCAACACCCCAGATTTTTATCAGCCCCCCCTAGGAAAAATGTCTGAAATTATCACTGAACACTATCATTACAATAATTATCATTATTATATTTTCTAGATCTAAAGAAGTAGTAAATATCAGCCTAGATGTAGCTTCGGGGACCCTTTACACCCCCCCCCCCCCCCCCACCACCACCACCATCTAGTTACGAATCTCTTTAGTACATAGTGTAGACTAGGTACTAGCCCAGATTGCCCGAGTATTACTCACCTCAGCAACCTCGTGCCAAGCACAATGGATGTGTTCCTTACAGCAAGTCAGCTCACAATAATACGCCAGTGTAGTGGCCCCAATACTGCAGCTGTGTCGGTGTCGGATATGCATCCCAGCTACTTCCCGTGTTTACCGGGAACCGCGGCAACTCTGATAACGAGTCACGTGGGTGGCCGGTTAGTGTGAGACGGCTTATCAGGCGAGTTGCCCACGAGAGGGACGGAGACAGATATAGCGGGTGTCTCTCTCTCTCTCTCTCTCTCTCTCTCTCTCTCTCTCTCTCTCTCTCTCTCTCTCTCTCTCTCTCTCTCTCTCTCTCTCTCTCTCTCTCTCTCTCTCTCTCTCTCTCTCTCTCTCTCTCTCTCTCTCTCGCTCTCTCCCTCCCTTTCTCTCTCTCTTGGATGAATGTAATGAATGAATGAATGACTAGTCCTAGTATAATGAAATTGATTTAATTTCCTTATTATGAATTTGTAAATGTATTTTGTATGTTCTTAATTTAGGGTAAAATGCCTCAGACTCGCCCAACCACCAATCACAGAGCAGCATTACCATGTGGTCTGCTACTCTGTGATTGGTGGTTGGGCGAGGAACGACCATGCATTTCTCATAAGTATATTAACAAAATGTATGTCCATATAACGGTTGGATGGAAGAAAAGGCTTCACTAGTCTTAATCCCGCCCAAGACAAAGTCTAAATCAATCAGTCAGTAAATCAATCAATCTCAATTTTTCATGGGCATTACGTTCTTTCACACATACGTAAATGCAGTCTTCCGCTGAATAGAAGTCCACAAGTGACACCCAACCAAGTCCACAACCAACGGAAGGTCGTCGCGCGTAAATGATCCCTAATGGACCTGTTTCAATTAAATGGCAGAAACTAGAGAAGTAGAAAATTAACTTGGTAAATGTCTCTCGGACAACGCAGTAAGATAGTGCCAGGGCCCAGGGGAGTCAGGACCGCCCACAATTAGTTTCCAACCTAACAAGTGAGAACCACTGTAACGTTTTTCCCGATTATCTAGTACAATTTGGTTGCGGTAAGTTTTTTGACGGAAACCTGCTTGCACGTTTTCTTGTGCGTTACCGTCAAAAAACTTACCGCAACCAAATTGTACTAGATAATCGGGGAAAACGTCATTGATTCGCACTAAATGTGGGCGGTCCTGATACTATCTTACTTCTTGCTGTGAGCGACCTATACCTAAGGACTCGGCTGTGTCGTAAGCATAAGAATACTTACGTTGAGCCAACTTACGCCACCCCATACGAACTCTACGGCGTCTATAATCTGTCGCCCCATCTTGCGGCGAAGTCTGAGAACTAACTTGCGATGCCACCGATACACGCAAGAGCACCGCGCTAAGATTATCACGTTAAATGAACCTGCCTGATGACGTAATTAAAGCAGAACTCTAGGGGAATCAAGTGAGAGATGTCGGTGCCGATTAAGTAGAATACCAACGTACCGACAGAGGTGCATTTAACGCGGGAATCAAGTGAGAGATGTCGGTGCCGATAAAGAAGAAGACCGAGGTACCGACAGAAGTGCATTTAATAGCGGGAATCAAGTTTATGTCAAGTGAGAGATGTCGGTGCCGATAAAGTAGAATACCGATTTACCGACAGAAGTGCATTTAACAGCAGAAATCAAGTTTATACTAGTCCTAACGAAAGTATTCGCATACCGATCTCAGGTCATTGTCTACCGCCCCTTTCAACCGCGCCAATTGAGAGAAAATCAACAGATATACAAGTCCCAACGAAAGTATTCGCACACCGATCTCAAGTCATTGTCTACTGCCCCTTTCAACCGCGCCAATTGAAAGAAAATCAACAGATATACTTGTCCCAAGGAAAGTATTCGCATACCGATCTCAAGTCATTGTCAACTGCCCCTTTCAACCGCGCCAATTGAAAGAAAATCAACAGATATACTTGTCCCAACGAAAGTATTTGCATACCGATCTCAAGTCATTGTCTACTGCCCCTTTCAACCGCGCCAATTGAAAGAAAATCAACAGATATACTAGTCCCAACGAAAGTATTCGCACACCGATCTCAAGTCATTGTCTACTGCCCCTTTCAACCGCGCCAATTGAAAGAAAATCAGCAGATATACTAGCCCCAAGGAAAGTATGCGCATACCGATCTCAGGTCATTGTCCACTGCCCCTTTCAACCGCGCCAATTGAAAGAAAATCAACAGATACCTGGCGTTCTTTCACACATTCGTAAATACACGGTTCGGCTTCGTCGAGTGCACAGGCGGTTTGGCCACACCCACCGTTACAGGTAACCAACGGAAAGTCTTAAATTTCCCCCAATGGACCTGTTTAGATTAAATGGTAGGAATTAGCGAAGTAGACAATTAAGTTGTCACCTTGGACTCGGCTGTGTCGTAGGCATCAGAATACTTCCGTTGGGGCAACTATATATCAAGTGAGATGTCGGTGCCGATAAAGTAGAAGACCGACGTACCGACAAAGGTGCGGTGTTGATAAAGTAGTAGACCAACGTACCGACAGAGGTGCACTGAACACACCACTTGCCATCCACAACAATCATATGACGTGACATTGCCTGGAGATTAGACTAAAAATAATGATTACAAGATGACTGAAGCACGATAAGATGATTGCAGCAACGAATGGTTCAACTACGGGTTTATAATAGTAACTACAACTTCATGGTTCAACAAACCGTACATTATATAACTTTTATACAATCATGGTTACAGATACATTAATATAACGCACATGGCGGCCATACCGGAGGCCACAATGGCTGTGATTGGTAGTTCCTTGTTACAACGTTTCAGATGACGTTTGGTGTAGGTTCATTATTACTGGAAAGCAACATAAATAAACTCTTGTCTCGACGTCTTTGTCTTTTAATCGTTTACAATGGCTCACAATAATGTTCGTAAACTTCATCGGGGGATATAGGTGGTACAATAGGCAACACGCGTACGATTTTTTTGTTAAACCAAACACTTAGTTTAATAGTATCATATACAAAAAGTATATTAATGCAAGTCCCAAGTAAAAAAGAAATTTTTAAATGGGTTTAATGTGGTCGTATTTATTGAAGTTTAAACTCGGGGATCTGAAACGCGTACAGGTGGCTGTGACGCAATGGTTTTGTAGTCGTGGCAAAGCAGACCAATCGCTGAGGCGGTGAGCGTACAAAGAACAAAACCATGACGTCAAATCCACTCTACATGGCGGCGGCTCGTTTTTCGCGCCCTTTTATTTATCGTTACTAAACCAATTATTTTGAGGCATAGACTGATCCGTTTTTCAAAATTCAAAGACACAAAATTATTAAATGAGAGACAAGGTATTTAAAAATCGATTAAAACTTTCATACGCGTGTTCCCTATTGCACGATTTGAAGTTGAAGTATATAAGTTATTGGATAAACTCAAGGAAAAGGGCGAATGTTAAGCCGTAGGCTTCTCTAAAAATTTACCTTTACAATTTACAAAATACACATTTTTAATTACAGTCTCCACTTTTACAATGTTCTGTAGGTACAAGTGAATGCAATCTAGGTTCACCGAACCCCATATAAACATAGTTTCACACCTCCTTCATCATCATCCTGTTTGCCCCCATAAAACCCTAGTTTACATAGTTCTGAGTTGTTTGAGTAGCGTGAGCTTGGATTAGGGGATGTTTGTAAATATAATGGGCTCCTACGAACAGCGATATCATTCTTATTATTATATAAGGAAAGGCGGCATGTTCGGGTGGGCCTAATTAATACTCCCAACGTAAGTAGTGTAATTTTTACCGACTCCAATATGGTACATACCTACTGAATTATCTACATCTCTAGTTCCTGCTCCTGCCCAGGGACTGCTACCTTATCGTGGTGGGCAGGTTTGTGTGCTTTGTTGATCCCGAGAGCTATGCCGGTGGAAGCTTTTGCTTCTGGTAGGGCCACCCTAGCCGGACAGGTCGAGGAGGAGAAGTCAGACGAAGTGCAGTCCACAACCCCATCCCCTTTCCTCCCCTGTCCCCTTTCCTCACGAACCCTCCTACTTGCCCCTTTCCTCCAAAGAGCCCTCAATTTCATCTTCATTATCACCCACTCATCGTCTTGATTAGCCAAGTTGCAAAAATATAAGACATTAAGCCCAAATAATCAAAAAAAAATCTAGTTCCTGCATACATCTGCTTGATAATTCACAACCTTCGATTGGATACCTAGAAACTACTAACACACAGCGGGCGTGACTATTGAGGCTTATGCGTTCTACTAAGCGGGCGACTGCCATTACGCGAACGTGTGCAAGAACGCCAGGAATCTATTGATTCTAGTTGAAACAGCGTGAAAGTAAGAGGGCAGTAGATAAGGATCTAAGGTTGGCACGAGATATAATATATACGTTGTAGCTAACTAATACACACCAGTGGTGTAGTGGTGCGTATACGGGCGTATACGCCGTATACGCACTGCTCCAGCTAAAAAACTTTCGTATACACACTGGTTTTGGTTATGATACGAGTGATACGCAATGATACGGTCGTAACATGCCTCGAATGACGGACACATTATTCACGATTCTCAGCTTTTCTCCATTGATAAAATTGTGCTCTCTGGCACTGGCATTTAATTAGCACAAGGCTTCAAAATTCTCTAAAACCACCCTTGGATCTGGGAGTCCCAATATTCAATTTTAAGTCCCGCGTCCCGCAAATACACCAAGTGGGATACAATTGTCTCGCTTGGTAAAAATATTGCGGTTTCAATTATCAACAGCCTAGTATCAACAGATATACCTATACGGTACGGGCCACGGGCGGCGTGTGTAGCCAAACCACTTCCCAAGCCCTAAAAACGTATTCCTGAACAATTCTCGTCAGTGTTCCAATTATGTTTGGTGATTTTTTGGTTTTGCACTACAAAAACTGCAGTATTTTGGGATTGCATTCTGTCCGGTATTGGTATCTAAAACTCTCAAAACACACTCTAAAAATCCTGTTTTTTTTAAATCGCCTGCGGCGCCATTCTTGGGGGGGCCCCCCATGTTCTTTTGTCTGAAAAAATGTGTCCCTCCAGCTTCCCACTGAAGCGTATACGTACTGGTAAATTTGGCACTACACCACTGATACACACTATCTTTTGTCTGGGAGAGATATCAGCTGGAATTTACAATGACCATCACACACACACCAATTTGCACACAAGCACAATATAAGGTTTATCCTTTGAGACCTAGACAAACAGGATCGTAAATATTTTGCCACACTTCGCTTATCTGTCAACATTCTTTTAATAATCCCCCCTTCTCGGAATTCTTCGCTGCAATCAAAATATTAACATCAACCTTTGATCGCATATTTTGCCGTTTTGTTTGCGTATTAATTATAAAACTATGCGTCTGATAATAGTGAGGGGGGGGGGTGATCGCCTTTGCCCTTCAGTCACGAAGTAAAATGATCTACAGTTTGTTTCCTCCTATGCCTGCAGCGGTGTTTATGAGAATCTAAGGGGACGTCCCGTAGCGCTTAGTGAATGAGCTATCAGTCTATCACTCACGCGACAGTTGTGGCTTGGTGTGGTGTGCATCTATTGTCCGACAAATTGACGACGCGGCGAATCGGAAGGAAAATTCATGTCCTATAATAAAGATACTTTGTTTAGGTTATGAACTTATTTTTGAGATCAGCAACTCCACTAGATTGCAGAATGTTTTTAATCGATCCTCTTTGACCAAAATTAGCATTTTACATTGAGCGAAGGATACCTCTACGACATAAACCGCAGACAATTTTTATTTTTTAATTATATCTCAAGATTGAAACACAAAATCGAAAATCTGAGAAACCATATAGCGCTGTGGTTTAGAAGTCAGCCCTACACACTGAATGATAAATGTATTTAACGTTATAATCAGTAGAACTGGGATTTTTATTTCATTTCCTTAAACATTTGAGTGAGCCCACCATAAACACGCACGTTGGCAGTATGGCCGCAGTGATGTCAGCGCCTCGTCATAACAACTGACGACCAGCTTGCGTCACTGAAATGGTTCATTGTTTTAGATTAGGCTATTTTATTAGCCACTCAAATGAGGCCCGCGCGCACCAAGAGGGGGGGGGGGGGGGGGTAGATTATTAGCCACTCAAATGAGACCCGCGCGCGCAGACAATGTCTGGAAAGAACATTTCCTGCATTCAAGAGGTCGCCGTAAAAACAGCGAAGAAATTAAGCGCGCGGCTACAACAACAGACAAAAAGAGGGAGAGATGTTAATCAAGCGCTGACCGAGAGGAAAACCGTGTTATGAGTGTTTTTATGTTTATGAAAATAAACAGGGTCAAGTATTATGAGGGCCCGTCGAGGGGGGGTCCCTCCTCGTGGTGACCAAAGGGGGCTCTCATGTCGTGTATAACTTCATCATCGCTTTGCTCAATGATCAAGGTCTTGTTTACTTTTTAAACCTTGTATCCTGAACTTCGGATAAATAATGGACTAACTTCATTTCACTATGGTAACAAAGAATAGTAATAATCATGGTTGCCATGGTGATAACAAAGTTAGTGAGCTTACTAAATATTTATCTGGGTCCATAATACCGGGCCTAGCGACCTGGGTCCCTATTCTGTAACTTCGTTATTATTGTATATCCTGAAACCACAGATTAGTTATCTGTGCTGAAACGAATTTCGCCTGAATACAAACTTGCTATGTAGAAAGTAGGCCTAATGTAATATTGATCGAAAAATTCATATTGGGCCCCTGAATGCTCACAGCCCACAAGACATATACAATACATACAAGCCTCCTAACCGATAGAGGTGGCTCAGCGGTAAGACGCGAGACTTTAATCCGGGAGGTCGCCGGTTCGATTCCGGCCACCGGTAGTTCTGACTGAAGGTTTCCTCCGAGGTTTCCCTCAGTCGTAAAGGCAAATGCTGGGACTGAGTCATACTAACAGCCCTAAGACATTCCTTCACAGCTATCCAAACACCCTGATAACCTAGTTAGTCACCTGAAGAGGGACACATCAGGTAAAGCTGGCGTGCACCCTATAACAGGGATTCCTACAAACATTATTACATACGAACGGGTGTTTTCTGAGCCCATGAAGAGTTTGACACATCCTACATGTTTTAGTTGAGATATAAACAAAGCCAACGGTCTCCATCCCATCCCACACATCAGTCAGATTCCCATGAACGTATAACTAGGTTTACATAACACGCCGCATTCTGCTGCCTCGCATGCAGAACAACTCATTGAGAGGTGACGGCGCTTCTCATAACACATGATTTATCACCGCCTGTTATATGTGGAGCTGTGCTGCTAATGAGGGCGGGCTCACCGCCTGTTATAGGCACCGTGTGTTAGTACATACATACAGCGCTATATGTGGCCACAGTTAACAACTCATTGAGAGGTGACGGCGCTTCTCATAACACATGATTTATCACCGCCTGTTATATGTGGAGCTGTGCTGCTAATGAGGGCGGGCTCACCGCCTGTTATAGGCACCGTGTGTTAGTACATACATACAGCGCTATATGTGGCCACAGTTAACAACTCATTGAGAGGTGACGGCGCTTCTCATAACACATGATTTATCACCGCCTGTTATATGTGGAGCTGTGCTGCTAATGAGGACGGGCTCACCTGAATGCACCACCTGTTATAGGCACCGTGTGTTAGTACATACACACAGCGCTATATGTGGCCACAGTTAACAACTCATTGAGAGGTGACGGCGCTTCTCATAACACATGATTTATCACCGCCTGTTATATGTGGAGCTGTGCTGCTAATGAGGGCGTGCTCACCTGAATACACCGTCTGTTATAGACACCGTGTGTTAGTACATACACACAGCGCTATATGTGGCCACAGTTAACAACTCATTGAGAGGTGACGGCGCTTCTCATAACACATGATTTATCACCGCCTGTTATATGTGGAGCTGTGCTGCTAATGAGGGCGTGCTCACCGCCTGTTATAGGCACCGTGTGTTAGTACATACATACAGCGCTATATGTGGCCACAGTTAACAACTCATTGAGAGGTGACGGCGCTTCTCATAACACATGATTTATCACCGCCTGTTATATGTGGAGCTGTGCTGCTAATGAGGGCGGGCTCACCGCCTGTTATAGGCACCGTGTGTTAGTACACACACACAGCGCTATATGTGGCCACAGTTAACAACTCATTGAGAGGTGACGGCGCTTCTCATAACACATGATTTATCACCGCCTGTTATATGTGGAGCTGTGCTGCTAATGAGGGCGTGCTCACCGCCTGTTATAGGCACCGTGTGTTAGTACATACATACAGCGCTATATGTGGCCACAGTTAACAACTCATTGAGAGGTGACGGCGCTTCTCATAACACATGATTTATCACCGCCTGTTATATGTGGAGCTGTGCTGCTAATGAGGGCGGGCTCACCGCCTGTTATAGGCACCGTGTGTTAGTACACACACACAGCGCTATATGTGGCCACAGTTAACAACTCATTGAGAGGTGACGGCGCTTCTCATAACACATGATTTATCACCGCCTGTTATATGTGGAGCTGTGCTGCTAATGAGGGCGTGCTCACCGCCTGTTATAGGCACCGTGTGTTAGTACATACATACAGCGCTATATGTGGCCACAGTTAACAACTCATTGAGAGGTGACGGCGCTTCTCATAACACATGATTTATCACCGCCTGTTATATGTGGAGCTGTGCTGCTAATGAGGGCGGGCTCACCGTCTGTTATAGGCACCGTGTGTTAGTACATACATACAGCGCTATATGTGGCCACAGTTAACAACTCATTGAGAGGTGACGGCGCTTCTCATAACACATGATTTATCACCGCCTGTTATATGTGGAGCTGTGCTGCTAATGAGGGCGGGCTCACCTGATGCACTGCCTGTTATAGGCACCGTGTGTTAGTACATACATACAGCGCTATATGTGGCCACAGTTAACAACTCATTGAGAGGTGACGGCGCTTCTCATAACACATGATTTATCACCGCCTGTTATATGTGGAGCTGTGCTGCTAATGAGGGCGGGCTCACCGCCTGTTATAGACACCGTGTGTTAGTACATACACACAGCGCTATATGTGGCCACAGTCAACAACTCATTGAGAGGTGACGGCGCTTCTCATAACACATGATTTATCACCGCCTGTTATATGTGGAGCTGTGCTGCTAATGAGGGCGGGCTCACCGCCTGTTATAGGCACCGTGTGTTAGTACATACACACAGCGCTATATGTGGCCACAGTTAACAACTCATTGAGAGGTGACGGCGCTTCTCATAACACATGATTTATCACCGCCTGTTATATGTGGAGCTGTGCTGCTAATGAGGGCGGGCTCACCGCCTGTTATAGGCACCGTGTGTTAGTACGTACATACAGCGCTATATGTGGCCACAGTTAACAACTCATTGAGAGGTGACGGCGCTTCTCATAACACATGATTTATCACCGCCTGTTATATGTGGAGCTGTGCTGCTAATGAGGGCGGGCGCACCGCCTGTTATAGGCACCGTGTGTTAGTACATACATACAGCGCTATATGTGGCCACAGTTAACAACTCATTGAGAGGTGACGGCGCTTCTCATAACACATGATTTATCACCGCCTGTTATATGTGGAGCTGTGCTGCTAATGAGGGCGGGCTCACCGCCTGTTATAGGCACCGTGTGTTAGTACATACACACAGCGCTATATGTGGCCACAGTTAACAACTCATTGAGAGGTGACGGCGCTTCTCATAACACATGATTTATCACCGCCTGTTATATGTGGAGCTGTGCTGCTAATGAGGGCGGGCTCACCTGATATGCACCGTCTGTTATAGGCACCGTGTGTTAGTACATACATACAGCGCTATATGTGGCCACAGTTAACAACTCATTGAGAGGTGACGGCGCTTCTCATAACACATGATTTATCACAGCCTGTTATATGTGGAGCTGTGCTCTCTAATGAGGACGGGCTCACCCTTATATGCACCGCCTGTTATAGGATTCATAAAGGTGTGTCCGTCGATTTAGAAAACAGTAAATCAAAAAAAAAAAAAAGGTCAATGAAATAATTAATTATAATGAGATGTACAATACAATAGCACAAGACTCAATTCTAAAAATAGCCGTGTTGCCGTGTTTTGTTTCGGACAAATATTGAATGTGCACCAATCAAAGAACCCCCATTAATAAACCAAACCAATGGACTCTCAGATCGCTTCTAAGGCCATCTCGAGGGCAATAATACATCCAAAACAACGTTTACCTTCGGCGGCTGGGGCACTGCCCCAGACCCCTTACTACTCACACATATACTATACTTCGGCATCCCCACCTCTGCCAGGTCGTCAATTCGCACCCTGCTTGCAATTTACACTTCCTATATTTTTCTCTATAATCGCTGAATATTGACATATTGTATGTTTATTAATCCAATTGTTAATCCAATCCTTGCGCCACATTTGCTACGGCTGCTATTGTTCCCTGCGTGTGTGAAACACCTGTAGCAGCCACAGGTTGTTGGTCTATTGTGAGCTGTGAGCACCATTGTTCTGCGTCATAACAATAACATGCGAGTGCAGGCGGGTGTACACCAACCATGTCAATGCACTGCTTTGCTATACGTCCCATTTCAGGTCGTCGCATCACGTGTTATTCAAATGGGAGAATCTTTTTTCAGTAAAACAAATGAATTGACCTATCAAAACCAAAAATGAACACGATAAGTAGAAAATTAATTAGTAATTAATTATTCGACTTGGCTATTTCGTAACCATGAGTTACTTAGGTTGGAGCAACTTTAACTGTCGAGCACCTCGTAAAACTTCAAATAATAACAATAATAATATTAGGCCTACATAATATAATCTAGTGTATGTATATATGTAGGTAGATCAGTCTTTCGAAACCGGTAGGGCATTATTTTTCTGAATCTAGGCCATCAATGCACGTGTTTTTCGACTGTACATTTGTTTTCATTATTATGGTCACAATTATTATTATTACGTTTGAGCCGAAACCGCAAGTAAGAAGTGCAGTGTAAGTGTAGAAAGGTGTAAAGGTGGCCCTCCTAGAACTACTAGAGTAAGTTGTGCACAACACAGAGATTGTTTCGGTTTGTTTTCATTATTATGGTCCCTACTATTATCATGTTTGAGCCTGTGAGAAGTTATATCTATACCCACCGCAAGCAAGTGGTGTAAATATAGAAAGGTGGCCCTCCTAGGATTATTGGAGCAAGTTGATGAACAGAAACGTGTGCTCTCGATTCTTTTCAATTAGGCCCTGTTGTCAGTATGCGGTGAAATGCCCCCTCCCCCTCCCCTCCCCCCCCACACCCCTCCCACGTGTGTGAAACTCGCCAGTCATGAGTTGCTCGCCCGTCGTGTAAACAAATAAAAAGTAAAGTGTCGAATAATAAAAATTAAAAACCAAGTACAAATAATTGTAATAATTCTGCATGTAGGTACCCCCGTGCACATCACCTTTACGACGTAGATTAGAGGGTAATTTTTAGGTAAAATGTCCGAAATGTATCTAATGAGAATCAATACCAGTATGTTATGAATAATACCAATGAATAATACCAGTTATGACTGAGGAAAACGTCGAAACAAATATTTTCTTCTCAAAACTGAGGAAAATCACTTCGCATCATTATTTCCCAAAAACGTAACTTTTTTTATAAAACTATTCACTGAATTTTCCAATCAATTACCACAGTTAGCATAGTTTTATGTCTAGTTTCTATATAACTGAGGTTTCCGGACACAACCGTGTCAAAAGGTGGAACCAATACAACGTTTCACCCATATTGCAAAGACGTGTCATTCTGATATAGGTCTCTCACAGCAAGAAGTAAGATAGTATCAGGACCGCCCACATTTAGTTTCCAACTTAACAAGCGCGAATCACTGTAACGTTTTTCCCGATTATCTAGTACAATTTGGTTGCGGTAAGTTTTTTGACGGTAACGCACAAAAAACGTGCAAGCAGGTTTCCGTCAAAAAACTTAACGCAACCAAATTGTACTAGATAATCGGGGAAAACGTTACAGTGATTCGCACTTGTTAAGTTGGAAACTAAATGTGGGCGGTCCTGACTCCCCTGACACTATCTTACTTCTTGGTGTGAGAGACCTTAAGCAACATTCTCCAAAGGTTCCTGAAGAAGCTCATTGCAATATGGGCGAAACGTTGGATTTTGCTCCACATTTTGACCCGGTTATAACCGGAAAACCTCGATAGTGTAGTTGACTCCGGCCGTGAAACCTATATGACTGGTCAAAGTTACACCGTCCTTTCGGATGGGACGTTAAGCCGATGGTCTTCTTGGTATTTTTCGCCAGGAGTAGGCTACGTGCCGGTACCAGGCTTCCCCTCCTCCCTTCCTCATTATCATTCATCAATCATCACTCATCTGGCTAAAGAAGGCATTGTGCCCTACACTGGCCTTAATTACAATAAAATAAGTAAATAAATAAATAAAGTCCATTATAGCGGGCGACTTTTTGAGTAAAAATAAGTAATAACACTTCTGCTTTGAGGCTTTCACGGCCGGAGTCAACTACACTATCGAGGTTTTCCGGTTATCCCTCCACTTACCTGCAGGACTGTTGACGAGAAGAACGAAGCTGTTACACAAGCCTTCGAACTCTCCAATCTGCCGGTATTGTGGACCCAAAATTACTTGACACCTGCTTTCGTCACATCCGGGGCAGTCGTAGCCAACCAGTGAACCGCCCGAGACACACCAGCGCCAATACCGATTGCTGATTGGCTACGAACCAGTCGCCTGTGACGAAAGCATGTGTAAGGTAGTCTTGGGACAACTATACTAAATCAAACACTTTGCTGACCGGATATCGACCACATGTTACGTGTACAAGTATCGTGTGATGACTTGAAAGTGGGTACACAATATAACCACATTGCTCACTGGAAAGTTTGAAGGTTCCAAGTGCATTAATTGTGTTTGTTCAGTTTATGATTTACCAGACTGGATAGATAATATTATTTAAAAAAACATGTGGGCTAGAATACGTTCGGTGTTGCAAGATTTACGATCTCCGTGTTCACCAAACATTGTTGCCATGGTTTCAGGACAAAATCTTGGTGACTAATGGTACGTTAACAGCTACGCGTTGCGAGCGAAGCGAGGGCGCGAGCTCCAATCAGCGGCCGAGTTTCACGCAAAGAAGTTAATAGTTTCACGCAAACTCGGCCACTGATTGAAGCTCGCGCCTTCGCTTCGCTCGCATCGCCATTGGGTTTAAAATATAGGATTTTAAACCCAATGGCATCGCGTAGCTGTAAGTGTAAACGTACCATTAGGTTTGGTGAAGCCGGACCTAAACCGTACAAAAATGCTAACAGCTTCGTACAGGAATATGTGATACCCGTGTAATCTATGCAAAATGTGTAATAATTGCCACAATGTAGACTACAACAATTCTAATAAAACCGTAAAATATTTTTCACTAAATATGAAATAATTTAAATTGAGAAATATTCTATCACAAAAGACAGTGATCCAGTGTTTCAGTTCCAGTGGTCTACTATAACTAATACTTAATTACTTACTACTCCCTCTACTAGTTAAATTGGTGTAGAGATAACATTGCAACACTGAATGTATTCTAGGCCACATCTTTTAAATAATATTAACTCTAATAACTCTAACCAACGGTAACTAGTGTTTCAGAGGAAAGTGGTGACCCATCCACCTCCTAACCTAGCCCGAGGTTGCTTAACTGCGGTGTTCGACGGCTCAGCGACCGCGGCTAAACCGTTGTCTACATCATAATAACATGATGATCACGACTGTACAATAGGGTGGAGTGAACGCATACAGGGAAAACCCAAATCCTGATTTTCGAAATGGCATAGTTGCCAAAAGCTGCCTTGGTACTCAACTAAGTACTGTGCAAAATATGGATTTTTTAGATTTAAGTTTTGAGGTGCCCCCGAGGCGTCAAGTTTTCTCAAATTTTGAAATTTTTTGATATTTTAAATATTTTTTTTAAAATTTATTTTTGGGAAAATAAAGTTGGAATAGCAGTAAAATTGTGTTCTTTAACCATAATTTCAAGTATATAAATTATGGTTGCCGTAAAGTAGAGTTTCAAGGTGCCCCAAAGCTAACAAAATTTGCTTAAAATATATGAAAACAGTCATTTGCAGTTTTGCACATATCATGAAGTTTTTTGCAATCATGGGCCATTATTTATGTTTTTGACTCGTGTCCCTAAAACAATTAATGATCAGGTATATAAATATTTCTTATTTACGAGTGACAATGTGTGTAATAAAATGCCAAATGTGAGAAATTAGGAGTAGGGCAAAATGAAATAAAAAATGAAACAGAAAAGCTACACTCTAAATCTAAAAATCTCGATTTGTTTCGAATTAAGGCATATTATATCTTGCGAGACAAAAGCCTTCCTCTAATCATATGAAACAATGTCTTGCTTCATGTCCGCAGACTGTTTCTGGACAACTCCGTTACTATTTTAATACATCGTTCACTGCTCGTGTGTGGTATGGTACGAGTGGAATTGTATTGTATCATCATCTCTTTCGAACCCACTCTCGACTGTAGCATTTAAATCATGAACAGCTGCATTTTTATGACAGGACGGAGGCTCAATGACTTCGACGCTTTGCCACCTTATCATTTCAGTTTAGTTTGAAGCTTCCAAATTGAATGCTTCCAGGACTGACGATTTATCGTACTCCTGCAATTTCCGGATCGGTCCTTAAATTCAGAATGCGGCAATAGGCTTATCATATTTCTAGTGTCAGCTAGCATACAAAGCAGAATATTTTCAGTACGCCCAGAACATCCATTCCTAGTGTCAATTACTTTCTATAAATCATCATTAAGATATCGACTTAGTTTGATTGTTAGCATAGATGCTGTGATCTTCCGTGCACGAAACACTAGTCTTGTTTCAAACCTTATCAGTCCATCACTACAAAATTTGCAAGAGTGTTGAGATTTCACTTGGGGACTGGCGTTTCCGTTACAATGTAGAGACGTAAAATTCTGTTGGCAGAAGTGACGCATCTTGAATGAGATACTCTACCAGTTTGCAATAGCTGTGATATTGTACATATCCTTGTCATCTGTTCATGCAAGCATTGCAGTAGGGTAAGAATCATGTCGAAGTCCACACTGGGGTACTTTTCGCAGCATTGTAATTGTTTCCTGATGCTACCGAGTGTCAGCCGGAGCCTCAAGTCTGGACATATAAATGCAGCAGCTAAAATATCTGTCGTAAGAGGAATTGATTCGCATGGAGCTGAAAGATGAACCATTGCAATGGTTTATTTCATTCTACTTCCAAACGGTGAATAAGCCCTCCCCCCTCACTCTTCATAGTCCCATGCAGTTTTGACAACAGTGCACTCGCAGCCAACAGCTTATTACAAAAAAAGATCCACTAAATTATCACTGAAATACTATTAAATAGTAATAGTTAAGTTGGATGTTTAAGAGAAGGCTCAAATGGCCTTAATCAGCCTAAAAATAAATACATTTATCTATTTGTCTAAATACTAAGTGCTTTATTAAAAGTTTTTGGTTGATCCTAAATCGCATGTTACACGCCAAAAGTATAAATACTACATGTCATATAACTAAGTGAATGATATGTGTTTTAATCGGCAAATTGTGCATAAAAAGCGTAGAAGGGGAGTCGTTAGTTCGGCGATATAAACAGCAATTTGTCCATCAGAGGTACAGATTTATTATTTTTCCTTCAATTTAGTGAACATTTAAACACTCTTGGCCAACTGAAACCCGAAAAGTTTAAAAAAAATTATTTTTTTATTTTTTTTTAAATTCCAAATTTGGAAATTGTTGGGGCACCTCAAAACATAAAGTCAGCCAAAAAATATTTTGCACGTATCTTTATGAAGACCCCCGTCAACTTTTCCCAGGTATGCCATCTCATTTATGTAAACTTCATATTTTCACTCCACCCTACTGTACAAGGTGCTATTGCAGCAACCGTATCATCCCCTTATGGCTTGTTTGGTCCCGAGACTACCTTGTTAGTACAAGTATAGTATTATAGTATATAGGTCACCGAAACTGTTTTCATGTTTGTCATCTATTAATGTTTACCGTTCCGAACGAAAATAAGACCCGTGTGTTTATAATTGGCCGTGGTCCGTTATGGATGGAGTAGATTTAGTAAGTGGGCTACTGTTGCTTTCCATGAGTGCCAACATAACAATCTGGGCCAATTAGAGAACAGCTCGTTGTGTTATATACGCGCTATGATCGTGATGGTATCGTGGCTTTACGTTTACTATCTTCAAGATTCGAAGAGAAGATAGATAGAAGGCGTGTGCGGCTTTCCAGGTTGTTTTTACGTGAAATTTTAGTTTTCCCAGATTGCGGTTTCTGATTTTTTTTGCAATCCTCATTTTCGTTTGTGCTGGGACCGTTAACAAATCAGTTTTTTCCGATTTTTTTTTCTTTTTCTTTTTTTCTCACTTAAATGTATATATATATATATATATATATATATATATATATATATATATATATTTTCCACATATTTTCTTCATGTTCTTTACATATTTATATACTTTTATTTTTTTATTTAATATATTACATTTCCACTTGATTTTATTTTATTTAATTTCTCAATTATTTTTTCTTGTTCTTAATTTTTTTGTAAAGTACTGTAGTTTGTTTTGTTTTTGTTGTTATCGTTATTTATGATTTCATTATTATTAATTGTATGCATATAGCCTATAGTTTTATTTAAGGTCGTCCTTTGTAAATCAGTATTTATAACTGAAAGGGATAGACATTGAAAAATAGATAAATACATTCAACGAATAGGTAATCGCATACCGACCTCAGATACTTATCTACTGCTATCTGTTCATGCACGCTGATTCAATCATCTGGCGTTCTTTTATGCTCCCCTCCACGGCTATGGGACCACCCCCTACCCCCTTCACCCAGAAGCGAAGTGTCTCCTAAACTTCTGAGAAGAGACGGTCGCTCCACACGGTCTATTTCAACGGTATTCACCGCGGGATTGCCCGATACCTGCATTGTTATTGTCCACTGTATTCACTGCACCGACCGTGAATGGAATGCGACCCCACCACGTCTGACAGTAGGCGGGCGATATTATCACTACAATACCTGAGGCAGGGGAACGGGATGCAGCACTAGATTTAGGTTGGTAGTTGTCACACGCGTCACTTCTTATTACATAATCCGTGACGACAACACCTTGCAAGTTAACGCGACGGGACTGTATAGGCAACCCAAGACAACCTTACACATGCTTTCGTCATAGGCGAGGTATTCGTAGCCAATCAGCGATCGGTATTTGCGCGCTATTGTCTCGGGCGGTTCGCTGGTTGGCTATGAGAGCCTCGCCTGTGACGAAAGCATATTTAAGGTAGTCTTGGGTTGCCTTACCATATTTATTTCATATTATATTGATTATAATCAGTCATATATGTTTTTAATCAGTCATATTTGTTAAGTTTGACGGTGGTCACATAACTATAGAGGGTGGACCTTCAAACTATGTCAAACTAAAAATATCTAATGAACACTGAAGAGAGAGTAACGCGCAAGTCCAGACAAAGTAAGCGAGTAACAACGCACACAACTGGGTTAGTTGTTTGCTAGCTACACCGAGGGCAATGCAGGCAGACTAGAGTAATAAAATGCAAAACAATCCAAATAAGGAAACGGAAATGACCGTCTGCCAATCATGTTTTAACATATTATGTGAAATCGTTGACGGCTTCAAGCGGGAGACAAAGAGATTATTACAGAATAGAGCGGACATAATTGGAAGCAAACCTTGGGCGACATTGTTGTTGTATACAAGATTCCATTATACGTTGTAAGTATATAGGTGGTGCACACTCACTTCTCTCATTCTGACGAAATATACTACCCACAACGTATAATCTCACATCGACCTCAGATCAGTCTAAATAAATAAATAAATACATTCACATTTAGAGTCTACCCACTCAGTAACTAAACTTATTTGCAGTGGGGGACTTTAATTTAAACCGACTAAACCAACCCTGTAGGCTCCGAACACCATCGACGAGTGAGCGATAACCAATCAAAGATCGATATTTCAAATACGAAACACATGAATCAGTGATTGGACAGTGCGAACACCTGCGGACAAATGTCAGCCAGAATCAACAAGGCCGATTTAGAACAACTTTGAATTTATTGAGTGCTTCGTTGCTAGGACGGCTCCAAAGACACCGTTTACTTATTCCTAAGCCAAGAAGTAATGGAATCGAATCCACTATATACCGCCCCTTTCATGTGCGCTGCTTCAACGAAGATCAACACATTCCTGACGTTGTTTTAAACCCTTGGCGGAATACCTTGACACAGAAGGCGTGACTGACTAATGAGGCTTGTGCACACTACTAAGTGGAAGACTGCCTTTACGAATGTATGAAAGAACGTCAGGAATCTATTGATTTTCATTGATACAGGGCGAGTGAAAGGGGCCGTAGATAAGGGTCTGAGGTGTCGACATGGGACTAGTAACCTTGGGCTAGCTGGATGCAAAGGGGTAAGTATAGAATCTGAACTTAAATGTTAAGACTTTTGTTTTTTTATGGAAAATACTATGTATAAGAAAATAATTCCATAGCAACAATAACAAAACAATTCTATAGCAACCATTAAAAAGCAAATGCATAGCAAGTAGCAGCCATAACCAAATTCTATACATCTATAAAAAACTAAGATAAAATAATGAAGATTAAAATAAAATGCATTAATTACAAACGTTAAAAATGTTTAATACATGATATAAAACGCCCGCCTCCAATAAGAGTATAACCGAAAGTCCTCAAACCGCGCATGCTCACTGCATCAAAACGAGCATGTTTTCAACACACGTGTACACGTACACGCCCAACAACCTCGTGAGAGAATGTCAAGACGAGACGAAAAGTAAATGAGCCCACAAGATACGAACTGCAGCGCTTGATCATTTCATTACGCGCTCCAGTACACGTCCGATCTACTGTTCCAATGTCTTTGACGTCCGGAAGCGGTATGGGTGGCTGTGATCCGATAATAGGGAAGTCTCACACATTTTTTTTATTTGCTTACTGGTTACTTCAAGTTAAAATAAACGGGAACTAATTGGTTTCGGCTCGAAATGTGCATTAACATCGCTTTAACAGCAAGTCAAAGATATTGCTGTCAAAACACGCTCAGAAACGAACCTGCGCCATCTTGCTCGTGATTTAAAGGTTCTGACGTCATATCTCAGTAAACAATGATTTTATATCATACAAATAGTACTGAAATCCCACCCTTTAGTAGATTATTGCTCTCATAAGACTTTAACTGTACCAACGTTTATTTCTAGTTAGTAAATGAACACTGCTCAACATTAATTTACAACAATATGTTAAATAATTGCATTATTTTAAACACGTTTTGGTAAATACTGTATCAAAATGTATTTTCTGAAGAAAACAGTGGTATAAAAGACATTGTTGTAAAGTCACTGCATCCTAGATATTGTAAAATGTCCAACTTAATATCGTTGATATTATTAAGAATACTTCAAGGAGGCAGTTGCTTACATGAGATATGACGTCAAGAGCCGTTTTTCAATTACGAAACGGGAAGTTCCAAATTTCAAACTTAAAATGCTAATAGAATTGGAAATATACGCTTCTCAGATATAAAAATTATACCGCCCGTATTTTTAGATAATGATCTTCCATTTTTAGGTGCTTTGAGGAATATTTATTTTTGATGAGACTTCCCTATTGATTATTTTTCGTACTCAACATTAGAGTAGATAGCGCTGCTAAGCAACCTCCTTTCATCGCCATTGATGAAGAATAACAATAAAACAACAGTGAAAATTGACAGCTAAACCACTTCTTATAGGAGTTTATTTCTTGCCACCAGTATGCATCTAGTCTATTTTGATCTATAGGGTGCACACCAGCTTTACCTGATGTGCCCCTCTTCAGGTGACTAACTAGGTTATTAGGGTGTTTAGATAGCTGGGAAGGAATGTCCGAGGGCTGATAGCATGACTCAATCCCAGCATTCGCCTTTACGACTGAGGAAAACCTAGGTGAAAACCTTCAGTCAGGACTGCCGGTGGCCGGTATCGAACCGGCGACCTCCCGAATTAGAGTCTCGCGTCTTACCGCTGAGCCACCTCTATCGGTTACCCAATAAACGTCCGATATAGAGGGCTGTGACTGAGTGTGACCCGATTGTGGCCGCTATATACAACATTACATGCGCTTGGCAATCAGATAGAAAACTAGCTTATAAAGCAATTTGGATGCAACAAGAGAAGACAATCACAATATCAAACAATAACATATCAATATGCATCGATTCACATGCATTGAACACGCTGCGAATTTACGGCGGGGGGGGGGGGGGGGGGGACAAACAGAGTTCGCTACCGTCCAGTGGCGGCTCGTGAGCAATACAATTTTCAAAATGTCATAAAAAAATAACCTAAGCAATAAAGTCGAAAATGTTCAATAAAATCAAACTGTAACGCACAATAGAGGTGGCTCAGCGGTAAGACGCGACGCTCGGATTCGGGAGGTCGCCGGTTCGATAACGGCCACCGGCAATCATGACTGAAAGTTTTTTCCGAGGATTGCCTCAGTTGTAAAGGTAAAATGCTGGGATTGAGTCCTACTAGCAGTCCTCGGACATTCCTTCCCAACTATCCAAACACCCGAACATACCTAGTTAGGGACACTTCAGGCAAAGCTGGTGTACATCCCATAACAGGTATCCATACGAAAAATTATAATAATATTTATTTATTTATATATTTAAATACTTATAATAATATTTATTTAATTTATGGTAATAATAATTAATAATAATAATAATAATAATAATTGTTATTATTTTTATTATTATTATTATTATTGTTGTTTTTGTTATAAGATGACAAATTTACGCTGCTTGCTAAATAACGTGTGACGATATGAGAGAGGGGAGTTAAGAAAGAGCGTTCAATTTAAAAAAGGGCGTATATAGTGTAATACAAGAATAAGGCTACACACAATTAGTATAGAAACCGAGACAAGACAATATGTTATTAGCTGCGCGCGCAATTTCTTCGCTATTAGCAGAGACACTTTTGTCTAGTTCCAGTTTCACTCACCGATACAATAATTGCCGGCGCTGTAGACAACGCATTCGGTTGCATGGGAGATCTCATTTCTGGTCGATGGACCATTTTAAAAATTATCTAGAGCAATGTGTATGAATTTCGTCACGGTCCTTTAAATCTTCAACATCAATAGGGCACTAGCAACACCAAAAGACAACAATGGAACAAATGAATTGAACTGATAGACAAACAATCACAGCTGTCAAAATAATAAAATTGCAACCATAGAAATAAAAACAAGTGTAACAATAGTAACTGCTCGCCATTTAAAACGTTAAATGATGGGCAACCAATTTGTGAAAGTTTTGTATGTTTCTTGTTTGTTTTGAAGATTTGTTTTCCAAAATCAGAATATTTTATTGTTTGACAGCTTTTTTTTTGTCCATCGATTCATTTCATTTGTTTCATTGTTGTAAAGCAAGCTTGCAAGAAGCCTATACACAATAAAGCTCGGTTTACACAATTATTTAAGGTTTAACAAAATCAAACCAGTCCAAAAGCATTATAGCGTTTACACGCTTTCCTATGGTTTAAGATTTAAGGTAACCATAGCAACGTTAGCTCTTATACCTTAAATTCTTAGCCCAGTCAATGAGAGGACGTTTTTTAAATCCGGCCAATGGTAGCGATACTAAGTAAAAAAGTTATGCCGACATTACACGACTCAATACTTTCGTCAAACTTATTGAATTCAAGAACAAAAGCGAATCAAAAACAGTTGATACAAAACTGCAACAATAAAGCTTTTATTAATTGATGCTTTTTTGTCCTTGAATTCAATAAGTTTGACAAAAGTATTGAACCGTGTAATGTGGGTATAAGGAAATTAAAAGCCTAAACCTTAAATCTTAAATAAGTGTGTAAACAAAACTATAGTTTTAAAAATGGTCCACTGCACTTAATTAGATAATACGTTCTAAATCTAAAAAAAAAAATCGCAATTTACTAACGTGAGAATTCCCAAAATTCAAAAATAAAATTTCAAAATAAAAGATAAGGGACAGTCAGGTAAAAATTCTAAAGTAAACAATTACTGCTTCCGCTTTTGTCACAAACTTATAAAAAAAGATTGTCATTAGGATAGCCAATTAATTACTAATTCTTTAATTGGCTATCCGTAATGATTGCAATATTTTAAATGTTGTAAACCAGTGTTTAGCTCTTACAAAACTACATTCTTTTAGTTTTTGAATTAAAAAAACTTTAATTTGACGTTTTTTTCTTTTTTTTTCTTTTGATAGATTTTCAGATTTGATTTGAAGTATAAATCCTCTTCGCGTTGGCCTGCGGTTTCAGCAAAAAGAAAGAAACACGCAAATAAGTATACAGATTTATTTGAAACCCCCGCCACAGCCGGCCGGCCTATCAAAACCACAGCCTCACCTCAATACAAGACTTGGCCCGGGGCCCGGCCCAATGCATCGAGATTGCACCGCGTTTTGGCACAACTTGCGCACAAACGGTGTCAACTAATTGGCGGCGACTTTCTCATCTCACGTGCCTGTAGTACTTGCAAGCATGTCTGCATGTCTGCATGTAGGCCTAGGCTTGTGAAGATGAGCGGCCTGGGGCGGGCGCCGAAACACGGCATGCTACCACAACATGGACCCGCCGAATAGGAGCAAGCTTGCTACCCGGGGGGACCACACGCTCGGATCTAACAATGTAATAAATATATATAATAATTATTAATATATAGTAATAATTAGGTAGATAAATAAAAAATTAAATAAAAAAATACAGTAGATAAATAAATGAATGAATGAATGAATGAATGAATGAATGAATGAATGAATAAATAAATAAATAAATAAATAAAATAACAAATAAATATAGGATCACACGACTGATTTCAGTTGGCCAACTTATTTCCAAATAACATTGAAAGATAGGGTTGGTAGGTTGGTCAACTTTTATGAAATCTCCTTCTGGCAACTTTTGTTTTACACCACGGATCACAATATTATCTTTATAACATAACATGTGTAATTATTTAGGCAACTTAAAATACGAAAAATGATAAAACTTCAAAAGTTAGGTTATGTTTTTTTAAGAAGTCTATAGCACAGTCTATAGCATACATGGCGCCTGCCATACATTTGTTAAAACCATGGTTACCAAACCGAGCTTGACGAAGTTTGTGAGTTGAGAAGTGAGATATAAACAAAATATAGACGAGATCCAACAAGAAATAGCTAAGTATGATAGTGGAGCTTGCACAAGATGATGACGTTTGCCTATAGAGTCCTTTAAATAGGTTATTCACTATTCAGTGTCCATACATTTCCAAGTGTATCTGTGTTCAAATTGTTTCAAATTACTCAACTCAACTCCATACAACACAACTGAGAAATGAGTGCCTACGTAATGTAGTTTGTATATATAGGATTATAGGTTAATGGTTGACAGCGTATTGCGCCTGTCACGTCCGTACTGCAAGTCATCTCTACACTGTAATACTCGGAGTATCATTAGCATTAGACACGGTGTAAGCTGTAAAATGAGTAGCTTTTTGTGATGTACAAGTTTGGTGATAAAAAGGTATATTTAATCTGTTGCGAGGTTGCCGGAACTGTCGTTTAAAATGAGGTTTCTTAAAAGCTCTCACTAATTTTGACGCCACGTACAGGTCTCTCACAGCAAGAAGTAAGATAGTGTCAGGGGAGTCAGGACCGCCCACAACTAGTTTCCGACTTAACAAGCGCGAATCACTGTAACGTTTTCCCGATTATCTAGTATACAATTTGGTTGCTTGCACGTTTTCTTGTACGTTACCGTCAAAAAACTTACCGCAATCAAATTGTACTAGATAATCGGGGAAAAGCGTCAGTGATTCGCGCTTGTTGAGTTGGAAACTAAATGTGGGCGGTCCTGATACTATCTTACTTCTTGTTGTGACAGACCTATACTAAACTATGTCACCGTCTAAAGATTTGAGTGCTCTTTCTTATGACTGGTTCCCATAAAATATATTTTCAGTTCATCAAAAATGTTGTGCTAAAGGTGCGTTGCAACTTTGCAACAAAACATAAATGTGAACATTTGAAAAACGGCGAATGTTACCTGTATTGTATATTTCAAATTATGTAAGGTGCGTGCTTCATGTACAACGTAATCATGTTTAAACCCATTTAGATATGTTGTTTTGGCTACTGCTATGCACGGATTTGTAGGTTAAAGATAAACTTAATGTGTTTTATGTTAAAAAAACATCAAAACCACAAAGTTGGTAGATTCAAAAAAAAATTATTATAATTATTATTTTCGTAAACATTATCGGGGTATATAGGTGGTAAAACTCTCATGTTTTATGGTCAGCATATTCTTCTTCTATTGGCAGCTCAAATGTCAACACACATCATGGCCGATGTGACGTCACGTGAATACTCCCGGCCAGGGGCGCCGACTATATGTGGGTGCTCAGGGGCTGAAGCACCCATCATTGTTTGGAGCCGGAGGGATGCGCGGCACTCCTCCAAATGTCCTGACTAAAAGAAAACTTAGACCTATTTTTCAGTTTTGAGGTCTCAATTTTCAAAAAAAGTGTTTTAAATTTTTTTACGTTTATGTCTCTATGTTCATCTTGGATCCAAAGCCATAATGTTTGTTTGCCATTTTTATATATATATATATATTACTGAACTTAGACTTTCGTGACTATTAATATTGTTAAAATTATAAATACCACGGGTTGTTACACACACACAACTACAAGTGACAAGTAAGTGCAGTAAACGTGACGTAACAACCCGTGGTATTTATAATTTTAACATATATATATATATTTATATAATATATTAAACGCATTATTTTGGCATTGCATTCACGCCACTTTTTTTTCTAGAACGCACCAAACACACTCTAAAAACGGGGTTTAAAATATGTTCGCCTGCGGCGCTGCCCCCCAAACCCCCGTGCTGGGTCCCTTTTCCGTGAAGTTGAGCACCCCTCGGAATTTGGAAAACCCGGTGCCCCTGCTCCCGGCCCTATAACACCGAAACGGAACTAGTCCATAACTTTCTTGCGCGTGAGTCGGTGGTCACTGGATCTGAAAGTGTATTTCTGGTAAACGCTCTCTTATGTCCTGAGGGTTTGGGTCATTGTTTGCTTTTGTTCTTGTTAGTCATAGATACTGGATAGTCATGGCAATAACATGACAGGTGGCGCGAGGCTGCGGTCAGGCTGATTAGAGCAGGTGGGGCATAATAGTAACTACGAAACGACAGATCTTTATAATATCTAGCCGTGTATCATTCCAAAATGTTGATATGGGCTGTGAGACAAGGCTAGTAAGTATAGTAACAGTAACAGATTACTTCAGCCCCTCATCTCCCCCCCCCCTCTTTCTCCCTCCCCCTTTAATTGAGTTCTTGGTGACACGTCATTATAGTTCCTTCCATTAGTCACGTAAAGAATACATCTAGTCCAGATGTGAGTGTATAATATAAGAGCCTGTAATTCTGTAATTAAATGATTGTAATACACATATAATTACATTAATTTGTCCACCTGATGTTATTTACCCGCGTGCAACAGGTAATTTGTTCCACGCGAATATGTGAGGTTGGACGTTCTCTCTCTCTCTCTCTCTCTCTTAATCCCGCCTTCAATAAAGACCATTATCTATCTATCTATCTATCTATCTATCTATCTCGCATGTGTCTGCTGGCTCAGGGTTCGATTCCCGTTCCACGGTCATCCTGATTGACATTTTTCTTCGGCGTTTTTCTGTCAACGTAAATAATTGTTGGTTCCCGGAAATCTTCAAAAGAACTATCTTTTCGATAGTTAAAAATAACAGAGCCTGGATTCACAAAGATGCCCAACTTTTAAGTTGTCTCGTACTAGCTTATTATCCCCGTGGCAACCACCGAGAAAAGAAACTAGGCGAGGGTCGTCCAGGCCTAAATATTTAGTAGGGGCCTTAGGAAATCTTAGCAAGATAAGTCTTCGCTGGGTCTTTACTCTTTCACAATTAAAATATTATTTTGAGTTCATTGTTGATGTGACTTTGCAGAACAACATACAATGCATAATTTATACCACAATTGGGCATCTTTGTGAATCCTAACCTTGGTGTAAGACAATTCATGATTATTAATTAGTATTTGATGTTAATTATATAATAGAGGTGAATTGATGCCCAACAGCTCACCATTACAGCAAGAGTCGGTTTACAGTCCAAATCAAGCCAAAATCATCATGGCGTTTACACACTTTCCTAAGGTTTAAGATTAAAGGAAACCAAAGCAACTATAACCAAACCATAGCAAGCTCTTATACGGTACCGAAAATTCTTAGCTCAGCCAATGAGAGGAGGCATTATATAAATCCGGCCAATGCTAGCGATCCCATTAGGAAAATAAAACCTTAAATCTTAAATCTACAATAAGTGTGAAAACCGAACTAAAACAAACAAATGACATCAACTATCAGAATAGAACGTTCACCAAAACAATGTAAGCTGAATCAACAATGAAAAGTGGGCCCCCGACTTTCCACTCTCACCTCTGGATCGCCTCGACCTGAAGAAGAGTGTTTTGGCTCGCGGCGAAACCGCGCTCATCTCGCACGCACGTCGGTCTGTATAATTGTAGGGGGGCCCCGCCCCTATGTGGAGCAGTGCGGCGCTGGGGGGGCCAGGGAGGCCGCCTGCATCGTGTGACATTAACTACATTCAAACTGATGTATAATTTAGTCCCTCAATTAATTTGTATTGTTCTATTTTCAATAGTACAGTAGTTGGTTTTGTTATTCGCGCTACTTTATGATTTCTTTTCTAGGCATATTGATTGTAAAGTCGTATTTATTAAAATTCATATGAAATCAGTTATTAAATCTTATATTTTATTAGACTTTAGAAAAAAAAAGAAAAAGAAAAAAGTGACAAAAAATTCATTTATTTATTTAATGTGTATATAAATTTAAATTTAATAAAATACAAAATATATTATACACATTAAATAAACATAACAGAAATGCACACAAGTGTAAAAAAGAATGTATCTCTATATTAATCCACAAAAAAGGAACAAACAGGAACAAAAGAGAAGAGAAGCGAGAAGAAGAGAGAAACACAAACGGAAAGAAATTTTAAGGGACAACGTCCGTCAAACGGAAGAACTGCTGCGAGCGGTGTATAACTTTGAGATTATCTTAGTTTGCCGCTCTCCTGCTGCTCCCCTCCATCGCTATGTGACCACCCCTACCCCCTTGACAACCCGACAATCATATCATATTTATTCATTTCATATTATATTATTTATAATCAGTCATATTTGTTATGCTGGGCGGTGGTCACATAACTACGGGGTGCTGTCCAACTTAAAATATCTGCACTATGGACGGGACTCATCTATAGAAGACTAATGTTTGGTAGGACATCTCAATGAAACCAAATAATGGGGGGATATCTGAGTGGGCGAAGAAGAACATAAAGGTATTTATTACTATAATAAAGAGTCAAGTTATTCTATACGCTTAAGGGGAAACTTCTAATAAAAACTTGGATTGCATGTCGGTCTTACAAAAGCCCAGTTCAGGTACTTCTCCGTGTTAGAAAGTGGCCCAAGTTATAAATTATGAATACTCATCTGAAGGTTTGATTAGGGCAATTCGATACAAGCAAGATGTAAGTAGACTTCGATATGAGGCGATCGAAGATGAACTTTCATTATTTCATGTTATCAATGCATAGATAGATTGGTTTCAAACAGATCTACAGTATTTCACCTTCATTCCATTTACAGCGCATGTAATGGATTATCTATGACACGCATCGTTAATACATCCACTATCTTTCCCTGCCGCTTTCCTTCCATTATATTCTTTAGTATAATATCAATTCGTGCCTCAAAAATATTTATAATAATATGTACAACTTAAGTAGATCACGATCTACAAATATGCTCAAAAAAAGGATGCAAAATAATGATTGTGTTTGGAAGATATATAAGACAAGGTCTACACTAATATCTCGAATTGACTAACTATAACCAAACTAATACATTTAAAACTAGCACATTTCAAACTAATACATTTCAAACTAAGACATTTCAAACTAATACATTCCAATTCAATCTTTTTTTTGAGAATATCTGGAGATCTCGATAATAGCTATAGCTACGCATAATTCCAAAATTTCGATATGAAATCTAAATAGGAAGAGATACGGTACAAAACTTTAAATTCTCACACTTTTCAAGTGATTATGCACAGTCAACTGCTGTAAAGTTAAGTAAAGGATTTGTTGCTATGGAAATGATTTATTACATGCTATTTTCCATAAGAACAAACTCCATAGCAACCATTAACAAATCACAAACTTAACTCGACGCTGCATTCCGCCCTAATAACTCTATCTAAAGGTCCTTAGTTATGTTAAGGTGCATTTTCACCGTTGTGCATTGTTGTCTTAGAGGGCCGTGATTAGCTCTATCTAAGGGTCCAAGATGAATTCTGAAAAAGGTGTATTGTTTTATTACATGTAGCAACCGTAAACAAATCATATACTTGGCTGGATGTTCTGTGAAACATCGAACCAAATTTATAAAGGTATTCAATAAATTTTCTAGTGACAAATTGGGAGCAAATTTCCAAAATTCTCTCGAGTAAAAACCCACCGATAAGTCCTAAGTGTTATGACCGTAATGGAGCCAAATGAATGATTGAGCCCAAGCTATGTCGCGCACAAAAACCGCGCAGAAGGATTTCTTTGCGAACTCGCAACTTTTTTCCCGCTCGGTTCGCATCAGTTTCCGGTACACTTTACAGCAAGTTGTTTGGTGGCCCGTTACCGCTAATTGAGTAATTGACGTGTTTTTGCTCTGGTACATCTCCAATAACCTTCGCCGTTAAAGCGCCCTAAATCCATAAATAATTATTAAATAAAATAAATATACTACCTAAGCTTCGTTCGCCTGCGCTACACTTTTTAAACTAATACAAGACAGTGTAAGTACTTAGTTATTTTGTACCTACCTGTGTATAAGCTGTGGTACAAGTAACTTATAAGTATATTTGTATGGTGTTCGCCTGTCATTAAAATTTTATTTAATTACAGGCGAACGCCATACAAAATAATTTAGATTGACTTATAGGGGTACAAATGACTTATACTAGTGTAAAGTGTTGGACAGACGAACGAAGCACAAGTCTACACTTTGTCAAAATAAATAAACAAATGAATGAATGAATGAATGAATGAATGAATGAATGAATGAATGAATGAATGTATGAATGAATGAATGAATGAATGAATGAATGAATGAATGAAATGAATCAGTAAATAAATAAATGAATACATAAATTTGAATTTATAGTCTTCTCTTTCAGTTACAACACGTGTCCCGGTACAAAATACTTATATGTACCGGTACACAAAAAACTTCGTTTAATGGAAACTATGGAGACAATTCAATTACACAAACAAATTGGTAACTAATAAAAATACCTTTTATATTCCTTATGAAGAATGGCAAACATTCTATCCCAATAATTGCCAGGTGTTTGTAATAAGAAGCACGTACCATGTTAGTTACCCTGTAATTACGGTTAGGTTAAGCCGCATTCACATAAATGACTATTGATTACTGACTATTGACTATTGACTAGTGATTATTGACTACCCAAAGAAAGATGTGAACACTACACAACTAAGTTCTTTGACACGTATGATCTGCCACCTAGAACAAATGAATCAAACTGATTGACAAACAACGAGCTGTCAAAATAATAAAATTGCAACATTATGAAGAAAACGAGGTATGGCGATAGTAACTGTTCACCAGTTAAAACGTTTAATGATGAGCTTAACCAAGTTGTGAAGGTTTCGTATGTTTCTTGTTTGTTTTGAAGATTTGTTTTCAAAATAAGAATATTTTATTGTATGACAGCTTCATAAAAATAATAAATAAATAATATTCGCCGGAAATAGTCAAAAACAAATATACACTTGACAGTAATTGAATAGTGGTATTGACTTCCGTTGCTCCACATTCATTGGCTGAACGCGAACGTTGTGATTGGTTGTAACTATGACTTCCAGATATCTTCAATTCGTTAGTCAATAGTCAATAATCATAAGTCAAAAGTAAAGTTGTGTGAACGTCAGCACGTATCGCCTATGGTTCAATTCGCTTAGTCACTAATCAATAGTCAATAGTCAATAGTCAATAGTCACTAGTCATTTATGTGAACGCGGCTTTAGGTTAGATGAGTCATGCGCGCTTTAGCTGTAGCGGACAGATGAGTCACTACTACCACCGCCCCGGGCCGGCATCGCTAGCTCAGTCGGTACGATCAACGTTATTACACAGTTATTACGTAGTTTCCTGTTTCCGAGGTGATGTCTCGTAGATTGGGGCGGCCTGGGGACAAACTATGGAAAGGTCTCTCACACCAAGAAGTAAGATAGTGTCAGGGGAGTCAGGACCGCCCACAATTAGTTTCCAGCTTAACAAGTGCGAATCACTGTAACGTTTTTCCCGATTATCTAGTACAATTTGGTTGCGTTAAGTTTTTTGACGGAAACCTGCGGGCACGTTTTCTTGTGAACTTACTGCAACCAAATTGTACTAGATAATCGGGAAAAATGTCAGTGATTCGCGCTTGTTAAGTTGGCAACTAAATGTGGGCGGTCCTGATACTATCTTACTTCTTGCTGTGAGAGACCTATAGGTGGGTGATCTGAGAACGGTTGTTCAACGGATGTCACCGTTTTAATTGACTCGAGAGGACGCGGAAATTGATAAATCTATCTCGATGTGAATCTTCTCGTGCGCGTGACGGCCATATTGGCGGACATGTTTGTTTATGATTTGTTTATGATGTTTCAGTTGGCGCCCTATGGCGTTTGGTTTGATTTGATATTTGGGTTTTACGTACCGGTACCATACTGTTGCAACTTGGCTAGTCGAGACGATGAGCGGATGAAATGTGAAGATGAAAAAGGGGCAATTTTGGAGGAGGGGGGGGGGGGGGGGGGGGGGGGAATATGGAAAGGGAGAGGGAAATATGTGGACTGCATTTGCTCTGACTTCTTCACCTCGATCTGTCCGGCTAGGGTGGCCCTACCAGAAGCATACGCTTCCCCCACCACGATAAGTTAGCAGTGAATTAAATATTTGAAAAATCATTTTTTAAATCATGAAAATGCTGTGTGGCATTTTTTTTTCAATTTTAAAACGGTTAACCGATTGTTTTACCTAGTTGTAGTTTGAAATATATATTTTCATCATTTTTCAAATCATGAAAATGCTGTTTGTTTTTTTTTCAATTGTAAAACGGTTAACCGATTGTTTTACCTAGTTGTAGTTTGAAATATATATTTTCATCATTTTTCAAATCATGAAAATGCTGTTTTTTTTTTTTCAATTGTAAAACGGTTAACCGATTGTTTTACCTAGTTGTAGTTTGAAATATATATTTTCATCATTTTTCAAATCATGAAAATGCTGTTTTTTTTTTTTTCAATTGTAAAACGGTTAACCGATTGTTTTTTCTAGTTGTAGTTTGAAATATACATTTTCTTCATTTTTTAAATCGTGAAAATGCTGTTTGGCATTTTTTTTTCAATTTTAACACCGTTAACCGATATTATTTTCTAGTTATAGTTTGTAATGTATATTTTCATCCCCCCCCCCCCCCCCCCCCCATCAGTGGACAGAGTTGTTCTCGAAGGCACCTCCGCGTCGCGTCGCCCTGTCTGGCCTGTATGACTCACAACACAACAAGAGAGGGTCACAAAAACTGGCCCTCGGTATGTTGACAGTTGAGCGCGGTCGGTCGCCGTCCAGTCCAGCCTACCAGGAAAACACGGGCCCTCCATCTATTAATACACCAATTGTGTCTCCAGTGGCCTCGAGGCCTTCGAACACTCACTGACCCTCGATGCACCAGCCAGCTTCACGCAACATAAATAAATAAATAAAAATAAAATAAATTCACATTTAGAGTCTACCCACTCAGCAACGAAACTGATTTGCAGTGGGGGACTTTAATTTAAAGTGACTAAACCAACCCTGTAGGCTCCAAACACCATCGACGAGTGAGCGATAACCAATCAAAGATCGATATTTCAAATACGAAATACATGAATCAGTAGTGCGCCTACCTACCTGTACCGGGATTTGAACGCGGGACCTTCTGCATTGGAAGCAGGGATGCTAATCACTGGACCAAGGAGCCACCTAAAAAAAATGCATACATATATTATGCATGACTATGAAGTATGGAGTATCATGCAGTAAGTAACAGTATCAGACTCTGATTCATCGCCCGCATGATTGCTTCAACTATTACCAGTCTGATTCACTCATCTCACGGATCAACGGAACTAAGCTTTGTCTCATTCTTCACGTTTAACAGGGAAGGGTACTTTTACGTCAACAACCACACAACATTTTCATTTATAAATTATATCACAAGGATGGGCTTCAAAATCGAAAATCTGAATCAACAGCGCACTGTGGTTACGTAAGCTTTACACATTGAATGCTCTAAGTTGTGTTTTATATTATAATCAGTGTTTTTTATAAATAATTAATTTTAATACTAATTATCGAATTATAATGAAAATACTACGCTAATGGTTATAATATTTTATTCAGTCTGTAGGGCTTACCAAAACACAGTGCGCTGTTGATTAAGATTTTCGATTTCTTGTTGCAATCTGAGATATTATTTAATAATGAACATTTTCTGCGATTTTTGACGTAGAGACTACCCTTCGCTCTTAATAGTATCTATAGTGTTCATATCCCCCCCCCCCCCCCCCCCCCACCCGGATTTTATAATCATTACCACCGATTTCAGTTAACTATTAATGCTCTAAAATTGTCGACAAGTAAACCAAACTATGCCATCCCCTAGAGTAGACTCTAGATGTAATACGCAATACACAAATGTTTGCTTTTACCTGCCCAAGGACTGCTACCTTATCGTGGTGGGCAGGTTTGCGTTCTTTGCTTATCCCGAGAGCTATGCCAGTGGAAGCGTATGCTTCTGGTAGGGCCACCCTATAGCCGGACAGGTCGGTGTTGAGAAGCCTGACGAAAGACAGTCCAGGTCCTCCCCTTTACGTCCTACTTGTCCCTTTCCTCCAAACACCTCCCGACGTCATATGATCATAGTTGCCGAGTACGTCGTTAAACAATAACAAAATAATAACAATTCTATGTTTTGTTAATATTTGGCCAACTCTTTATACAAGTCTATGAAACCGAAAGAGGTGGCTCAGCGGTAAGACGCGAGACTCTAATTCGGGAGGTCGCCGGTTCGATTCCGGCCACCGGCAGTCCTGACTGAAGGTTTTTTCCGAGGTTTTCCTCAGTCGTAAAGGCGAATGCTGGGACTGAGTCCTAATCAGCACTCGGATTCCTTCCCAGCTATCCAAACACTCTAGTAACCTAGTTAGTCACCTGAAGAGAAGCACATCAGGTAAAGCTGGTGTGCACCCTATAACAGGTATTCTTACGAAAAATTATTAATTTATTATGAAGTCCCTCCTTATCGTGGTGGGCAGGTTTGCGTGCTTTGTTGATCCCGAGAGCTATGCCGGCGGAAGCGTATGCTTCTGGTAGGGCCACCCTAGCCGGACTGGTCGAGGAGGAGAAGTCAGACGAAGTGCAGTCCACACCCCAATCCCCTTTCCTCCCCTTTCCCCTTTCCTCACGCGCCCTCCTACTTGCCCCTTTCCACCAAAGAGCCCCCAATTTTATCTTCATTATCAATCACTCATCGTCTTGATAAGCCAAGTTGCAAAAATATGACACGTTAAGCCCAAATATCAATCAATTAATTATTGTGTCTAAGACACGAGCGGGATGAACAACCTCAGACCGAGCTGTACCCTCATCTCGCGTGTTACGCCTTGAGTGAGTCAATGAGTCACGTAATGTCCGGCGTTGCTTCAATCGGAGACAGAGAGAATGTTTTCCTGGTTCCAATAATCTCGATCTGACCACTTTCCTCGGCCGCCCCACGTGGTGTAGTGACTCACTCGGCTCCATCTGTCAATGAATGTATCCCGCGCGCTGAGACTGTGACGTCATAATATACTACTGCATAGGCGTGCGCAGAGGTTGTCAATGGGGAGGGCACAATCAATTCCCGGCTATATTACTCCCCCCCCCCCCCCCCCCTCCCACCACAAGAAGCGCGTTTAAATCGTGCGTTTTTTTACGTGTTTTTAAGTGTATTAGGAGGAGTACAGAATGCGTTAATTTCACAAAATTCTTTGTGGATACAAGTGATTGAAGTGGTCAGTCACAAAGCCAAAATCTTGACGGTAGGGCAACAAGTGATGTTTAGGCCGGTCAGCTGATTCCAACGTCAATCCAATCCAAGACTTCAGATAAAATTAGAACCTGTGTCATTTCTGCTGTCTCATTCGGCAGAAAAAAGGCACACCTATCGTAATGGGGGGGCAAATGCCTCCCTCCCCCCCCCCCCCCGTGCACGCCTATGCGGCTGCATCGTCGGCCTAGCTGTCCTGTGTGTTTCCATCATTTAATTAATTCACATAATTTAATTATACTTTAAATACTATACTATACTACTAATTATACTACACTAAATCTCATAACGACCTTTTCGGTCTAGTCATCATTCACGACATAGCTACCTATGACACACCAAAACAGTTTTAAAGATTCAATACATATTTTCTCGTTTTTGACAGTAATGATTCTTGTTCCTTTACGTACCTACGAATGCCTACGTCTCTATACGGTTAAATGAAAATGCATGCACAGTCGTTGCTCACACGCTCCTCACTCAATCTTTCCTCAGACTCGCCCAACCACCAATCACAGAGCAGCATTGCCATGTGAACTGCTCTGTGATGGTGGTTGGGCGAGTCTGAGGAAAGGCTGAGTTGAGGAGCACGTGAGGAACGACTATGCACCCTGTATTTGCTATCATACTATTCGAGGCCATGAGGGGTGACAGATGAAGATGGACATTTACAAAAACTGAGGGATTCAGGGATTCGAACCCACGTGCCTAGGAAGGACCTGCGCCCCAACCACACTACGAGCCACCGCAGACGGCTTGACGATAATAATAAAGTTTGTTTTTAATTCGTTCAATGGTTATTATAAATAAAATAAAAATAAATAAATTCACATTTAGAGTCTACCCACTCAGTAATTAAACTAATTTGCAGTGGGGGACTTTAATTTAAAGTGACTAAACCAACCCTGTAGGCTTCGAACACCATCGACGAGTGAGCGATAACCAATCAAAGATCGATATTTCAAATACGAAACATATGAATCAGTAATTGGACAGTGCGAACACCTGCGGACGAATGCCAGAATCAACAAGGCCGATTCAGAACAACTTTGAATTTATTAAGTGCTTCGTTGCTAGGACGGCTCCAAAGTCACCGTTTACTTGTTCCTAAGCCAAGAAGCAATGGAATTGAATCCACATTAGAAGTTAAAAAACTTCTGCCTGTTGCGGGATTTGAACCAGGGACCTTCTGCATTGGAAGCAGGGATGCTAACCACTGGACCATTATTATATGCACTGCCAAGGGCGAGGTTTATTCCAACACACGACTGTGCTAAACATCAACTCACAAAGGTCGACTCTGTGACCTTTAGCCCAACAACAGAATCAAAATGACCGACAGAATTCAGTCTTATATTCACTGAGTCACTCTCAATTAGCATCTCAGGTATGTAATGTAACAAGAGTGCTGGGCTGGGCGTATTCTCTGCCTACACAGACATCCTCTTCCAGCTTCCCTCCCTATACTATAAGCCTGGCAACCCAAGACTACCTTACACATCCTTTCGTCACAGGCGAGGCACTTGTAGCCAACCAGCGAACCGCCCGAGACAACCCCGCGCAAAAACCGATCGCTGATTGGCTACGAATACCTCGCCTGTGACAAAAGCATGTGTGAAGTTGTCTTGGGTTGCCTATAGAACCAACGTAAGTATTCACTTAAAGATCCACACAAAGGTTTTCGACAGGAGTAGGCTACGTGCCGGTACCAGGCTTCCCCTCCTCCCTTCTTCATCATCACGCATCGTTGTTAATCATCCGTTGTTATACTGGTCACTGTAAATTGCATAAAATGCTGTATGGGGCCAATTCACAAATAAATAAAAAAATAAATAAGGTCTCTCACACCAAGAAGTAAGATAGTGTCAGGGGAGTCAGAACCGCCCACAATCAGTTTCCAACGTAACAAGTGCGAATCACTAACGTTTTTCCCGATTATCTTGTATACAATTTGGTTGCGTTAAGTTTGTTGACGGAAACCTGCTTGCACGTTTTCTTGTGCGTTACCGTCAAAAAACTTACCGCAACCAAATTGTACTAGATAATCGGGACAAACGTTACAGTGATTCGCGCTTGTTAAGTTGGAAACTAAATGTGGGTGGTCCTGATACTATCTAACTTGTTGCTGTGAGATACCTATAGGGCCGTCCATAAATGATGTCACACAATTTTAGACCAAATAAGACACGCCCCCTCCCCCCTTGTCACAGTAAGTCACAAAAAGTGTGACACCCCCCCCCCCCCCCCCCTTTAATGTCACAAAATAATAATTTACTGCCCCCCCCCCCCCCAGACATGCCAACATAAAAAAGAACTGGGACAATATTAGTCACACTGGGACAATATTAGTCACATCGAGATCAAATATTTGTATTTTCTTTATTTTTTACATTTGCACAGCTACTGGTTACTGGTCATTCGTCCATGGCGAAAGTCAGCAGGTGGCGCATTCTAGCATTTTAGTGGCTAAAAACCAGTTTTGGAAATGCCTGAAATTGCGGGATTATTTTAAAAATGTAAAATACTGTAAAAGCATCTGCACTAAAAAATGGCATTATATGCAGTGCATGCATGGATGTCACAGAAAGACTGACCCCCCACCCCCTGTCACATTGTCACAAACAAGTTGAAGACCCCCCCCCCCCCCCTTCCCCAAATAAGTGACATCATTTATGGACGGCCCCTATACTGTGCTATTACCATGCAGTACTCACAGTGCCTGGCACGAAGTAAGTTGAGTTGACGCAAACCAACTAATAATATGATTGGACAGACGAGAGCTGAGGTTGGGAAATCCCAGTCTGTCTCATTGAGAGTCTATTGGCGACGCAGAGTTTCACTAATTGTGAATCAATCAATGGGCTCATGTTTTTAGCGAGGAAGTGAAGTTGATGGGTCAGTGCCGAATACTGGTGTTGCGGTTTAACGGGCTGGACTGGGAAACCCCGGCCTTTTGCTCATCATAGCGGTCGAGTTATGTCTTTATTCATTCAAGTGGATACACGGAAAGTGTCATCACTATATATAGTTGCCCCAACGAAAGTATTCTGATGCTTACGACACAGCCGAGTCCAAAGTGACAACTTAATTTTCTACTTCGCTTATTCCTACCGTCTAATCTAAACAGGCCCATTGGGGATAATTTAGGACCTTCGGTTGGCAACCTGTAACGGTGGGTGTGACCAAACCATGCATTTACGAATGTATGAAAGAACGCCAGGTATCTGTTGATTTCTTTCAATTGGCGCGGTTGAAAGGGACAGTAGACAATGACCTGAGATCGGTATGCGAACACTTTCGTTGGGACAAGTATAGTTCCCAATACTAGATTGATGCCTTCAAAGTATGGATTCAAAATAGTACCCACGATTGTAATATATCTTTGTAAACAAATATAATCGGTGAAACACTACGATACAATATATGTATCACACGCAGACACTTTTTTACCCGGAGTAAATGTTAAAAATACACACACAAATATAAAACTGTACCAAGGTTAATGACTAAAAAAAAAAACGGTGAATTTTCGGTGTACCCTTCCTACTCCTTCCTCAGACCGAGGACAACTGCTTCGTGGGGATCTTTTGAGCACAAGCTTGTGTAGCGTGTGTACTCTACTAAGGGCCGGTTTCACCAAACTTGAATCCAGCGATTTTCTATTAATCGGAGATAAAAAATGGCGCCCGGTTGAAGCCACCGTGCAATTTGTATGTAATGTTTGTTGAAACCATGGTAACCAATCCGAGATTAGTAAATCGGCCGATTAAAAAGTTTGGTGAGTTCGGACCTAAGAGGAAGACTGCAGATTACGAACGTGTGAATGAACGCCGAGAATCTGTTGATTATAGTTTAAACAGCGTGCGTGAAGGGGGCGGTTAGATAAGGAAGTGAATTCAACAAGAGAATAGTTACAGTGATTAACTTTGATAAGACAACAATCAGAATTGGCCATCTTTGTGAATTCAACATAATATTTCAATTATTTCCGAAGTTCATATTTCCATTTCTGTAAAGATACGAAGTTCGACCATTTTCTTTCTTTATGACTGTTTGATTCGGTAACTACCTCTCTCTGTGTTTAAACAAGCTGCACCAGCGCACACAACGTCTTACATAAACTACCAACAATAAATAACTAGTCTTACCTTGTTTCAAATGCTGGTTTCTCAGTTTGGAATCATGGCGTTCACCGATCTGCAATCAAACAAAGTGATGCATATTATTATATCTGGTTTTATATAAATAACTACAAGTACAACTTCGGTAATGCTTTCGTCATCAATGACGAGTTTACGGTCTCGGCCAACTAGGGTGACCAGATGTTCAAGACTTAATTTCGGGACACTTTTTTTCTCTAACCGAATGGAGGTGAAAACACTGTCAGAGGTTAATTGTTCGCTGTGGAACGGTGACAGTTTTTTTAAAATTATTTTAATTTTCTTACTCGAAATTAAATTTTTTATATTTGTATTCCATGTTAATAGCGGTGTAGCCGTGCCTTGCCGGTGCATTGCACGCTAGCGCCCTGCTAGGAAAGAAGAAGACTTTCTACGCAACCAGTGTTGAATTCTGAGTGTTGTCCCCGGGCGGGCTATATTTAATCACGGGGGTGTAGACATCGAATGAGCGGGGGGGGGGGGGGGTAAATTTTCAAAGCCACTGCTGCTTCCACATCACTTTTACTAATAAACTGTCCAAGTGTTCTGATACAAAAACACTACTTTAAAAACTATTTAAACAAAAATATATGTTCAACAAACCACTTGATGCCCAGTTGAATTTGTGTCGGAGTTTAGATAATCCTGGCCCTTCTCTGCTTTTTTATGCTTGTTTCAGCTCTCTTGTCACATACTTTTGTGACACACAGAAAAATGTATTTACTTATTAAACCTTCAAAGCAATATTTCCTTGCCATTTCAAAATTAAGTAATATATAGAGCTTGAAGCCAATTCATTCCCGGGGGGGGGGGGGGGGGGGGGGGGGGGGCGAATGACAATTCCCGAGGGGGCTTAGCTGAATTCAACACTGTACGCAACAGACTGCCATTTGTGGCGGCGCTACGAGTTACAAATTTACCACTGACCACTTCTCTTCTTTGTTTTTTCTTAGTTGAAATTTGTAATTTTTGAACCACATATTGAAGGAAAACGTGAATTTACCAATTTCGGGACAAAAGGTGTCCCGAAATTAAACATTTCGGGACGCGGGACACTTGTGCCAAATTCTGGACTGTCCCACATTTTTCGGGACGTCTGGTCACTCTACGGCCAACCCGAGCAGGTATTTGAATTAGCCACGGCCGCTGGTTGGCTGCCGCTCACCCACCCGTGACGGAAGCAATACCGAAGATGTTGTACGACGACTATATTAATATTAACCACAACGGTGAGAGGATACTGGTTCGATTAACCACCAAGTTTTATCTAAAACACAATCATTTCCAACATGCAAAACATAATAATTATTTTATTTATCGCCTTATATCCCCAAGACAAATAAGATATACAGTTTATAGATACAACCAGTCCCCCCCCCCCCCCCAACCCCCCTACACCATTGTGTCGTTTGTGGAGCACATTTTTACAGTTAAGTAAGTTAAGTACAGTTACTCTGGGCAGCTGCCCCCCGAAATATATTCCTGCGTACACCACTGATTGGCCTCGGCTATTTCGTCAGCAAGAGCCCAGCTAAAGATCTCTCACACCAAGAAGGAAGATAGTGTCAGGGGAGTCAGGACCGCCCACAATTAGTTTCCAACTTAACAAGTGCGAATCACTAACGTTTTTCCCGATTATCTAGTACAATTTGGTTGCAATAAGTTTTTTGACGGAAACCTGGTTGCACGTTTTCTTGTGCGTTACCGTCAAAAAACTTACCGCAACCAAATTGTACTAGATGATCGGGATAAAGTCAGTGATTCGTGCTTGTTAAGTTGGAAACTAAATGTGGGCGGTCCTGATACCAAAGATTAGACTTGCTGTGAGAGACCTTTATCTGTTGATTTTCTTTCAATTGGCGCGGTTGAAAGGGGCAATAGACAATGACCTGAGATCGGTATGCGAATACTTTCGTTGGGGCTAGTATAGTTAGGTTGGTGCAACTTGGTAACACACGTGTTCCCGCTTACACATAACCCAGCAGCCGCGCCAACACAGAACAGGGAGTGGCTGGCTGTACAATACAGTTCAACACGGCAGAACTGTTATTCGCAACATAAATATTTAGGCCACGTGGCCTGTTGTGTTATGAGTGGATAGGCACGTTCAGTCTAGGCTGGTTGGGTTGGCAGCCATAACACGACGAAACTGGTGCCTTTGTCGCTAACCATCGTCCCGGGAGAGCTGACTATAAGTAATAGTCGAGAACAGTGGTTTTGGAAAATGGAAATCGTTTTTAGGTGGGGGGGGGGGGGGGGATTCTGAACTCAAAACACAATGGTCTGAACTCAAAACACAGTGATCAAACTGTGAACCGTGATTAATACTCTATTACAACCGGTGTTTATTACTGGCTATACATGATTTAAAAAAATGCAAAGGTCCGTATTCACATAGTCGTCCCCCATCCCTAGCGGCGCCCCTTGTTGCAAGGTAACCATTCAATGCATCTTATTTCCCAACATATAGAAAACAAATCCGTAGCAACAACGGGCGCTCCTATGGTTAGGGTAGACTATGAATTACAGCCTGTGTTTGATAATAAAAAATACTTTGCGGAAACGTTTTAAAACCATAACAACACAAAAATTAAAGAGCATTCACAAAATGTGATATTAATCAAATTATTGTCCGCTATCATAAAAAACGCAATGTTTTTCTCATCTTTTTACGACACAGCAAACCTTGATGATGCGTAATTATATGTAGCGGTGTCCGTTATTATTCAAAAGTTTTAACTATGTACAAACAATCCGTTGATTCCCACAATTTTAAACTGTTCTCTCTGAACAGTGTTCTTGGCGCCAGAGTTTGAAAGGAACCGGAAGAAGCCACCGGAAGTGATAATTGCAGTCAGAGCGGAAGGAAGGCGGACTGTAAGAAGCAAGACAATGTATTCATTATAAAGTAATTATAAATTGTCATATATGTAGAGATAAGTGAATATAATATGGTTTTATTTTGAAGCAAATTTCGTTTTTATTCAGTAGAAGTTATGTTTCATGTTTTGGCGATGTCTGAGACATTTACGCGCGTGAAACTCGGAAAAAACCTTCAGTCAGAATTGCCGGTGGCCGGAATCGAACCGGCGACCTCTCGAATTAGAGTCTCGCGTTTCACCGCTGAGCCACCTACATCTATTTCCTCCAATAACCTTCCCCTACGTCACATAACCTACCTGTCATGTACGTCCAATCCAACAATTTTATTTTATTTTTTATTGTAATAAGGCCAGTGTAGAGCACAACGCCCTCTTTAGCCTGATGAGTGATGATTGGTGAATGTTAATGAGGAAGGGAGGAGGGGAAGCCTGGTACCGGCATGTAGCCTACTCCTGTCGAAAAGTACCAAGGGGACCATCGGCTTTACGTCCCATCCGAAAGGACGGTGTAACTTTGACCAGTCATATAGGTTCCTCCACTAACCTGGACTGCCGAGCAGTTGACGAGAAAAACGAAGCTGTTACACAAGCTTTCGAACCCTCCAATCAAATCTGCTCTAACCAACGGTAAGCCGTTGGCAATCCAACAATGAATAACGAAGTGGTTTACATATGTCGGACGTGCGCGCAACTCTAGTGGGAGTGTAAGAGACTGTTGTACCGGCAACAGACATCACTAACATGAGAGCAGAGGGGTCAGTGACCTGATCGCAGTGTTTGGCCTTGAACATCCGCCCGTCCAGTCGAGTAGAGGACCGCGCCAAGATGTGTTTATATGGGGGGCCCCGCGGGGAGGCGGAAGTGCCGGGCACACAGCGGCGGACGGTGCAATGGTAGTCCCGCCAATCACAGCCGAGGAAATCACAGTTAGTAAATCTGTCAAGCTAACCACAGTAACGCCAATCTCAGGTATAGTGAATACATACTGTATGTATTCTACATTTGCAACTGGACCAAAGCCAATCTGTGCGTTCATAATATTATGATGAATGATAAATGAGGGAGGGAGGACGGGAAGTCTGGAACCGGCACGTAGCCTACTCCTGTCGAAAAGTACCAAGGGGACCATCAGCTTTACGTCCCATCCGAAAGGACGGTGTAACTTTGACCAGTCATACAGGTTCCACCACTAACCTGGACTGCCGAGCAGTTGACGAGAAGAACGAAGCTGTTACACAAGATTTCGAACCCTCCAATGTGCTCTAACCAACGGTATAACTAGTGTTTCGGAGGAAAACGGTCACCCACCCTCCTTCTGACGTAGCCCGATGATGCTTAACCGTTGGTAGACGCATCTACACTTGAGACTGAGCCACGTGGCTCGATTGAGTAAACACCGACTCGTTCAAGCGGATTGAACCAATCAGTGGTCGACTAAACCAGCGAAGTGGAGCCGAGCGGGGGCGAAGATCAACGAACACAGACAGATGTTCTGTGGTTGTGACGAGACGAGACGCTGCTTCACGGGTGAATGATGACCAGGGGGGTTGACCATTGACCCCTTCGCGCCGAGATTCCTTACTAAGGGAGGGGGGGGATCCCCGCGAATAAAATTGAGCGAGCCCGGACGTTTCCTGCATAAAATAAATAAATTCACATCTAGAGTCTACCCACTCAGTAACAAAACTGATTTTCACTGGGGGACTTTAATCTAAAGCGACTGAACCAACCCTGCAGGCTCCGAACACCATCGACGAGTGAGCGATAACCAATCAAAGATCGATATTTCAAATACGAAACATATGAATCAAATCAGTGATTGGACAGTGCGAGCACCTGCAGACAAATGCCAGAATCAACAAGGCCGATTCAGAACAACTTTGAATTTATTGAGTGCTTTGTTGGTAGGATGGCTCGTTTACTTAGTTATTCCTAAGCCAAGAAGTGATGAAATTGAATTTATATTAAAAGTTAAAAAACTTTTACCTGAAGCGGGATTTGAACCCGGGACCTTCTGTAAGTAAGTGTAAGTTCTGTAAGTGTTCGCACTGTCCAATCACTGATTCATATGTTTCGTATTTGAAATATCGATCTTTGATTGGTTATCGCTCACTCGTCGATGGTGTTCGAAGCCTACATGGTTGGTTTAGTCCCCCACTGCAAATAAGTTTCGTTACTGAGTGGGTAGACTCTAAATGTGAATTTATTTATTTATTTTGTATTTATTCTGCATTGGAAGCGGGGATGCTAACCACTGGACCAACTTCAAAGTGTAACAGAACTCTCCATAAATACCGAGGAGTCTTCTATGTTTTAGTTCTCGATCTCAATCACGAGTCTGATCCATATTTGCAGCGTGACGTGACGGGAGTTGATAACCCGGCTGGGCTGGTCCGATACATTTAACGAAGAGAAAGGAACACGGTCGGGCGTTCAATTCACACAGACAGAGATGCAGCCTGGGCCGGCCCCACTTCCCAGACCCGTCATCGTTACCTCAGTCCACTCATCACGCTCATAATTATACACATTATGTATCCTATTTATGTTACATATTAAATACAATATTAGTACAGTAGTTGTAGTAGCAATTGCTATAGACATACACTTTATACACATACACACACATCCAAGAAAATATATAAACACTTCCATTTTAACATAGAGATGGCAAGCCGGTCAATTGACCAAGTAATATTTGACCAGTCAAAGAATAGGAGAAATAGAAATTTTTACTTATTTAGTATGTAGGCAATAGACATTACTATCACTACAGGTATCAATTCGAATATTTGGTCTGCTTCGCCTACTTCGCCAACTAACACAACAATTACCAATTGTTTTTATTCATTGTTACTAATTGTTAGGTTAATTGCTACGCTAGTCGACTAGCGAAAAACATCGATTTGAGACACAGCATACTATCACGAATTGAAGAATTCATTGCTGTTTCGACAGGAGCAGAAAAAACATTAGTAAATGCCAAATGGGACCACATTCACCCATCTTCACCATCAATCAATAGTTAATCGTCATTAAACGTTGAGCTTATAAGTTGCAGACAAATATCTCGCGAGTATATCCTGTCACAACTCACAATTTGCCGTTTTTTATTTTTTGGAGCTATGGTCAATTAACTCATTTTCGTTTGACCGGTCAAAGTACCGTACCGCTACTTAAAAAAAACATACTAATATTTTTAGTAACCAAATAAAATAGTTTAACAAAAAAATGAACGCACAGTTAATTTTCCTAATCACAGAAACCTAGAGTTGCATAGGATAGAGAGGTCAACCTCTTTTTTTTTTTTATCAATTTTATCAATACAACAATGTATTCGCATACCGACCTCAGATCCTATCCTTATCTACTGAACCTTTTGATTCCCAGCGGGTTCGAGTCATAAAATACTAGAAACGAAAATAGTAATTAAAAATATCCATCGAATAGGTATATCGAAAAGCTGAATGGGCAAGGTAAATATAATCTAACGAGGGGCATATCTGGTAAAGCTGGTGTGCACTCTGTAACAGGCGCCAAAATTGAAAGTACTCGATGCAGTTTTGAGGCCAGGGGGGCCACCCCCCTCACGACATGTTTACAGTGAGAGATCGTGAACACCACCGGGTGGGCCTCGCCCTTCTATCTACTCTACTCTACTCTACACTCTATCTATACAGCCAGACAGTGATTGAGAGATGAGATGGTTTCCTTGTCCGCTCAACCGCGGCCCGACAGACCCGGTAGATCGCCCCGATATACCGGGGCGTCATGGGAGGGCAAGCTTTAAGAGATAGAGAGATATATAAATACAGATCATTTTCGGGCTGGAACATTACAAATAAATTTAAAGAATAAGTTAGTTTAATCCCATCCAATTCCTGATTGAGATATTATTTTTTCTTTTCAAAAATCTTATTCTTTTGTACAGTAACAAACTTGTCTATGTTTGACCAATAATTTAAATTGTGTTTCACTATATTTTACAAATTTTGAGTTTGTAATAAAACACAAAATGTAATTCTATTTTGAAAAAAAACAAAATTTTTTTAAGATTTTATCATATAAGTTATTGTTTTACACAATATATAACCTCAAATAACCGGCACTTTAAAAAAAATTAGTTAATTATTTGAATTATCAATAAAAACACACCGTACATGTAATTTTATTGTCTTCATTTTTTTTATTAAGGCCTAGATACTTCTCAAAAAAAGTGTCTATTTGTTATAAAAATAAACTTTCATTGTAGCCTATTCTCACATTTTAGCAGAGTTATAAACACACCATGGACTATATTCGTGATAGTATATTTCAATAGGATAATTATATTGGCACGCACACGCAAACGCACACGCACACGCACACGCACACGCACACGCACACGCACACGCACACGCACACGCACACGCGAGTATATTAATTAGCATCGTTTCTAACAATGACCCAAATCGCTCACAAATTACGCAATTGGAAATGTGTCCACGCTCAGCCACGAACGTGACTTGGAACGAACCGATCATTTTTTGCAAAACTAGACCAGAATGTTCGTGCGAGTATTCCTGTTTAGTATTATCGCTTTCTCACTCTCTCTCTCTCTCTCTCTCTCTCTTTAGCACGTTTCATATAGCTGTCTTTGTCACTCCTGTGTGTGCAAATTAATAAGGAGGACATTCTATGCACCAAAAGAAACAACTTTTTACATCAAGAAACATAAATGTTGAGACTAGTACTTGAGCTAAAGGGACAGGGCTATAAACTGTCTCCTGCACCATTCGTTCCACAAAATTAGTCACTTAATTGTGACTAGTCATAAAATGTCAAAATATGTCCATAAAAATAATCATCAGCACAACAAGTCGCTTATATTTCTGATTTTTTTCCCCATACAAATGAGACTAAACGGAAATGTGTAGGCCTAACATTAGTTGGCCAAATATGGGCAATACAATATAAAATATTATTGTCATCAAAAGTGTAATAACCACAAAAGTGAACTCAATAAATATTCTATTCTATTCTATTCTAATAGGCCAATTTCAAGGCTTACTTGTTCTCCGTCTAAAAAAGCGAAGAGTGCTTGAAGCGCCGCGATGCCTGTACGACCCCCCCCCCCCCCCCCCCCTCCCCCCCTTACCCAAGGTCAACTAAATTGCCGCTATCAGTGCGCGCACGCATAGTTTGACAACTCACCGCTCGTATAGTCGCGTCAAATTAACTCGCAAGGTGTTGTCGTCACGGATTATGTAATAGTAAAGTGACGCGTGTGACAACTACCAACCTTAATCTAGTGGCATCCCGTTCTCATGCCTCAGGTATTGTAGTGATGATATCGTCCGCCTGTTGTCAGACGTGGTGGGGTCGCATTCCATTCACGGTCGGTGCAGTCAATACAGTGGACAATAACAATACAGGTATGGGGAAATCGCGCGGTGAATACCGTTGAAATAGACCGTGTGGAGCGACCGTCTCTTCTCAGAGTTTTAGGGGACACCTCGCTTCTTACTGCGTGGCCAGTATACCAGTGTACCAAACACTGACAATGAAACACACAACAGAAATGAACAATGAACATAATAATAATAGTCTAATATGCTCAAAAATCAAGATGCAATAACGCAAGAGCTGCATATATAATGTTTATACCTTTAAAATACATATTCAAACATTATTTAACCACGAGCAATTTTAAATGTACGTCGCTGACTTTCTACACCAATAAAATTATAATTTATATTGATGCCCTGTCCTGTACGTGTCTCAAGGTTTTGAATAAACATAATATATTATGACAATTCGCTCCTATCGCATTTCGGTTACAATAATTCACTACATATTTATATATCTTGACTAAATTATCTCTTGTAAGACAGTAAGACCCCTTTTATGAGAAAATCTGTCGATCTTGATTGTATATAAATATAACCTCGCATGATTCCAAAATTCTAATATTTATTGTCATTTTAAAGACATTAGCAAAAAAGAAAAAACCAAAACAAATTTTCAAGGTTTTTGTGTCCCCGTTTGGGCCCAGGGTAGAATTTGGCCAAGGATGACTCTGCCAATCGTAAGAGGCCATCGAATAAAAAAAAATATTAAAATAAGAAACTTTCCAAAATTTAAATCAGAAGCTAAAAAAATATGTATTTGAACATCAATTGTACAATTAGAAATGATATTTGATAGTAAACATAATTTGTAAGTATATGTATATTTAATTGATAGTAATAATAAGATAAAGTGGACCCAAGATTACTTTACACATGCTTTCGTCACAGGCGAGGAACTCGTAGCCAACCAGTGAACCACCCGAGACAATAGCGCGCAAATACCGATCGCTGATTGGCTACGAACCCGTCACCTGTGACGAAAGCATGTGTAAGGTTGTCTTGGGACAACTATAGTAGTGTATGTATGTATGTATGTATGTATGTATGTATGTATGTATGTATGTATGTATGTATGTATGTATGTATGTATGTATGTATGTATGTATGTATGTATGTATGTATGTATGTATGTATGTATGTATGTATGTATGTATGTATGTATGTATGTATGTATGTATGTATGTATGTATGTATGTATGTATGTATGTATGTATGTATGTATGTATGTATGTATGTATGTATGTATGTATGTATGTATGTATGTATGTATGTATGTATGTATGTATGTATGTATGACAATAATAGCTGGTGAAGCTAAATAAACATAATCTTGTCTCTTGTACGATTTCCTCTTTCCACCAATGAAGATGATGGACAATTTTAAACAAATTTTCCTTCCTCCTCCAATCACGCCCCGACTTAAATGACCTACTTATCAAGTAAGTTGTTAAACGCCAAATAGTGTTGAACATGAACGTACTCAAATCTAGTCCAATTTCCAGCCGTGCATTAATACACAAGACAAGACCACACGAAACCTAAATCGTGACATCTCGTCATGTAAAGGTATGTCCAGACCACTTTCTTTCTCAAATATCACCAAGGCCGGACTCGGTTACTTTACTAATAGTTATAAACACAGTTGAGAGTTTCTCATCGAAAGTGAGATGTGCGATGCGTCACCTATGTCGGCCATCTTGACTTTTGACCTTTTACTGCGTCTCGTTGAGTCTTCCGGGAGTATTGGAGGTGTGAGCCGTGGCCTAGAGTCCTAGACAGATTCCAGACTGATATCCGGTTCCGGTTAGAGAGGGAGGGGGGGGGGGGGCAGAGTCGGAGAGATTGATTAGATATTTATTATAGGAGTGATTGGCGCCAGTTTTCTTTTTTTTTTCATTAATGTTTCCATCACTAATTTGTACATTAGGTCTTAGTCCTAGCTAGCTAGACATACCTCAGACTGACATCCGGTTCCGGTTAGAGAGGGGGGGGGAGGGGGAGGCAGAGTGAGAGAGATTGGTTAGGTATTTATTATAGGAGTGATTGGGGACTTTTTTTTATGTATATATAAATGTTTCCATCAATAATTTGTACATTAGGTTGTACAGTATCACCCAGTATTCAACCTCACAGGCCTGGTCCCTGGTCCTAGAGTACAGGCTGCCCTCACCCCCGAAGTAGGGGTGGGCCAACGGGACGTAGCTGGCAAGGGAGGAAGTCAGTGGTCGTCAGGCCGTCAACCTAATAGGAAGTGTGTGTTTGTAATTTTAACTTGTCTTTTAAACCTGTAGTGAGTTAATTCATATATCTATCATTAATTGTCATTCATCATAAACAGTAAATAAAACATTTGTATAGTGAACACCAAACATATTTCATTATAATTAAAGGAAACATCACAAGGTTGTATTTCATTTCGTTAATCATGGACGTATGTCCATGATCAACCCTGACATACATACCCTGCGGGATCCCCCAATTGTCAGTTAAAATTGATATAAAATTGTCACAAAGTAATCGAAAATGTGACAATTTAGGTTGGAATTCATAGTCGGCCCCTACACCTAGGGGTGCCCATTGTTACCAAGGTAACAGTTGTTTCCATGTTATTTCCCATAAACAAAACAAATCCATAGCAACAATGGGTGCCCCTAGGTGTAGGGGCCGACTATGAATTCCAACCTTAGTGTTCTTAATATTTCAGTTTTTCAAAAGACAATTGAAAACGGAAATATTTATTGGAACAAAGAAAAAATCATAAGAAATAGCACTAAATTCTCTAGGAAATTAAATTACATATTTCGGTTTATTTTTTTGGCATTTTAAAAGAATTTTAACGTACTGAAACCGAGGGTTCCACACGAACGAGTTTTCTGTCAGATAAAATATCAATCAGGACCAATAATCTCTACGAGTGATTCCTCCTCATGCACGAACATGACAGAAAGATCCTCTCACTTCCTCTCTCGCTCAAGGTCTAGTTCCAAGCGGTACCGAAAAGGGCTGAAAGTGTGCAAACCTCTTGATAGGGTGGTATATAGAGACTATATAAAGGGGGGGGGGGGGGGGTTAAGCTCCAAACCCAGACATGTGATATTAATAAGCAAAACTTTGGGTATATGTTCAGACAACGCTTGTTAACGATTCCTGAAAGTTTCAAAGTGTTCCCTCAGGAGATAACTCTGGAAACCTGGAAAAACTAAGTCATACCTGGAATTTTCATAAACTCCCGCCGCGCTCAAAGTGAATGAGCCACGTTTTTGACAAATATATGCGGGGTTTAGAGATGTCAGCTTTTATGTATAGAACATAGTTCTGGGACCTATGAACCTAAACGCATAACGCTAGAACAAACGCATAACGCTAGCTAGAGCAATAACGCTAGAGCATCTATGCATGTACACTCTGCACGCTTTACGCTCTAGCAGAGCAACTTCGGCACACTCGGCTTCTCCGACCTTGAAAACGTCTCGGTGGTCACCACAAGGTCACCAAACTTAGTCATCTTTTCGCAGAATCCAAACTCGAACAATTTCATACATTAACTTTTATTTTTAGATTAAATTATTAAATTGATTTTAGTTTTGATAATCTACTTTTTAACGACTTACTCGACAACTATGATCATATGACGTCGAGGGGGGGGGGGGGGGAAGGAGAAAAGGGGCAAGTAGGAGGGCGGGGAGGAAATTTGTATTTATTGTTTACCCACTCGGTTACAAAAACTGACTTTCAGTGAGGAATATTATACTATTTATTTATTATGTGACAATCGTTGCTGTGACGGCTCCAAACTCCAAAGTCACCGTTTACATTTGCACCAGCTAAGTCAAGTAGGCAACTCTTTTCATAATTTTGTAAGTCTTCATTTACTATACAGTCCCGGCATTCTGTATTATTAACAACAGCTAATAAGGGAGTTAATGCTAGCTAATATAAGTTATCAGTTGGATTTTTAGATTTCTGATTGGCGGCTGCCATGGTGAAAACAAGTATTATATAGCTATTAACTTTCTTATTATCTGCTCATAATACCGGCCTTTATACAGGTCAAATTTTTGCAAACGATGCCAATTGAGATAATGAGTCTATTCAATGAAGATAAAAAAATGCCACCAGTATTCATGACTTATATACCATCACCAATCGAGCACGGCCACCACGTTGGTAAAAAACATAGGAAAAATGTCACTTACAATATAGGCGTATCACATATTACACATTTACACATATTACAATATATTAAAGGGATAGTCAGATGAAAAACTAGAAAACTACCATTTGTGTATGTCCACCCACAAATATGGAAAGCATGACTAAAAGATACCATACTTTAAAAGCAGGCGGTTAAAAAATTAAAGAAAACGCGATTTTTTGGCTTGTTGCTACCAAGTAGCACCGAGCAACTTTTCTCATGGTAATTCCCATAGCAAAAAAATGTTACCTCGAGATAATAAAACCACCGCTAAAATAAGGCGCTTATCAAAAATCGATCAGGAGGTTTAATGTGCATCGTTTCTCTACCGATAACATGCTACTTAGTACGAACGTGTACTTCTACAAAATGCCCTGCAATTAATTTTTGTGTGACTTGATGTGTAGAAAAGTTGCAATCTGTTTTGAGCGGTACTGTCCGCAGTCGCCGAGTGTTGGGCTGGATTCCTATTACACAATGAGTGCTCTGTTTATCGGGAAGGCGCTAGCGAGCTCAAAACCGATACAGCTGTACTACTCTTTAGAAGAAAAATGCAGCAGAGCTGGCGAAGGGAATCTAGTAGAAAAGCTGAATGTTCACTATTTTTTTCTTGCTTTGAAGCAACCTATATCAATTTTATTTTACACATGACTTAATTTCATGCACTTATGACTCATTGCTGATTTTTTAGTTTTTCACCTGACTATTCCTTTAAGTTGGTCACTGTAATAGGCTGACACAGCTGTCAGATTTCTGTTAGTATTCCCACGGTCAGCTGTGTCCTCACTCCATAGCTTGGTCGCTTTCTTCAAACAGTAAACACAGCCGCTGAGAAGGCAAATAATATGGGAAACCCAGAAGATTGGCCAGCTTGGTCCATAAGACGTTGGTTTCGTAAACCATGATCCTGATTTGAGGCTAGCCTAGCCTCCAGATAAAAATGCCTAGGCGGCGCCTAAGCCCGCCTAGGCTCGAATACACCACTGCCTATAATTGTCCACCACTGAAAATCAGTTCTTGTAACTGAGTGGGTAGACTATAAATACACATTTATTTTTTATTAATTTATTTACACCAGATTCGGCTGCTTTCGATATCCAAACCGTGAACCCAGCCTAAACAGTATATTAAGGAAAGAATGTGATGATATGTTTACGAAGCCGATGAGTGAATTAACGTGAATACACTGGAAATAGATCGTCTAGAGTTAAACACAGACAAACAGGCAGAGCTCAAACAGTTCTACTATCTAAACACTGTAAGACAGAGCACGTGGAAGGCAGACCACATCGAATAGTACAGGAGGTCGTTGTCTTGATAGGAAGCTGGGCTAAACTTAAGAGTGGTATTCACGATTCAGTGGTATAAGGTGTATTCACATAATGCTCATGGCGGTCAACCACAATGGAGTTTGGTGTGAATTCAACTGTTCTCTAACTTAAGTTTGCTATTATTGCTTGAATTTGAAAGCAACATAAATACACTCTCTTGTCTCGTTTACTCTTTTAATCGTTTACTATGGCATGATACAGTAATCATTTGCGTAAACTTTATCGGGGGATATACGTACTAAAATTCTAATGTAACTGTAATTACATTTTTAATTGTAATTATCATGTCATTGTAATGCATTTGTAATCGTAATGCATTTGTAATTGTAATTATTCCTAGATCATTGGCATGCAAATGCTATTCAAATTTAATAAATAAGCCTTATTTAGAACTTAAAATGTAAACATAAATAATACAAAAAAAAAAAAAAATCTACACATACCAATTTTATTTCAAAAACAGGCTGGATTTTAAATAACTAAGAATTTATGTGTTTTACCACAACAGCCTTCAATTGTTTCTCCATGGCAACGTCAAAGTTTGATCACAAATGTGGCCGCCACGCGCAAAGATGTGACGTACAATAAGATTGTCGATACTAAGGCACCGACATGCATGTACATTTAAACAAAATTATCACCTAAAAAACATAATAACAGTTTAAAAAAGCGAGTATTTTAGGGACTGGCAAAATTTGCTTGTGTTTAAGCCAAGAAATATGTGCATGTGCTTTTAGAGAGCCTGTAGTTACCGCATTTCGCAACTATGCATGTTATTTGAAGCTATGAACACCTATAAACATTCATTATTTGCAAATTGCATTTACTAAGAAACATGAGAGCACCTATTTCATAACTTCATTATGAATATTGCTGAAGTCGCTAATATTGTATTGGTTGCAATTGTAAGCAAAAAAAAACTGACATTGGCACCACAAACCTTTTAAAACGCACACTACGTTATTTTTCTCCATTCAGCGCAAAATAAATAAATAAAAATAAATAAATAAATAAATAAATAAATAAATTCACATTTAGTGTCTACCCACTCAGTAACAAGAATGATTTTCAGTGGGGGACTTTAATTTAAAGCGACTAAACCAACCCTGTAGGCTCCGAACACCATCGACAAGTGAGCGATAACCAATCAAAGATCAAAGAGAAATAGTGGATGTAAACAAAAAACTGACATCATGACAGCTAGATAAATTAAAAACAGTCAAATATTTTAATAGTTACGATTGTTAATTAATTAATTAATTAATTAATTAAAGAAATAAAAATCGTAACAATACACTTAAGTTTTTAATTCGTTGCTTAGCAGATGAAAACCAAATTCCGCGTAGGAACCACCTTTTCAACATCTTGTAGTATTCACATCACATCAATAAAATACCGTTCATCTGCGTTGTTCTATATTGTGCGAACTCATTTGAGCAAATCAAACCCGAGCAAGAACTGTGCGTTGTGTTCTCCACATATTATCTGCGTCTTGACATTCGTAGCACGTGCGGACGTGCCCGAGCTAGCCCGAGCCAGTACCTCCCTCCTACACGCAAACAAGCAGTCAACACACAACAAGCAATGACCTCGCCTGCCTTGGGTTACAACTACTTCACAGAGTAGACTTGGAGATGCTGATTCGCGCCGACACACTGAGTGCTTTCTGCTTTGACAGACTAGCTGGCGACCAAGTGCTTTGACAGACTAGCTAGCGACCAAGTGCTTTGCATCAGACTAGCTGGCGACCAAGTGCTTTGCATCAGACTAGCTGGCGACCAAGTGCTTTGCATCAGACTAGCTGGCGACCAAGTGCTTTGCATCAGACTAGCTGGCGACCAAGTGCTTTGCATCAGACTAGCTAGCGACCAAGTGCTTTGCATCAGACTAGCTGGCAACCAAGTGCTTTGCATCAGACTAGCTGGCGACCAAGTGCTTTGCATCAGACTAGCTAGCGACCAAGTGCTTTGCATCAGACTAGCTGGCGACCAAGTGCTTTGCATCAGACTAGCTAGCGACCAAGTGCTTTGCATCAGACTAGCTGGCGACCAAGTGCTTTGCATCAGACTAGCTGGCGACCAAGTGCTTTGCATCAGACTAGCTGGCGACCAAGTGCTTTGACAGACTAGCTGGCGACCAAGTGCTTTGACAGACTAGCTGGTGACCAAGTGCTTTGACAGACTAGCTGGCGACCAAGTGCTCTGGATACTATCACATCAGGCGTGACTTTTGAAACTTGCAAAACTCTTCTAAGCGGAAACGCCAGGAATCTGTTGATTTTTTTAAACTAGCGTGCATGCCAGGGGGTTACATAAGGATCTGAGGGGGGTATGCGACTATAGTTACGTCGGGAGGGACAAGCTTGGCAATACGAAGAGGTAAACGTGTCATTGTGGTATTGTTACCCAACAACTATTATATAAGCTGCAACACAGCATAATAATGCAGGGCCCAGATTCACAAAGGTGCCTAAGTGCTAAGACGTCCTAGTTTAGGCAAATCTTAGTGATATAAATCACCAATATGTCGTTCTGCAATGTTATAAAGATAAAATATAGTAAAATATGAACAATTTAAGTAATAATATTTGATTTGTGAATGAGTATTAATACCTAGACATGATTTATCTTGATTAATCTAGCTAGAATTTGCCTAACTTAGGACAACTTAGAGTTACGCATCTTTGTGAATCCAGGCCCTGTATTCTAGCTCAACTTTCATAACATTTCAGGTGCGCATCAATGGATGAATGACGGGCGTATCACATCACTGGGAGGCTGAGGTGTCAAGTCACAGTCTGTCTGTATGTGGGCCTATGTAACACGGCGGTGAGTTATGCTGATCGGTTACATAACATGAAGAACAGACATAGATCTACCGACAGGCATGGCTTAACGGTAGGACGTGGTACTCTACATTGAAGGACGCCGGTTCGATACCGCGGTCACCGGCAATCTAATCTACCTAACCTATCTAATATACCTAGTTAGTGATCTGGAGAGGGTACCTATGGTACAGCAATGGTTTGCAAGCTGCAACAGCCAGAATAAACACATAATATGTATTTATTAAAGCCGAAACTTTGGCCATCCATGGGGTTAAGAGAGGAAATCAAAATACAGGCATCAGAAATGAGATCTCTGAGAGGTACAGTGGGTAAGAGAGAGGATAAGAAACATGGACATTAGAGAAATACTGGGTGTATAGGGAAGTTAAGGGATCGGATGTTAAAGCTGGTTTAGACATGAAAACGCTTGACGGAAGAGAGACAGTACCCATGAGAAGGTGTGGAAGGGGAACAGAAGGAAGGAGACGATGTAGGAGGCGGAGGAAGGGACGGGTGAAGGAGATCATAGCAAGAGGACAGACTAGGGAAGGGTCGTTTCAACGTATAATCGCGACGGTACAGTTTAAAGTTTAAACGTTTAGAGTTAAAAGATAAAAATAAATAAACGTGGAGTCGAATATTCATAAAATCAGAATATCCATCAAGGTTTACCCGATTTCTCAAGTCTGCTAAGACTCAAAGCAAAATCCTTGTTGCCACTGTGCAGCCGCAGACTTTCTTTGCTTGTAGTATGCTTGCTTGTAGCATCAGCCACTATGCGCGGTATAATATGTTCTCTTTTAATGTATAATTTCAAAAAATTGTCATACAAATAAATTCTTTTTCGTGTGTGTGTGTGAGGGGCGTACTTACGTTTAAACGTCGTTTTAAAATGAGTTTAAACGTTAAGAATTTTAACAGCTTTTTCCCGTCTCTATAGGACAGACTGGTGTGATGTGGAAGTGACACAGTTGTGTAAGGATAGAGAGAAGTGGAAACAGTTGCAAACCCAGCCGACCCTACATCAGAATCAGGAAGCAGCGATGTATGATGATGATAGATCTTACACCGTGATATTACGATGTATGATGCAATGATGATAGATCTTACGCAGTGATAACAGTACGGACAACTCAATCACACTACAACCATGATGAGTGAACGTAAGAAGTAATTGCTTTTAATATTACATGTGAATTTCTTTTATACTCTTAGTTAATTATTTCCTACTTTCTTTGTTAATTAAGACGACTGTCTCCGCTGTAGACCGGCCCTGTCTTGCTCAATGACCAGATTCTAATTAGGTGGCTCAATGCGACAGTAAAGGTCTCTCACACCAAGAAGTAAGATAGAGTCAGGACCGCCCACATTTAGTTTACAACTTAACAAGCACGAATCACTGTAACGTTTTTCCCGATTATCTAGTATGCAATTTGGTTGCGTTAAGTTTTTTGACGGAAACCTGTTTGCACGTTTTCGTGTGCGTTACCGTCAAAAAACTTACCGCAACCAAATTGTACTAGATAATCGGGAAAACGTCAGTGATTCGAGCTTGTTAAGTTGGAAACCAAATGTGGGCGGTCCTGATACTATCTTACTTGTCGCTGTGAGAGACCTATAACAACCCAACAGTATCTTACAAGTCAACAAAATGTTATCTTCAGCCAAGGGTACACACCAGTTTTACCTGATGTGCAGGGCTGTATTAAGGCATAGGTTAACTAGGATGGAGCCTAGGGCGCCGACATTTAAGAGGGTGCCAAAGCGCCCCCCCCCCCCCCCCCCCCCCCCAATGCGCTGAGGGCCGAGGCGTGTGACTCCTAACTTTTCAACGGGCGAGACTGGAGCCGGTAAATTATACGATTTGGTGAGTTGCAATGTATAACTTGCCTATTTTTTTTTACCTAAAATGCATGCGTATGGTTTTTAGCATGTTGAATTTGGGGGGAATCTACTTTTTAGCCTATGGGCGCCAAGTGTCTTAATCCGGCCCTGCTGATGTGCCCCTCTTTAGGTGACTAACTGGAAGGAATGTCCGAGGGCTGTTAGTATGACTCAATCCCAGCATTCGCCTTTACGATTGAGGAAAGCCTCGGAAAAACTTTCAGTCAGGACTGCCGGTGGCCGGAATCGAACCGGCAACCTCCCGTCTCACCGCTGAGCCACCTCTATCGCACCCAGAGTGAATGAGATACACGAACTGTATGAGTTATGACACATTGAGCACGAACTGTATGTCGAACTGTATGACACATTGAGCACGACCTGTATGTCGAACTGTATGACACCTTGAGCACGAACTGTATGTCGAACTGTATGTCGAACTGTATGTCGAACTGTATGACACCTTGAGCACGAACTGTATGTCGAACTGTATGTCGAACTGTATGTCGAACTGTATGACACCTTGAGCGAGAGTATCGACTCTCAATCAACCAGTCCCTCAACCTCAATCAGAGGTCGTAATTAGCCGAGACGGAGCCGAACAGAACCGAAGAAAGTAGAGTCAAGTTTGTTTCGCCGACGCGAATCTGCGTAATTGTATTCCTGGTATTGTATCGTTGTGCGCACGCGCTGTACTCGCTACTCGCTACTCGCTACTCGCTGCAAATACCTCGCGAGACCGGTTCACGTGGAGACATATTGGGATACAGGTTCCTAGGAGGAAAGACAGAGGCAATATTAAAAACCGCATAACATTACCGTTTTTTTTTAACCATACCTCGATAATGATCAACAGTTCAAACTGGGTTCAATTTGAGTTCGAAAGAAGTAAATACTATTTGAAAAATGTTTATGATATTTTAATTATTATAGGACTGTTATTTCAAATTTACTTTGTTGTAATTAAGTACATTTAAAGTAGATAATATAAGGAGAAGTGTTATGAATATAGTATTCAAAATTCTTTCGAAAGAAAGACACGTCGAGGAATGTTTTCAAAGTTATAAATTTATCTAAAATTTATAATTAACTTTTTTGATTTTTTAAATTGTTTTCAAACTTAAAATGTGTATAAAATATAACATGATTTATTTATTTATTTATTTTCCTTCCTTTCTTTATTTCTTTCTTTCATCTTTCTTTCTTTCAATCTTTCTTTATTTCAATCTTTCTTTCTTTCAATCTTTCTTTCTTTCAATCTTTCTTTCTTTCAATCTTTCTTTCTTTCAATCTTTCTTTCTTTCAATCTTTCTTTCTTTCTTTCTTTCTTGTTTTATTTATCACTTAATTGTCTTACAACATTCAACAGAGAAGTTGAAAACTCGCCAAACTTACACAATATGAACATGTGTTCATTTGTTTCTCGTTCTTGGCGCAAGAATACGGGCAATGTTCCTAGATCTAATCATTTCCATGCAACATGCAACAGGCAACATGTTGACAATGCGTTATTCCCATGTAAACGTGTGAACCGTACATAAGAGTGTGAACGAGCTCGAACTCGAAGCGCTCAGTAAATCCGGGTGCAATACCTTAGCTCCCCCCAAAGCCATCATAGACTTTTACTAGCATCAAACCTTTGCACAATTTTGCACACACGTTAAATAATGGATGGTAGTGCAAAATTGTGTGAACATTTTGCAACAAAAATATTACGTAACACATGAATTTTGAATTTGTAATTTACCATTAACTTAGCTAGAGCCAAAATGAAATGGCTACCACTTTTTTGTTAAGATAGTACAAATATCATAATTGGTTGTGCGAAATTGTGCGTACATACGATGACGATCTTGACATATTTCTAGGAATTTGTAGATCTACCATAACTTGGCTCGCCAAAATGAAGTTGCGGAACATTTTTTTTGTTTTTGATCGTTTCTCTAATACACATTTCTAACTCCTGTCACACTTCTTGTACCAATGTTGTGAACCATATCTTGTAACTCTTGTTCCTCTGATAAATAACTAGGTAAGAGACCATTAAACGGTGTACTTAGTTGGTGGAGTTAGCTGCCAGGTAGGTTTAGTGGGCGTTAATCATCAACACAGTGAGAGACACTTTCCCAACAATACAACAGAAAGTGAAATAGAGTAATGATACATATTAATATCATACATCGTACATTGCTCTCAGTTAACTAAGAATACACCAAAATATTGCAATGTTGCTGAAACAGATGACAATGATGTTAGTGAAATACAGCGCTAAAAGAAGTTTTTTTAAAGTAGTGTCTTGGAAATTATAGATCATATTGAAAAAGTGATGATGAGCCAGATGTGGTTTCGTAAATTTTATAAGAACTAAAACATGGATTGGATTAGGTTCAAATAGGATGATCGTTATTAGTAGAGCAGCAAAGTGTATCTCGTAGGCTATTCGTGGAAGAGTATAGCGGTAAACGGGATTATGCAAAGGCATGTATAACAATGATTTTGGACCAGGGTTACATCGGCGGAATTGCTGCAGACGGCGTCAGTGGCGCCGCGACGCCACCTGACGCCGCCACACGACGCCACCGAACGTTTTGGCTTATAACTTTTACACCGTTTGTCCTACAGAAAAAACGAAAATGATTTTTCATTCAGTTTTTAAATACGAATCGATTAGTACCAAACACGTTATGATTAGATGAGCGTAGCGAAGCAGAGTGAATCTCACATTTCAACTCGATTGGCGCTTTGTCTTTGATTGTGCACAAAAGTTTGTTCGTCACGCACAGGTCACACGGCTTGACGGATTTGGCTGACATTTTAAATAAACTCTTGTGACTACACGTTTAGATGGTGTTAACATAAACAAGAAAATCCGTCAAGATTCCAACCTACAAAAAATTAATTAGTGAAAAATATCGAGTTTTAATATTTTTGTTCTTCGCGCACAGGTTAAACTTCTTAACGGATTTGGCTGAAATTTTAAGTCAACACTCTGGACTATTAAAGTAGATGCTGTTAACATAACCAAGAAAATCCGTCAAGATGCCAACCTACAAAAAATTTATTAGTGAAAAATCTCGAGTTTTAATTTGTTTTATTAAAATGTATGGACGGATTTAAATATTTTTTTATATTTATGTCCATAATAAGAATATTGACACGTAATAAAAATTTGAAAGTAGTAACTTGAACCGCCATTTTGTAAACAAATATTTTGTTTTTTTGTATGCAAAAGTTTGTTCGTCGAGCACAAGTCAAACGGCTTGACGTATTTGGTTAACATTTTCAGTGAACACTCACGCACCTTACAGAAGATGCTGTTAGCATATCCAGCAAAATCCGTCAAGATGGCAACCTACAAAAAAATAACTACTAAAACAAATAAAATATTTTATTTATTTTTTAAATTAAAACTTGCCGTCGGATTTTAATAATTTTTTTAAAATGAATTGCAGAATAATAGTGTCAACATATGACAGAAGTTTTAAAATTGTTTTGTTAACGGACATCTTGTAACCAAATATTTGTTTATTTACGGCAATATATTTTTCAATTGTCAACTTTTTTGCTAATATCTGTACTCTCATTTGGGTCCTGGGTAGAATTTGGCCCAGGTAATATATCTGTAGATTATAAGAGGCGAGAAAATAAAGGCCCTCCTTTCTCTGCCCTCCAGGAGCATGTAAAGCACGCATTCCTGTCCACCACGATAAGTTAACAGTTGCTGACAAGAGCATATGCTTCGGTAGGGCCACCGTAGCCGGACAGGTCGAAGCCAAACGAAACGAAATTATAACAGGTAAATGCCTTGTTTGATAAATTAAAAAAAGATCGGTTAACGCAGAGCGTTTTCCTAGTCATTAAATATTTAGATTGGTTATATCATTACAGCCTTACAAAAACGATTTTTTTAAGTAATGAGTGCTTTCAGCAGTCACTCTCTTGGGGAGGTGTCCCCCTAGCCAGTAAAAATATATTCGTTATGTCCTTGTTACTTGAATCCTACACGACGTGGTGACCGGTTCGCCCAACAGTTTAAACTGCGCATACCTTAAAAAATTAATAGTAGTTTATTTTTCAATCACAATGCGTAGACGTTTTCAATGCGTAGACAATGGTATAAGGATGTGATTGAAAAATAAACTACTATTAATTTTTTAAGGTATGCGCAGTTTAAACTGTTGGGCGAACCGGTCACCACGTCGTGTAGGATTCAAGTAACAAGGACATAACGAATATATTTTTACTGGCTAGGGGGACACCTCCCCAAGAGAGTGACTGCTGATAGCACTCATTACTTGAAAAAATCGTTTTTGTAAGGCTGTAATGATATAACCAATCTAAATATTTAGTGACTAGGAAAACGCTCTGCGTTAACCGATCTTTTTTTAATTTATCAAACAAGGCATTAACCTGTTATAATTTCGTTTCGTTTGGCTTCGACCTGTCCGGCTACGGTGGCCCTACCGAAGTATATGCTCTTGTCAGCAACTGTTAACTTATCGTGGTGGACAGGAATGCGTGCTTTTAATGCTCCTTGGAGGACAGAGAAGGGAGGGCCCTTATTTCCTCGCCTCTTATAATCTACAGATATATTACCTGGGCCAAATTCTACCCAGGACCCAAATGGGAGTACAGATATAAGCAAAAAAGTTGACAATAGCAAAATATATTGCCGTAAATAAACAAATATTTGGTTACAAGATGTCCGTTAACAAAACAATTTAAAAACTTCTCTCATATGTTGACACTATTATTCTGTAATTCATTTAAAACAAATTATTAAAATCCGACGGCAAGTTTTAATTTAAAAAATAAATAAAATATTTTATTTGTTTTAGTAGTTATTTTTTTGTAGGTTGCCATCTTGACGGATTTTGCTGGATATGCTAACAGCATCTTGTGTAGTGAGCGTGAGTGTTCACTGAAAATTTTAACCAAATACGTCAAGCCGTTTGACTTGTGCTCGACGAACAAACTTTTGCATACAAAAAAACAAAATATTTGTTTACTTAATGGCGGTTCAAGTTACTACTTTCAAACTTTTATTACGTGCCAATATTCTTATTTTGGAAATAAATATAAAAAAAAATTTAAATCCGTCCATACATTTTAATAAAACAAATTAAAACTCGAGATTTTTCACTAATAAATTTTTTGTAGGTTGGCATCTTGACGGATTTTCTTGGTTATGTTAACAGCATCTACTTTAATAGTCCAGAGTGTTGACTTAAAATTTCAGCCAAATCCGTTAAGAAGTTTAACCTGTGCGCGAAGAACAAAAATATTAAAACTCGATATTTGTCACTAATTAATTTTTTGTAGGTTGGAATCTTGACGGATTTTCTTGTTTATGTTAACACCATCTAAACTTGTAGTCACAAGAGTTTATCTAAAATTTCAGCCAAATCCGTCAAGCCGTGTGACCTATGCGTGATGAACAAACTTTTGTGCACAATCAAAGACAAAGCGCCAATCGAGTTGAAATGTGAGATTCACTCTGCTTCGCTACGCTCATCTAATCATAACGTGTTTGGTACTAATCGATTCGTATTTAAAAACTGAATGAAAAATCATTTTCGTTTTTTCTGTAGGACAAACGGTGTAAAAGTTATAAGCCAAAACGTTCGGTGGCGTCGTGTGGCGGCGTCAGGTGGCGTCGCGGCGCCACTGACGCCGTCTGCAGCAATTACGCCGATGTAACCCTGGTCCAAAAACATTGTTATACATGCCTTTGCATAATCCCGTTTACCGCTATACTCTTCCACGAATAGCCTACGAGAGCCAAAAAAGTACATCTTGCGCTCCTACTATATGGGGTTTTATTTTATAATTAAAATTACTTCTTAGGATTCACCAAACGCTTAGTCCCAATTTTCTTCGAACAAGCATGGCGCAAGGTAGAAAATGTTGAAACTATGAACCTATCATGGTTACCAATCCTAGATTATTGTATTTTCTTTCTTTCCGACTATACTAAAAGAATAAATTGGCCAATGGTTAGAACATTTTTTCCAATTACATCCTTTTTAAAGTTTGCGGTTTGACAGGAGATTTTTCTCGATTTTTTCAACTCTTTTTTCAAAGACACCCACAAAACTAAAGTATTTGCAAAATAAAGGGGATGATTGGCATGCTTACAATAGGACCAATTTTCTTTAGTTCTGATTTTGCCGCGGCGTGGATGTTAGTTTGAGACGAACTTTAGCAAACCAAGCACTCTGCTCTCAATCTGTTCATTCATATAAACATGTTTACGTATCTCTTCTCTCACAGCTGATGGTATGCGAGCAAGTGAACTGTATAACCTTGATATATAGGGAAACAACTATCACTATCACCCAGCAGTAGTACCACAGACTGTCAAACAAGACAAGATGTTACCGTAAAGTATCTATCTATCTGGCCACTTTCTTACTCTTATCGGAAAAATCAAATTGCCAATTAGGGCAGCAAAAGTCTTTCGCATCATCTGTACAAACTGGTTTCCCTAGTGAACTGTAATATATAGTACAAGTACAGACATACACGTTTTTAGAAATTGTTTGTTTTCAATGTTTATTACACATAGTGGCAGTTTTTTTAGGAAACTAGAATTTGGCTTGGATACGTGGAGATTTGTACCAAAATGCATGAAGTGTGTGTTTTTTTTATACAAGTACAAGTACAGTATTGAAGTACTGTAGAGTACAGCCAAACTAACACATTGCGCCATTGATAATTCAACCATGGATTGTACCTACGGTACTGGATGTCTAGCTCTGTAGTAAGCGGTGATCGCATAAAGTGCAGTGAGATTTGCAATGCATTATGGGTGGCAGGCATTTTGTTCCTGGTTGTCAATGTCAAGGACAGCTGTTAATTGTTGTTTCGTTATTGTTTGAGTTAATTGTTACGCCTTGTAACATGTTTACAAATATCAAATCGTCGTGTTTTTGTTTTCTTTGGTGTTTGATTAAAGAAATACGATATTAAAATTAAGTTAAACAATAGGCCTAGGCCTAGGAGGCCCTATAGACCTAGGGCCTAGGCTTAGGAGGCCCTATAGGACTAGGCCCTAGGCCTAGGAGGCCCTATAGGCCTAAGCCTAGGAGGCCAAGGGCCTAGCACTTCAGTTGAAGTCTATGAGCCTACATTAATTTTGTATTTTTCAAAATTCGAGTGCAAAAATCTAAACGTTAAATACACATTACCCGTAGAATAATATTTGCTTGACGGTCGCGTGAAAAACCACCACCTGCGACCATAGAGAAATAACCGGGCTAGCGACTACGATGCTAATTTCGTCACCAGTTTTGACAGATCACAGCCTTGGATGAGTCAATAATAGATAATAGATGATCAATCAGAGTCAACCTCAAACTCATCTAGAAGGCTGTAATTTAGGGAACAAAATGGCGTCAGCCGCTCGTCGGCCGGATGTACCTCAATGAAACAGGAAGTTCCATTGAAGCTAGACCTCCTGATAAGATACAACTCCATGATTCAACAATCAAAGACCATTTCTAAAACTATCTAGGACCCTTTGTATGAGTATTATCACGGTCTCCTAGTCTTCAAGAACAACAATACACAACATAGTTTTTGAAATGGTCTATTATTAATAATTATTGACAGCTACTCTCCTCATAATAGTATATTTTCTTGCCACCAGAATACACCTAGTTTATTTTGAGTGGTCAATAAAAAAAAATTAAAGTAGGTCCATGAATTCTTGGTTTGGGTAGGTTTTATAACTTCGGAAATTGCACTGCCGCCAAATATAAACACCGACCAAAATTTACAGTATCTAATCAATCATTCGTCAACAACTTTACCCGGATTAAAAACGAAGAAACCGGATTAATTCAAATTGGGTTCGTAAGAACTGAACTCTGTTGACAAAACTTGTCTTATATTCAATTGAATTGAATTCAATTCAATTTTTATTGGCAGTAAACATATTATCAAATTACAATACAATCGTGTTATTAGTAATGGTATGATATAATATAAAATAGCTTAACATAGTCCATGATTACTGTTTGCATTTTGGTGCACACATAAGTCAGAAGACTTGGGCGTATGCACCTGATGCCTGTTTGCCATTACCTTAGAGCTAATCTAAGTCTGTGTACTAAATTTAATATTAATTAAATTCTATTTTAAATATTTTTATATTTTTATAATTTTATATATTAAACTAGTATAACTGTTCGCGGAGTATGATAAATGTACCCCTCACGGTAAATCATTTTTTTTAACCGAGTGGGTATTGACCATAAATACAAATTAATTTACATATTTATTTATTTATTTATTTATTGGTTTATTCAGGATTTAAATAAAGCTATACAGCCATTTTACATTAAACCTTCAAGTGTTACATTAACTTAATACATTTTTTTTTGGACTTAAAAAATGAACACCTTGAAAAATGTCCAACAAGCCAGATTTTCCTCAAGTTTTCTCTGTATTCGTCTGTCTTCATTACACGTCTAAACCACAATTAACCTAAAAGTGCGACATATCTTGTATATCATTACTCTTTGTGTCGTGGAAAAGGTCCCAACAGATCTGGGAAATACCGTGTCAACATTCCCACAGATCTCGCGCAGCGCAATGTCACCATGGAATACACAAAAGAGTTTCCCGCGTGGCCGAGACAAAAGGGAAAGTCCCCCTCTGTTCTCCCAGCACTGTTGGATTGACGACATCCATGCACGGCCTTCAGCAGGGACCCCATTCTTGTACACTTTATAACTTAACCCCGGTGTTGGTCAATAGCCAATCATGAGTCAGCAATTGAGATATAAATTCGGGCCAATCGAAGAAATAAATTGTTGATAAAATGAGACGAAATACAAAACCAAAACAAACCAAATCAGTCCAGTAACCTCAAAAGGTTGATAAATACTTGTTAAAGCAACATATTTATTAGATATGGTATCTTTAATGTGAACTATTAATACACATAAGTGTTCATAAAGTTTAACTAAAACATCAAATCTCGCCTGAATGAAGCAGATTAATTAAAAAATTTAAATGTGATATTATTAGTGAAAAAACTATCTATCGAACGGAGGCCACAAGACTCAGAGAACGCCTTGGTAAAAGTCTCTCACACCAAGAAGTAAGATAGTGTCAGGGGAGTCAGGACCGCCCACAATTAGTTTCCAACTTAACAAGTGCGAATCACTCTAACGTTTTCCCGATTATCTAGTACAATTTGATTAAAATAAGTAAATAAAAATTAATTCACATTTAGAGTCTACCCACTCAGTAACTAAACTGTGGGGGACTCTAATTTAAAGCGACTAAACCAACCATGTAGGCTCCGAACACCATCGACGAGTGAGCGATAACCAATCACAGATCTATATTATCTATATATCAACAAGGCTGATTCAGAACAACTTTAAATTTATTGAGTGCTTCGTTGCTAGGACGGCTCCAAAGGCACCGTTTACTTGTTCCTAAGACAAGAAGTAATGGAAAATATTAGTTTTATTATTGTGTCAGTGCGCGGGTGAAAGTGCTGCCTCCCGTGGTCACTATCAGATACTCAAGAAGAAAGAGGGAGATTGCAACAAGATCGTCAACAGTCTAGATTTATTGCACCTCGCGTTCAACGGGTTGCGCTATCTAAACGGGGTCGCATAGTTCGTAAAGTAAACGGTCAAACCTCTACTCTACCTTGTGTTGCGTGAGAAACGTGGAGAAATGTAGTGTTTTGAAACGCGGATTATAATTATACGCATGATTCACAAACACAATGTCGGTCTTGGTGTATTTCATTGAGAAAGAATTAATCGATTACTATACTGGCGACGCCGTAAGAATCAAGGTGTCCTCTATAAAATTCTGAGAAGAGACGGTCGCTCCACACGGTCTATTTCAACGGTATAGCCCGATACCTGTATTGTTATTGTCCACTGCATTGACTGCACCGACCGTGAATGGAATGCGACCCCATCACGTCTGACAACATGCGGACGATATTTGTTGAGGATGAGTTTGTGGTTATTTTAAGGTTGATATAAAAGTCTTCCAGTGGATATAAACTAGACTTTATTATAATTAAACACAGAAAGATCACTGAGCATGTTATTACATTTTTAGGCCACTGCACAGCACTGCCCCCACAACTTCTATAGCAGTGTTACCACACAGACACACTAAAATAAACTAATCGATATATCGTTGTTGTTGCTGTTGTTGTTGTTACTGTCACATTATTTTTCTATGATCATTACAGTTTCTCAACACCTTCTCCTAATGATTATAAACAATAAATTTCACTTAGAATTCTCATATTGAGCTACTCTACTACATACTACTTTATGATCATTAATCTTATTTAACAAGTGCATTTTTGTGTTTGAGGAATTTAACGTTATTCAATGCTTTAGTGAGAATATCTGCAATCATTTGTTCACTACACAAGTAATCAATTTTAAGCAATCCCTCTTTTACCTTTTCATTTATGAAGTGGAACCTTACATCGATATGTTTGCTTCTGCGATTGAATTGTCAATTTTTAATTATGGTCATAGCACTTTGATTGTCCATTTTTAAAGTAATACTCACTTCACTACTCATCACTACAATACTTGAGGCAGGAGAACGGGATGCAACTAGATTTAGGTTGGTAGTTGTCACACGCGTCACTACCCTATTACATAATCCGTGACGACAACACCTTGCAAGTTAACGTGACTGGACTGAACTTGAACAGTCTCCGGGTCGGACAGAAAGACAAACAGAAGTAAAAAAAATCCAACACGTCTTTCTCATGGGCCATGGGCCTGATTCTGGAGCGTTTCCGAGTTAAAGTCAACCAGCATGCGGAGTTAACGATTTAGTTACATGTTTTGCGATACTTTCTGAGAATCTGGGCCTGGATACACAAAGATGCCTAACTCTTAGTTGTTCTAAGTTAGGCAAATCCTAGCTAGGTAAATCATCTCTGGGTATTACTACACATTCACAAATAATAAATTATTAGTAAAATTGTTGATATATTACTATATTTTATATATATGACATTGCAGAACGACATATACTTGATTTATATCACTAAGATTTGCCTAAACTAGGACGTCTTAGCACCTTAGGCACCTTTGTGTATCTGGGCCCTTGAGTGTATATGTTATATCGTTTGGTACAATTATGTATATATGGTACAGAAAACAAATAATTGACCGTCATACTCGAAAATTGGGCACACCGGGCGGTCGTCTTTACCAACGAGTGCTGCCAAATTTACACAAATTTAGCACGCATTAAATTTAAGTTTTGTTCCTTCGACTAAATAAACTATTTAAACAAATGTGGATTAGTATTTATCCAGTACCATTGTCCACCTACTTGAAACAGGTCCACTCTTCGGTTGGTTACCTGGTACAGAGGGCGTGGCCTGTGGCGTGACTATTGTGCACTCTACTCAGCGGAAGACTATCTCTTTACGAACGTGCGGCAGAACGCCAGGAATCTGTTGATTCTCTTTGAAACAGGGTGCATGAAAGGGGGCGGTAGATAAGGATCTGATGTCGGTACGAGACCAGTTACGTTGGTAACTACGATAGTAATTGTGTGGATTCAATTCCATTACTACTTGGCTTAGGAATAAGTAAACGGTAACTTTGGAGCCGTCCTAGCAACGAAGCACTCAATAAATTCAAAGTTGTTCTGAGTCGGCCTTGTTGATTCTGACATTTGTCCGCAGGTGTTCGCACTGTCCAATCACTGATTCATATGTTTCGTATTTGAAATAACGATCTTTGATTGGTTATCGCTCACTCGTCGATGGTGTTCGAAGCCTACAGGGTTGGTTTAGTCGCTTTAAATTAAAAGTCCCCCACTGCAAATCAGTTTAGTTACTGAGTGGGTAGACTCTAAATGTGAATGTATTTATTTTATTTTATTTATGTCGGTATGAGACCAGTTACGTTGGAACTAGGATACAGTAATTGTTTGATTGTGTCGTGATCGCAGCAATCATCTTCGTGACTATCACATTCACATGATCACATCACACAGCAGCAAAGCCAATCAACACTATAGATGACAACAATAAAACACCGCAACACCAATAACGACAAGATTGCAAACCTATTATTAATACAGTGAGCTGTATAATACATTGACACGACAGCAGGCACGACTCAACCAACACTTACTTCCGTATTACTTACAACAAGTAAAGTGAGCCGATATTAACATTATCGGCGTCATTGCTCATCAATCACTCTTCCAATTCATAGGTTGCACGTACGTCACATCTTTGCGCGTGGCGGCCACATTTGTGATCAAACTTTGACGTTGCCATGGAGAAACAATTGAAGGCTGTTGTGGTAGAACACAGACAATTCTTATTCCTTTACAATTCAGCCTGTTTTTATGATAAAATTGATGTGTGTTTTTTTTTTAAATTTTGTATTAATTACACACTTAACTTTTTACATTCCAAATTAGGCTTGTTTATTAAATTTGAATAATATCCGCCAATAATCTAGGATTGGTCCTCATCAATTGTGTCGCAATCATGGCCGCTGTGACGTCACGTGGGAACTATGAATATAGATAAGAAATTATAACTGTATGGAACACCTTAGGGCTGGGAGAAAACGTTTAATTTTGTAAACGTTTATTTTCCCAATTGTTTCGCGTTTAAATGTCACCCCTACTGTTCACAAAATGACAAAACAAAAAAGCTGTAATGTTCGTTGAAAAAAATGTTCAACGAAATAACACGGTTGATTTATTATAATATTCATTGTTGACTATATTCTCCACCTTTGTGTTCAACTGTACACAGTCATTTTGACTCCACACACTAAGCTGTGCCTCGTCGGCTCGTCAAAGAGCTGTGACCGGAAAAATCTGCGAGTTTGGGTTTTGGGTGGGGGTGGCGGGGTAGGGAGATTGAGCAGGCGGGGTATAAGTCACGGTAAACGTGCATGCATATTTGTACACGTATATTTTCGCGCTAGCGTTTACGGAACGTTTCTGCCGGCGATCTATATTTTTTTAGCCTTGTACCTCATTGTATGCTTATCCTTTATTCATTTCAGCGAACTATAATTAAAAAAAAGTCGAACAGCATTGAGTGTACCAGGTGTATTGGAATATCTTTACGCATAGGCCATCATTAGTAATACCCTCCGTTACACGTTGCGAACAAAGAAAAGGTTAAGCTACGTTCTTCTAAAGTTATATTGGGTTAGATTAGGTTAGGTTAGGTTAGGATAAGTTAGGTTAGGTTCGCAACGTGTAACGCAATCTGAGTATTAATATTCCAAAAGAAAAGATATTCTGTTACACCGGTACCTAACTTAATATGGGGGGGCCAGGCCTACACATGTGACACAGGCGCCTACAAATCTCGCAACACCGCTGCTTAGGATTCAATCGGTTTCAGTATGAATATATGAATGAGAATGTAAGTGTCAATGCTAATAACATGGTAGTTGGGTATGACTGCAAGGTATGTATGTGTATAATCAACAAGTATAATGTATTGGCGCGCTTTACAGTTTCAAGTAGGCGGTGAACCTATACTGAGTGCTTTGGTGAATGTCAAGCAAGGAGTATAGGCACCGTGTGTTAGTACATACAGCGCTATATGTGGCCAAATTTAGCAACAAACTGCTGAAGATTTCATTCCGCGGTTGAAAATAGTGCTGGATATTATTGTGATATATCTTGTTTTTGTTTGGTGTTTGTTTTGTTTTTTATTGTTGATGTGTATTTATTTTGTATTGTTGTTTTGTTTTGTGCTTTTGTTTTGGCTTTTATTGTCTTGTTTTGTTTGTGTTTGTTGTGTGTTATTTGTTGTTTTTACGTCTAAAACGTGTCCTGATTAAAATGGTGGCTTGCCTTTTTAAGATTTACTGATGGGATTCATAATCTGCACGAAAATTTTAAAACCAGTATTTAATTAAACAATTTTCACAATTTCCCTTTATTGACGTAGGAAGAACGACGCTGCTTCAGCAGGTTGTTGCGCGACTTTGCCACTTGGAGCGCTTCATTCGTTTTCACTAGCGCCATCAGTGGCCAATCTCGGTGCCTTCCGAATTCAACGCAGTTCCACACTGATTCCAATGAGCAAGGCAAGGTATGTAGGTATATACTCAACAAGTATAATGTATTGGCGCGCTGTACAGTTTCAAGTAGGCGGTGAACCTATACTGAGTGCTCTGGTGAATGTCAAGCAAGGACGCTATACCCGAATACAACACCATTCAACGCAGTTCCACACTGATTCCAATGAGCAAGGCAAGGTATGTAGGTATATACTCAACAAGTAATGTATTGGCGCGCTGTACAGTTTCAAGTAGGCGGTGAACCTATACTGAGTGCTTTGGTGAATGTCAAGCAAGGACGCTATACCCGAATACAACACCATTCAACGCAGTTCCACACTGATTCCAATGAGCAAGGCAAGGTATGTAGGTATATAATCAACAGGTAATGTATTGGCGCGCTGTACAGTTTCAAGTAGTAGTAGTAGTAGTAGTAGTATTCTTTATTAGCAACGGGGCTACTGCCCCACAAGTGCAATATAATACAATACAATAAATTGAAAAACATAAGTCAGTAAGTCAAAGACTCACAGTTAATACATCATTATAAATACATATTAATAATACATAAATAAAACATAATATGAGTAGAAAGACAACAAAGGGCATTGGAACCATTTTCGGACACTAATCTCAAGACGCACGCAGGTAACTGGTACACACAATACATAATGGTAGAAACATGACAATAATGTACGTACAGACAATGTACGTACTCACACGTACAGACACACAAGCAGGCACACATATACACACACATATACACAAGTAGACGCACGCAGGTAACTGTTACACACAATACATAATGGTAGAAACATGACAATAATGTAGCAACAACAGTACCCTCAGCACTCAAAGTGTGCATGCCGGTTGTAACAGCTTATTGTTTACCATACACTTCAATCTATGTTCAGAAACACAGCCGATGTCCAAATCTGAAATAATAGCTAGGACATTTGGTTGAACGATGTTTGGATCCGATGTTTGGCGGTGAACCTATACTGAGTGCTCTGGTGAATGTCAAGCAAGGACGCTATACCCGAATACAACACCATTCAACGCAGTTCCACACTGATTCCAATGAGCAAGGCAAGGTATGTAGGTATATAATCAACAAGTAATGTATTGGCGCGCTATACAGCTTCGAGTAGGCGGTGAACCTATACTGAGTGCTTTGGTGAATGTCAAGCAAGGACGTTATACCCGAATACAACACCATTCAACGCAGTTCCACACTGATTCCAATGAGCAAGGCAAGGTATGTAGGTATATACTCAACAAGTATAATGTATTGGCGCGCTGTACAGTTTCAAGTAGGCGGTGAACCTATACTGAGTGCTTTGGTGAATGTAGGGAATGCAAGTGCGCCAAAAAGTAACTACTTCCGGTTCAAACTCATATTTTAGGTCCATAAGATTAGCATGGGCGCTGAAGTTTGAACGTGTATGCCATCTTTCCTGTTCAAACAGTTAGTTTCAAAGTTATGCCGTTGTGAACACTGATTGTTCATAATATACTCTAAATTTTTGTGAATTTAAAAGTGTGACACTTTTTAAATTATTTGGTGTTATCGAAACTTCTGCAAACCAAGGCGGCGTTGCCACATAGTGCACTTCACAGCCTTGTCCGTGACAAGATCAAGTAGCAATAAAAGGCTGCGGACCGGGATTTATTCAACATGGAGGACCCGTGCTTCTTCAGATTTAAAATAATTAATTGAAACATTTAGTACACGTGTGTTCCAAATTGAAGGCTAAATTTATACATAAATACTTAGCAAAAACGTATTACAATCATTTCCCGTTTGAAATACTTTTAATTTCCCGCGAAGTTATAGGTTAGGTTAGCCCCGCCTACCGCAGGCGGCAGGCTTCTTGAAAATGTCAACAGCAGACAGCTGACACTTCGAGGTCTCACGTTTGGTTGCAGTTTGGATCGAGCAAGTAATTGAGGGGCAACGAAGAGTGTTCCGATAATAGCTGGATCTTTCAAACTACTCTAACCATAAGCTTTTACGAAATTATTACTTTCCATTCACAAAGTGTATGCCAAACTCGAGGTTGGTTAGGTTAGCCCTAGGACCCTAGTCATCTGCTCGTAGGCCTAGGCCTACCTGCCCGTGGTTCGATTTGTCCTTGGTGTCACATTCCGTCAGGAAGACAAGTGTGTTTATGCGCTATATTGGCATCTGTCGAAAATTAGCTGGGAAGTGTCAATTGAAGAGGTTTTGAGAAGCCGTGGACACATTGCTCTGCAGGCCTCCCTAGGGCCTACCCTTTCGAAGTGCTAAGCCTAAGGCTAGGCCTAGCCTCATAGACAAACAAGGTAAGTTGGAGAACAGACTCATTAACTTAACATAATTGGTTCTAGATTAATTCAGGCACCTAGGCATAGGCCTAGGTCAACTGAGCTAGGTCTAAGCTACCGGTGGGCCTACATCATTGTCCGCAGGCCTAGGCTAACCTCTAGGTCTAGGCCTAGCGTAGCCTAGATAATTCCAATTGTAAGGCCTAGAACCCATAGCTTAGGCCTACCTTAGGCGTAGGGCTCGGACCTTAGGCGCCAGACATGCGTAACGACTGTTCAATTATGACAATTGACAGTTGCTTATATGCCCAAGCTGTATCCTTGATGTTAATTGGCTGACTAACGAAGTATCTTTTGTATTTTCAGATTTAGCTATGCTTTGTGCCAGTTCCCCAATGCCATTGGGTGCATTGATGAAATACACATTGGATTAAAAGACCGGCCGAGAACAGGGTGGATATAATTAGCAAATTGTGTAAGTACGCATTTCATCGCACATATTCCAGCAACCCCAACTAGTCTACCGGTAACGAATGGTAGGCCTACCATGTACAGTGGCCTCCAAGGTATAATGTCACAGCATCAATACGTTTGGCAGCAAAGCCACCTTAGCCCTACATAAGTTTCAGCTACTGTTGCCTCTTAGGTTTGTAAAATTTAATCATTTCATGTTACGATTATTCACTTGGTAGGGTCACAGTAGGGTCAGTGTTAAGGAAGAGGAACATGATGCTTAAATGTTGGTGGTTTGAGTGTAGGACAGTGAAAATCTAGTTAAAAAGTATGATTTGATACACGTAGTAAACTATAAAACTGTTGTAGGCTACCTTCACATAAAACGTAGGTTCAAGGCTAAAGAATGGCAAGAACATATTTTACGCAGTCCCCAAAATAATGTATTCTCCTATTCTTTCCAATTATTTTTGTCTGCACTGAGTTTAGTGTCCACAAGAGCTAAATTATCTGTAAATATTAGATTTTTTTGGAACAAATTAGAAAATAGAAACAATTATTAGCGACACCTCACATCAGTCACATGTCGATACACCAGGGTTGGATGAATCGATTAATGAATGTGTAGGCCTATATGCCTTATTCCCACCCACAAAATGTACCTATATGCATACATGATCTTAGGTAAGCACACAGTATTGATAATTAACCTGTTTCAGAACGGTTTATGAGAACAACTGGTACAGACTACTGTAAAAGAGTTATTGGTACAAAAGCTTTATGTAAAACATTCCCAAACAATGTTTTATGTTGATTTTATTCTAAATCTTTTTAAAAATTACTTAATTTATTTACTTATTTGTTAAATGATCATTTTATTATTTTCCATTACAAAGCTTTGTTATTTGTTTATTTATTTTATTGTTTAAATAAATAAATAGGTAGGTAATTTATTTTCACTCCTTGCTGTAGAGGTGATACCTAGCAACAAGTATTAAAAAGTAAAAAAATACCAGCAGCAAATTTTACTTTAAAATTACTTAATATTATATTTATTGAGTTGGTTTGAATAGGCAATTGTTTTTCAAGCACCTGATACCTATTAGTGAGGGGACACACTTTTGCAATAGAATTTTTAAAATTTCTTCAAATATTGCCAATAATTTTCATCTTGTAGCTGCATATTGTCTAAAATTATTTCAAATTGATATTGTTTCAGGTGTGGAGAGGAACTTAACCCCACGACTGGCGCTTACTGTACCACCACCACCACCACCACCACCACCACCACCACCATGGACCAGGACCAGTAGCACACAGCATCCATGATCGGGGCCAAACAAACAGAGCTAGAGGTGCAACAGCAGCAGCTTCATCTCATTGTCAATCGATTTACGTGGGTGTGATTTAATTCGTGGCAATATAACAGCAAACGTTGGGTGAAAAGTGCTTGAGTGTTTTGTATAATATTCTTGTCTATCTTTTGTAGATGACTTGAATCACACAGGTACAGTTAAAATTGTTCCTCGTAAAGTGTTATTGTTGGGGTATTGTTAGGATGGAGGAAGTACTAGTGTTCAATAATCAATATAATGCATTTTATATCCAAAATAAGTAAATCTAAATGTTAATATAATTAATTCACACTAGCTGAAGCTGAATAGCTGAAGGTAGACTATCGGTTGGTACATTTTCTGTTCTTTTAAAACATAGGCCTACTCTACAACAAGGTCAGACGACTCAATACTTTTACTCGCCTAAATAAGAAAATCAAACCTACCCTGGATCTATTCAACTCAGAACCGAACTCTAATGGGTAAGGCCTAGGATTGATTCTTATGGTAACTTTTTTTCATAAAAAAGGCCATACTTTTATTGCAAGCCCCAATTCAATACAGTTTTAATTCTTTGATGTTGCTTCCTCTTTTTGGTGGATTATTTAACTTTTTTTATAAGAAAACATACCTGGACAAGTGATACTATGGTTGCAGTGATACAGATAGGCTATGTTTTAGTAAATAACATAGTGCCACAGGTACATACCATGTTGGATGTATGTTACTGTATGTTGTGTATTGTATAGTAACTTGATACTGTACGTAAAAATGAAAACGTGCTATAATAAATATTTCTACTACTAGATTGCTTAAATTATTATGTCTAAATATCTGTTATATTATGTTGTTGAGGACATAGGCCCCTACTACATTTTTTCCCAACCAAGGTTAAAGAATATTTGTGGCCCTTGGAATTATTTGGAACAAAAAATGACAGCACATCATGGAGGCCTATAGGCCTAGGTAAGTAGAAGTCTGAGCATAATGTCCTAAAATATAATAACAATAAGTTATAACGCCTAGTATTGGCCCTAACCATTATAGGGCTACATTATTCAGGTTTATCACAACCTTTAGCTCTTGACTTTTCAACCACTAGCTAGCTGACAGATGACATTGCCTGTGTGTTGCAAGAAGCACCTAATTTAGTTATTTTATTTAAACTTTAATTTAAATGCATTTTCTACTGAGGCTCCGATTTTAGACAGTCATATTTATTCAACAATATTATTTTTAGACAAATTCATCAATAAAAACAAAGGCTAACAGATAGCTACGGACGACCTACCCTTGTCTGTCTGCATATTATCGTACTCTAAAGGCATAGGGAACACATATTACTCTTAGTAATCTCTTAGTAATGTTTTCAGTGTCATTGTCTCTTGATATCGGTTATAGGTGTTCATAAATAATATTACAAGCTAAATCAGTCGAACACGAGCGTCAGATAAAACGCCGCTATATTTCCCTCACGTGAAATTAACTTCTGTCAAACATCTGTCAAACACGAAACGGCAATAAAGACAACTGACCATCAACTGACGAAGAAACACGTCAAGTATCCTAGCAACACACAGAATGTCAGTGCGAAGTAAACATTGCGAACGCCACCTATATGTGCCGTGAAGGCTGTGCGATACGCTTGGCAACATCGTACAGCCATCGCCTGCCCGTCTTCGTACATTGTTGTCTAACTTCGTGGTAGCGCGAGCTTCAGCATAGCTCGGCTGGCTCAATTTGCGTAGATGTTGCAAGCAGCATTATGTAGACATTCGGATAACTTGCTACTGTTTAAATTGTATCAAATACTGGATCTTACAAAAATTATCATAAAGAAACAAATAATTCACGGTTAATCCGATACCCTTATTATTGGGTAATATAACATAGGGAATAAATGGGAGCATATTCTAGGCCAACATTTCTATTTTACATGTTATTTTCCTATCCCGTGAAAACAAGCTTGAACCGGAAGTAGTTACTTTTTGGCGCACTTGCATTCCCTATACAAAGCCATTCAACGCAGTTCCACACTGATTCCAATGAGCAAGGCAAGGTATGTAGGTATATAATCAACAAGTAATGTATTGGCGCGCTTTACAGTTTCAAGTAGGCGGTGAACCTATACTGAGTGCTCTGGTGAATGTCAAGCAAGGACGTTATAACCGAATACAACACCATTCAACGCAGTTCCACACTGATTCCAATGAGCAAGGCAAGGTATGTAGGTATATAATCAACAAGTAATGTATTGGCGCGCTTTACAGTTTCAAGTAGGCGGTGAACCTATACTGAGTGCTCTGGTGAATGTCAAGCAAGGACGTTATACTCGAATACAACACCGATCAACGCAGTTCCACATTGATTCCAATGAGCAAGGCAAGGTATGTAGGTATATAATCAACAAGTAATGTATTGGCGCGCTTTACAGTTTCAAGTAGGCGGTGAACCTATACTGAGTGCTCTGGTGAATGTCAAGCAAGGACGTTACACCCGAATACAACACCATTCAACACAGTTCCACACTGATTCCAATGAGCAAGGCAAGGTATGTAGGTATATAATCAACAAGTAATGTATTGGCGCGCTTTACAGTTTCAAGTAGGCGGTGAACCTATACTGAGTGCTCTGGTGAATGTCAAGCAAGGACGTTACACCCGAATACAACACCATTCAACACAGTTCCACACTGATTCCAATGAGCAAGGCAAGGTATGTAGGTATATAATCAACAAGTAATGTATTGGCGCGCTTTACAGTTTCAAGTAGGCGGTGAACCTATACTGAGTGCTCTGGTGAATGTCAAGCAAGGACGTTATACTCGAATACAACACCATTCAACGCAGTTCCACATTGATTCCAATGAGCAAGGCAAGGTATGTAGGTATATAATCAACAAATAATGTATTGGCGCGCTATACAGCTTCGAGTAGGCGGTGAACCTATACTGAGTGCTTTGGTGAATGTCAAGCAAGGACGTTATACTCGAATACAACACCATTCAACGCAGTTCCACACTGATTCCAATGAGCAAGGCAAGGTATGTAGGTATATAATCAACAAGTAATGTATTGGCGCGCTATACAGTTTCAAGTAGGCGGTGAACCTATACTGAGTGCTCTGGTGAATGTCAAGCAAGGACGCTATACCCGAATACAACACCATTCAACGCAGTTCCACACTGATTCCAATGAGCAAGGCAAGGTATGTAGGTATATAATCAACAAGTAATGTATTGGCGCGCTTTACAGTTTCAAGTAGGCGGTGAACCTATACTGAGTGCTCTGGTGAATGTCAAGCAAGGACGTTACACCCGAATACAACACCATTCAACACAGTTCCACACTGATTCCAATGAGCAAGGCAAGGTATGTAGGTATATAATCAACAAGTAATGTATTGGCGCGCTTTACAGTTTCAAGTAGGCGGTGAACCTATACTGAGTGCTCTGGTGAATGTCAAGCAAGGACGCTATACCCGAATACAACACCATTCAACGCAGTTCCACACTGATTCCAATGAGCAAGGCAAGGTATGTAGGTATATAATCAACAAGTAATGTATTGGCGCGCTTTACAGTTTCAAGTAGGCGGTGAACCTATACTGAGTGCTCTGGTGAATGTCAAGCAAGGACGTTATACTCGAATACAACACCATTCAACGCAGTTCCACATTGATTCCAATGAGCAAGGCAAGGTATGTAGGTATATAATCAACAAGTAATGTATTGGCGCGCTTTACAGTTTCAAGTAGGCGGTGAACCTATACTGAGTGCTTTGGTGAATGTCAAGCAAGGACGTTATACTCGAATACAACACCATTCATGCAACACAGTTCCACACTGATTGCAAGGCAAGGTATGTAGGTATATAATCAACAAGTAATGTTTTGGCGCGCTTTACAGTTTCAAGTAGGCGGTGAACCTATACTGAGTGCTCTGGTGAATGTCAAGCAAGGACGTTATACTCGAATACAACACCATTCAACGCAGTTCCACATTGATTCCAATGAGCAAGGCAAGGTATGTAGGTATATAATCAACAAGTAATGTATTGGCGCGCTATACAGCTTCGAGTAGGCGGTGAACCTTTACTGAGTGCTTTGGTGAATGTCAAGCAAGGACGCTATACCCGAATACAACACCATTCAACGCAGTTCCACACTGATTCCAATGAGCAAGGCAAGGTATGTAGGTATATAATCAACAAGTAATGTATTGGCGCGCTATACAGCTTCGAGTAGGCGGTGAACCTATACTGAGTGCTTTGGTGAATGTCAAGCAAGGACGTTATACTCGAATACAACACCATTCAACGCAGTTCCAAATTGATTCCAATGAGCAAGGCAAGGGAAGGTATGTAGGTATATAATCAACAAGTAATGTATTGGCGCGCTGTACAGCTTCGAGTAGGCGGTGAACCTATACTGAGTGCTCTGGTGAATGTCAAGCAAGGACGTTATAACCGAATACAACACCATTCAACGCAGTTCCACATTGATTCCAATGAGCAAGGCAAGGTATGTAGGTATATAATCAACAAGTAATGTATTGGCGCGCTTTACAGTTTCAAGTAGGCGGTGAACCTATACTGAGTGCTCTGGTGAATGTCAAGCAAGGACGCTATACCCGAATACAACACCATTCAACGCAGTTCCACACTGATTCCAATGAGCAAGGCAAGGTATGTAGGTATATAATCAACAAGTAATGTATTGGCGCGCTATACAGCTTCGAGTAGGCGGTGAACCTATACTGAGTGCTTTGGTGAATGTCAAGCAAGGACGTTATACTCGAATACAACACCTTTCAACACAGTTCCACACTGATTCCAATGAGCAAGGCAAGGTATGTAGGTATATAATCAACAAGTAATGTATTGGCGCGCTATACAGCTTCGAGTAGGCGGTGAACCTATACTGAGTGCTTTGGTGAATGTCAAGCAAGGACGCTATACCCGAATACAACACCTTTCAACACAGTTCCACACTGATTCCAATGAGCAAGGCAAGGTATGTAGGTATATAATCAACAAGTAATGTATTGGCGCGCTATACAGCTTCGAGTAGGCGGTGAACCTATACTGAGTGCTTTGGTGAATGTCAAGCAAGGACGTTATACTCGAATACAACACCATTCAACGCAGTTCCACACTGATTCCAATGAGCAAGGCAAGGCAAGGTATGTAGGTATATAACCAACAAGTAATGTATTGGCGCGCTATACAGCTTCGAGTAGGCGGTGAACCTATGCTGAGTGCTCTGGTGAATGTCAAGCAAGGACGTTATAACCGAATACAACACCATTCAACGCAGTTCCACATAGATTCCAATGAGCAAGGCAAGGTATGTAGGTATATAATCAACAAGTAATGTATTGGCGCACTGTACAGTTTCGAGTAGGCGGTGAACCTATACTGAGTGCTCTGGTGAATGTCAAGCAAGGACGTTATAACCGAATACAACACCATTCAACGCAGTTCCACACTGATTCCAATGAGCAAGGCAAGGTATGTAGGTATATAATCAACAAGTAATGTATTGGCGCGCTATACAGCTTCGAGTAGGCGGTGAACCTATACTGAGTGCTCTGGTGAATGTCAAGCATGGACGTTATAACCGAATACAACACCATTCAACGCAGTTCCACATAGATTCCAATGAGCAAGGCAAGGTATGTAGGTATATAATCAACAAGTAATGTATTGGCGCGCTTTACAGTTTCAAGTAGGCGGTGAACCTATACTGAGTGCTCTGGTGAATGTCAAGCATGGACGTTATAACCGAATACAACACCATTCAACGCAGTTCCACATAGATTCCAATGAGCAAGGCAAGGTATGTAGGTATATAATCAACAAGTAATGTATTGGCGCGCTTTACAGTTTCAAGTAGGCGGTGAACCTATACTGAGTGCTTTGGTGAATGTCAAGCAAGGACGTTATACTCGAATACAACACCATTCAACGCAGTTCCACACTGATTCCAATGAGCAAGGCAAGGTATGTAGGTATATAATCAACAAGTAATGTATTGGCGCGCTTTACAGTTTCAAGTAGGCGGTGAACCTATACTGAGTGCTCTGGTGAATGTCAAGCATGGACGTTATAACCGAATACAACACCATTCAACGCAGTTCCACATAGATTCCAATGAGCAAGGCAAGGTATGTAGGTATATAATCAACAAGTAATGTATTGGCGCGCTTTACAGTTTCAAGTAGGCGGTGAACCTATACTGAGTGCTTTGGTGAATGTCAAGCAAGGACGTTATACTCGAATACAACACCATTCAACGCAGTTCCACATTGATTCCAATGAGCAAGGCAAGGTATGTAGGTATATAATCAGCAAGTAATGTATTGGCGCGCTTTACAGTTTCAAGTAGGCGGTGACCCTATACTGAGTGCTCTGGTGAATGTCAAGCAAGGACGTTATACTCGAATACAAGACCGATCAACGCAGTTCCACACTGATTCCAATGAGCAAGGCAAGGTATGTAGGTATATAATCAACAAGTAATGTATTGGCGCGCTTTACAGTTTCAAGTAGGCGGTGAACCTATACTGAGTGCTTTGGTGAATGTCAAGCAAGGACGTTATACCAGACTTCAACACCATTCAACACAGTTCCACACTGATTCCAATGAGAAAGATGTTAGCCAACCTATTTGTGCTAGAAATGATCGTTGGCTCTTGAAGGTCAACAAAGAGTCATCGTGGGTTTTATTTGACACGAGTGGATTAACCAATAGACTATTTTCAAAATTATTGATCTAGGACATTTAGACCTCTAAATCTTCAAGTACAACAATGCATAATAATGGAAAATGAACCTTGCAAAATTATTGATCTAGGACCGTTAGACTGACTTCATCGAGGTCCTCTAAATCTTCAATGACAACAATACATATAACAATGAAAAATGAACCTTACCATAACATTTGAAAACTAGTTTTAACTGTTGTGCATTGTTGTCATTGAAGATTTAGAGGACTGTGATTAACTCAGTCTAAGGGTGCTAGATAAATTTTGAAAATGGGCTATAGGAGTTAATTTGAAACTGTGTTTAGTGTTAGTTAGATTCTGGAATTCGATACATAAATTTAAAAAAAACAAACATCGATTCTACACTCTCACACTCTAGACTTAAACAGGAGTTAACTTATACGTTTAGAACCTACGCCCCCAGGCCCCACTGAGTGAGCCCTCGCGGTCGGTTAGTTGAAGAAAAGAAGAAGAAGCGAAGAGTTGTGTGCAACGTGCGTAGAAGCCCAACCAACAACAAGTAGTTTACAGAGTGGTTTATTATAATTCACCAGTTGCATTTAAAACTGTGTGTAAGTTATTTATATCCGCTATCTGAGCCGGTTTGTGCAGACAACATTGCGTCACCGGCCAAGGAAGGCGAAAAGCGAAGTTGCGCCTCCAGCAATCAGCAAGCTACGGTACCTTACAACCGTGCATCCATCTCTCCAACTCAATATACCAATATATAGAGGTGGCTCAGCGGTGAGACGCGAGACTCTAATTCGGGAGGTCGGCGGTTCGATTCTGGCCACCGGCAGTCCTGACTGAAGGTTTTTCTCGAGGTTTTCTTCAGTCGTAAAGGCGAATGCTGGGATTGAGTCCTTTACTAATAGCCCTCGGACATTCCTTCCCAACTATCCAAACACCCTAATAACCTAGTTAGTCACCTGAAGAGGGGCACATCAGGTAAAGCTGGTGTGCACCCTATAACGGGTATACCTACGAATTTTATCACATTATGTAAGCATGGCACAAGCACCAAACATGCGGAACTCCCGAATCGGTCTATTAAAATTGCTTTTAAATGTGTTTAAATTGTCCCAAATGTAAATAAAAATAAGTCAGCCTGTAGAGAATTTAGTGTTATTTCTTATTAACGTTTCTTTGTTCCAATCAATATTTCCGTTTTTCAGATGGTCTCAATTACCTTGCGCAATGTGATGTTGCTGCACACCTTATGCACCTAATTAAGAACAAGTGCAAAACAGAAATATTTATTGGAATAAAAAACCATTCACAAAGAACAGCATTTAATTCTCTAAAGAATGAAATATTTTGATTTTCTTTCCGGACAATCTAAAACCATTTAAAAGTAACCTTAACAGGTGAACATACAGATGTCAAACGTCATCGCATAAGCAAAGGTGTGCAGTGCATTCCATATAAAAGATATTAAACTTCACAAATACATCGCTTAGTTGGCATGCCTTCGTTTTTCCAACGCAGGCATGGGAATTATTAAGCAAAAAGTTGGAGTTGAATCAACTTTTCGCGTCATGAAACGTACTCTAATTTTCCTAATTTCAATGTGCATGGTTACATGTAAATTCAATATGGCCAACTCGCTAATTTCTGGAAGTTACGTACGCTAAGTGGATGTAGACGGGCCTTAACTCTTTAAAGTCGATCGATGAAGTGAACTACCCATTCAATACAACAACTAAACTATTCAAATTAAATGGACATGAAAAAATACTTTTTGCTATTCTAAACTATGAATTTCAAGAATTATTACATGTGAGTAGCATTTAATAATGAACGTCTTGAAATTATATATTTTTTTTTATTAATAAAGTATATTTATAGTTTCCAATTTGAGTAGATTTGAGGTAAAATTGACACACCAGCGCAAATATCTCGAAAACGGATCGCGTTCAATCATCTTTTTCAAACGTATTCATGTTAGTCATGAAGTTATCTACATTTAGGACGAAAATTTTTTTGAAGGTGCTACGCAAAGTTATACGGTTGAAAGTGTAGGTTTTTTGTTCAGTTACAATGTATAACATAGGGAATTCCAACGCATTTCAACACTCAATAAATAGAAAACTAATAGCGGTAGGTGCATATTTTTGTCTACAATATTCACAAGCTTAATCTCAACTTGCAGCACATACAATTTGAATGATTTATATTACATGTGCAGTTATCATCGATCGACTTTAATTCTTTTCTTCACACAAGATTCTGCAGAACATTTTACATACAGTTCCAACATTCATAAATAAATAAAAAAAAAAAAAAATGAATCCACATTTAGCTGATTTTCAGTGGGGCACTTTAATTTAAAGCGACTAAACCAACCCTGTAGGCTCCGAACACCATCGACGAGTGAGCGATAACCAATCAAAGATCGATATTTCAAATACGTAACATGTGAATCAGTGATTGATACACCGCTATTGTTTTCCTCTTCTCTGATTGGCTGACGATGACAGAAGACTCAGTTTCACAATGTGTGCACACGACATTGACGCTTCGCTATTTAGCTACTCCTATGCCGCGACTACATAAAAGTCAAGGTCCATTTTATATTTGGAAGCTCCAAGGCCTTTTAACGCTAAATAAATAATATTTTCATTGCCGGTATAACAGTTCCTACTAAAGTGTTGCCCCAAATGGGGTTTAACCGCAGAACTTCCATTAAACGTGATGTGTTTATCAATTATTGTAACATACGTCACATGACCTTGAAGTAGAATACCACGTAAACAATAAACAACAACAATAAACAACAACATTCATTGCACACCACGTTGGGAAGAAACTGTGTAAATAAACATAAGTGCAGCGTTTGTTATTTTTAAACAAACTACTGTAGCAGGACGTCTGTTGAACGAAATTCATTCAAATTATTTACTAAACAGACTTTGATGATAAGTGTTCGCGCCATTTATTCGTCGCTGGTAATATGTATGTTTTCGGTGTTGGTATACCTGCCTATTATTTTCATATGTTTCGATTTGGGCCAATCACGTAATCTCTTACTGTTTTCCCGTTTAGAGCCCGTTTGCTTATCTCTTATCTCGTCAGTATCGTTCGAGCTTCGAACTCGTAAAGTTCAGTTAGTATCGTTCAAGTCTCGACCTCGTCCAGTCAAGTTGTTTTGCTCTCTCGTTATTCTCTCGTGCGTTCCCGGACTACATTGACAACTTCTACGCTGCATGTCCTGGGTTCGATCGCCTTCCAGGCATTTTCATCTTTCCTTCTTTTCTCTTCTAAACTCGAGTTTCCTTCTTCTATCTCTTTTTCACGACGGCCACTTTCCGCCCGTCGCTGTCATCTACGTTTCGTCACCTTTCAAACATCATTGGGGTAAGTTTCTACATCAAAATATACAGTCCACTAAAAAACTCCTCGGAGTGAGCATCCCGGCTCAAACATATGGTCCTCGCGGAGCCGAATTGTCCGGTAATTTTCCGCATTTTTCTCGAAGATTTTCTCAATCAAGGTCACTCCATAGTTGGTCGCACAATACACACGTCATTGAGTGTTGTGTGTTTCCGCTCTCGTATTCAATTGATTGTGCTGTTCAGTGTGTGTCTCTTACGTACGTCGTACATCCCTTGTATTTCTAACATTGTCTTTTGCATTTCCGATCATAATGGTCGATATTACTGCAGAACTAAACAAGTTAGTTGCTCGACGCGAGTTCATATTCGCGTCCGCCCAACGAACGTACACTGCGTTCGAAAAAATAAAACCTGAACAAGTTGAGTCACATAGGCCTCGGTTCGATGAATTATCTGTTCTGAAATCGGATTTTCAAGAAATTCAAATGTCCATTGCCGATCTCAACACTCAAGTAGTTCTTCCTGCCAAGCCGATCGAAATAGACAAAGTTCAGGAGAGTTTTGAAACGTTGTTTTACGCTGCCAAATCTCGGTTTCTCACGGCTGATAAATTAAATCAGCGTCCTGCTGTGACTCAACCTGGGTCTCTACCCGCTTCAGTAAAACCATCCATTGCATTGCCTGTCATAGATCTTCCCAAGTTCAAAGGTGACATTTGTAAATGGCCCGAGTTCTATGCTCTATTCAAGTCTCTTATTGATGATAACAAGTCATTAAGTAATGTTCAAAAATTACACTATTTAAAAACTTCGTTGTCTGAAATACCGTTGGCACTCATCTCAGAGTTTCAAATAATTGAGGAAAATTATCCCCTCGCTTTGCAAACGCTCGTCTCTCGTTATCAAAACAAGCGATTATTAGGGAGCTTGTATGTTCACAAGATTTTAGATTTTGTTCCTCTGAAAACGTCATATTATGACGGTCTTCAAGCATTTCTCAAAGTACATCGCAATTCTGTCGACTCTTTGAAAGCCCTGAATATTCCTGACCTGGGCGATTTCCTTCTACTGTGTTTGGCATTAGCTAACCTCGATACGTCATCTCGCAAGGCTTTTGAAACCAAACAATTGTCTAATTCGACTCCCGAATATAAATCGCTTATTGATTTTGTCGACGACCAATCTAAAGTAATGGAGTTATGTGCTGTCGGTAAAAACTCAGTCACTTCTGTCAAAAGTTCTCCCCCTGTGAAGAAAGTAAATACGTTGATGGTGTCATCTGATGTTTCGAACTTGAGTTCAAAACCATCTCACAATGACACATCTCGCAATCACGCTCATACTAACGTGTCTACTTGTCCGTTATGTAAGGCTTCGCATTCATTCTATCAATGTAATGCTTTCCGTGGTTTAACCGTAGACCAACGTTACGACACTCTGCGACAGTTAAAACGCTGTTTTAATTGTATGGGTGCACATCTACGAACCCAATGCAGTTCGACAAAGTCTTGTTCCGTGTGTCATAGTACCAGACATCACTCTATGTTGCATGTAGACTCCACTCAGTCTTCTGCGGACGATACTCCTGTCTCCGATCAAGGCCATCAGGTGCCACAGACTCTGTCGTGCCAAGTCCGGGGTTCGAACCCCACTCATCAAACTGTCATATTGGGCACCGTTCGCGCACTCATAAGTGATGCCCACGGGATATTGCACCCATTTCGCGCGGTTATTGACTCCGGGTCGCAAATCTCTGCCATCACTAATTCGTTAGTGCAACGATTGGGTTTAAAGGTCAAACCAGCCACCGCCCAACTGTCAGGTGTTGGTCAAATTCATGCTCGTGTGCATGGTATCGTTCAATGCAGTATAGCTTCTCGACGTTCTAAGCAACCAGCTATGCATTGCAACGCGCACGTTCTCTCAACTATCGCCGGCAATTTGCCTACGTCCTCCGTGTCCACTGAGGTCATAAAGCGCTATCATGACCTCGACCTCGCTGACGATCACTTCAATGTTCCCGGACCCATTGATTTTCTCATTGGTGCCGATCTCTACTCTGACATTCTCTGTAAAACTGGAAACACAATCGTAGGCAGCAAACCTGCTGCACTCAACACAGTTTTCGGTTGGGTGATTTTGGGTCCAGTCAACTCTTCTGAACCTGCACCTGAGTCATCCTACTCATTTCTCGCCGTGGCCAATACTCCTTTGGAACACACTCTTCGTCTCTTCTGGGAAACAGAAGAAGTTAGTCGACCCCCCTCTCTAGACCCATTGGATTCGCTCGCTGAAGAGCATTTCATTAAAACCCACTCTCGCGACCCATGCGGTCGCTACTCGGTCGCTCTACCTTTCAAGCCTGACTGTATCATGCCAGGCTATAATCGTGACGTCGCGCTCAAGAACTTTGTAAGTTTGGAGCGTCGTCTAAAGCGTGATCCTCCACTTCATGACACCTATCACGAGTTCATGAGTGAATACGCTCGTTCACTGCACATGCAGCCTGCTTCTCAACCTTCAAAGTACATTATCCCGCACCATTGTGTACACAAGGTCACTAGCTCTACCACTAAATTGCGAGTGGTATTCAACGCCTCCTCCCCTGATAAACGTGGAGTTGCTCTCAACCACGTCTTGCTCAGTGGTCCCAAACTTCAGAGTGACCTTCCCCGGGTTCTCACCACCTTTCGTGTCTATCCCGTAGCCCTGTGCGCGGACGTGAGACAGATGTACCGTCAAATCCTTGTACACCAAGACGACCGTGTCTATCAGCACATATTTTGGCGCCCTGAACCTTCCTCCCCTGTTATTGAGTACGAGCTCACCACAGTGACTTACGGTCTCACGCCCTCTGCTTTCCAGGCCCAAAGAGTGTTGCAGCAACTTGTCAAGGACGAGGGCGCGCAGTATCCTCTCGCTTCACGCGCCCTCACTTCAAACATCTACATCGATGACATAGTATCCGGTGCCAGTGACCTTGACGAAGCTCTCGCGCTTCGCGCTGAGTTGCAATCAATCACTCAGTGCGCCGGGGTCGAACTTCGCAAATGGGCTAGCAACTCTCCCGACGCTCTTAGCGCTCTTCCCCAGGACCACTTAGAGACTCCCCTGGTATTCTCTAACGATGAGCAGACTCTGAAAATTCTCGGATTGTTGTGGGACCCTCGCTCTGATTGCTTCAGTTTTCACACTCTACCTTTCGAAGGTTGTGTCACCAAACGTTCCATACTCTCCTACATTGCGCGCATATTCGACCCTCTCGGGTTTCTCACCCCTATTCTCTCCTGGATGAAGGTGTTCATGCAGAATCTCTGGCTCTTGCGCGTGGAGTGGGACGAATCACTTCCGGAGTCGCTTTCTCAGACTTGGATCACTGCCATCGAAAGCGTGTCCAAGTTGAGTGATGTCAGTGTTCCGCGCCTCCTTGTTTTGAGTGACGCCACCTACCGGCTTGTGGGGTTTTGTGACGCCTCCGAGAAGGCCTATGCTGCTACTCTCTATTTGCACGTTGAGACGTGCTCGCAATCTCATGTCAGACTGTTGAGAGGCAGGAGCAAGGTCGCGCCCGTCAAGCTTCTCACTGTCCCTAAACTGGAGCTCAGTGGCGCATTGTTATTGTCTCGGGTGTTGAAAGATGCCCTGCCCGCTCTCGAGTCCTTGCACATAGAAACAGTGTTGCTCTATACCGATTCCACGATCGTACTTGCCTGGCTCTCTACCCCCCCGCACCAGCTGAAGACTTTCGTCGCCAATCGAGTGGTTGAAATTCTCGAGACCACTTCTCCTCTGAACTGGTCTCACGTTCGTTCCGAAGAGAACCCTGCCGACTGTGCCTCTCGGGGACTTCTCCCCCAAGACTTGTTGAACCATCCCATATGGTTCTCTGGTCCCCCGTTCATGCGTTCGCCCCCCTTTACGTGGCCTCGCTCGGTCCCCTCGCGTGAACCTAGCCACGAGGTGCCTGAGCTGAAAGCGTCTCCCACAGTTCTGATCAGTCTTGATCCCGTTGTTGACCCTCTACTAGTTAAGCTGCAAAGCTTCTCCTCGCTCGTCAAAGCCAAGCGCGTGTTTGGTCACGTGGTACGGTTTTCCCGCATTTTGCTTGCTCGCCGAAGTCAGCTTGCTCCCCCCACTGGTCCCCTGCTCCCGTCCGAACTTGAGGACGCGATGCGTTTGTTCGTACGCATCACTCAACGACATTATTTCGCCAATGAGTTCAAGCAATTGGCGAAACACTCGCTCGTGTCTCACCGCATCGCCCCCCTCAAACCCTTCATTGACTCCCGTGGGTTTCTCAGGGTGGGCGGCAGACTTCACAACTCTTCACTTCCCGAGGACGCACGTCATCCGCTCTTGCTTCCCAAAGAAGCTTATCTGTCCGCACTCTTGTGTGATGCTTTTCATCTCACGTCATTGCATTCTGGCCCTCGCACTGTGCAAGCTCTCATTCAGCAGATGTATTGGATCGTTGCTTTACGCGGTTTATTGCGGCAACGCATTCGACGTTGCTTAACCTGTTTCAAATTCCGCGCCAAGCCTGTTCAGCCAATCATGGCTGAGCTGCCTGAACCTCGCGCTAAGCCTTCACGCGCTTTCCTAAACGTAGGCACTGACTACGCTGGCCCTTTCTCCGTGAAGACGAGTCCCCGCCGTAACGCCCCCATCGTCAAGGGTTATTTGTGCCTGTTCATCTGCATGGCCACTAAGGCTGTTCACCTAGAGTTGGTCTCGGACTTATCCACTGAAGCCTTCCTGGCCTGTCTTGATCGGTTTCTCGCTCGTCGTGGCCTCCCCGCTCATATTTATTCCGACTGTGGTCGTAATTACGTAGGTGCTGCCCGTACGCTCCGCGAGATTCACGATTCTCTCACCTCAGCTGAAACTACTATCGCTGACAAGCTCGCTCTACGTAATGTTCAGTGGCATTTCAACCCCCCTTACGCCCCTAATTTCGGTGGCCTATGGGAAGCTGGAGTGAAGTCCGCCAAACTACTTCTACACAGATTAATTAAGGATTCCTCCCTTAATTTCGAGGAGTATTCTACCCTGTTTGCACGTATTGAAGCCGTGTTGAACAGTCGACCTCTTTGTGCCACTTCGTTCGACCCACTGGAAGGCCCTGATTACCTTTCCCCCGCCCACTTGTTGATTGGCACCTCACTTCTCGCACCTCCTGAAACCGCTGTCGCCGAGTCTACTTCTCACCTTTCTCGTTGGCATCAAGTGCGTCAGCTGCATCAATCCTTCTGGACGCGTTGGTCCAGAGAGTATCTGCATACGCAAATGCAGCGTGGGAAGTGGGTGCGCGCGTGTCCTAATCTCAAGGTCGGTGACGTCGTCTTCGTGTTGGAACCCGCCACTACCCCATTATCTTGGCCTATTGGCAGGGTGGTTCAGGTGTGCCCTGGTAACGACAACGTCGTCCGAGTCGCGTCCGTTCGCACGTCTAAAGGAGTGTTCACCCGACCGGTGAACAAGTTAGTTACCCTCCCCTCTCTTTAGTCGTTCGTTTCGGTGTGTTGTTAGATTTAGTTTTGTAGTTCTTAGGTTGTTATTTCTCATTGTCTTATCTAAAATTGTTCTATTTTAGGTGGGCGGTATGTTCGCGCCATTTATTCGTCGCTGGTAATATGTATGTTTTCGGTGTTGGTATACCTGCCTATTATTTTCATATGTTTCGATTTGGGCCAATCACGTAATCTCTTACTGTTTTCCCGTTTAGAGCCCGTTTGCTTATCTCTTATCTCGTCAGTATCGTTCGAGCTTCGAACTCGTAAAGTTCAGTTAGTATCGTTCAAGTCTCGACCTCGTCCAGTCAAGTTGTTTTGCTCTCTCGTTATTCTCTCGTGCGTTCCCGGAACATTGACAACTTCTACGCTGCATGTCCTGGGTTCGATCGCCTTCCAGGCATTTTCATCTTTCCTTCTTTTCTCTTCTAAACTCGAGTTTCCTTCTTCTATCTCTTTTTCACGACGGCCACTTTCCGCCCGTCGCTGTCATCTACGTTTCGTCACCTTTCAAACATCATTGGGGTAAGTTTCTACATCAAAATATACAGTCCACTAAAAAACTCCTCGGAGTGAGCATCCCGGCTCAAACAATAAGTGATGATACTTATTCAAGATGATAATTGAAATGTTTGTTGAAACAGCGTGCATGAAAGAAGGATCTGAGGTCGGTATGAGACGGAAGTCAATTGTCAAATCACCTTGGGAATAAGAAGCAAAGTGAACTAATGAGTTAACTTGCTATTTTACGTATGGGGTATAGGTATCTCACAGCAAGAAGTAAGATAGTATCAGGACCGCCCACATTTAGTTTCCCGATTATCTAGTACAATCTGGTTGCGGTAAGTTTTTTGACGGTAACGCACAAGAAAACGTGCAAGCAGGTTTCCGTCGAAAAACTTAACGTACCCAAATTTTATTAGATAATCGGGAAAACGTTAGGTCCTGACTCCCCTGACACTATCTTACTTCTTGGTGTGAGAGACCTTTACCTCCTCCAACGAAGATTGAGCCTGAAGATTGAACCTGTCTATTAGGCTTCGGCTTAAGTATTTTAACAGTTTTGAGGTTATTTGCTTTTTTTCTGTTCTTAAAAAAAAAAAATCACATTTGGAGACCACCCACTCAGTAACGAAACTGATTTTCAGTGGGTGACTTTAATTTAAAGAGACTAAACCAACCCTGTAGGCTCCGAACACCATCGACGAGTGAGCGATAACCAATCAAAGATCGATATTTCAAATTCGAAACATATGAATCAGTGATTGGACAGTGCGAACACCTGCGGACAGATGCCAGAATCAACAAGGCCGATTCAGAACAACTTTGAATTGATTGAGTGTTTTGTTGCTTGTTGTTGAGTGTTTCGTTTTGTCTTGTTTTTCAACAATGTCAATTCCTTCGATCCACACAAATTTATACCTATCATTTGCTGACTCCTTATTGGCTAATCAGGCCTCTGTAGTCAGTGGTGTATTCCTAGAATATAAAGTGACTAGGCGGTCGAATTTACGTGTGCACGGGGTGGGGGTTGGAGGAGGGGGGGGGGGATGGCGATTGTTGTAAGTGGCTGGAAAAAGATTTTACAAAAATTAAACCTGAGTACATGAAAACGTTGAGGTAACACAGTTTTTCTCAATTATAGATATTGTGAATACTACATGGGTTCTTGAAATTAAAACATCAGTACTGTGAAAAAGCGCCTAGGCTAGCCTAGCCTCCAAATAAAAGTGCCTAGGCGGCGCCTAAGCCCGCCGAATACACCACTGCTAGTAGTTTAAAATTCACTCTCGAAAGCCCGGCAAGATTTGAAGCATAGAAAGCCCTTCGCATCCGGTTCAGTGAACACCGCCTGTGTTATTTGCCCGCCGCAATTATCTATTAGTTGGCTCACTAGTCACTCTGTGCTGTATCTCGTTGACATTTCGACCGTGCGTAGGCGATGCTAATCACTGGCTTCAATGCCGTCTACACTCTACACATCAACAGGTGCGCCTCTATACTTGGCCTAGGACTACCTTACATATTATGCTTTCGTCACAGGCGAGGCACTCATAGCCAACCAGCGAACCGCCCAAGACAATAGCGCGCAAATACCGATCGCTGATTGGCTACGAATAGTCTACACTCTACGCATCAACAGGTGCGCCTCTATACTTGGCCCAAGACTACCTTACAGATGCTTTCGTCACAGGCGAGGCACTCACAGCCAACCGATAGAGGTGGCTCAGCGGTAAGACGCGAGACTTTAACTCGAGAGGTCGCCGGTTCGATTCCGGCCACCGGCAGTCCTGACTGAAGGTTTTTATCGAGGTTTTCCTCAGTCGTAAAGGCGAATGCTGGGATTGAGTCCTACTATCAGCCTTCGGACATTCCTTCCCAGATATCCAAACACCTTAATAACTATTAAAGTCACCCGAAGAGGGGCACATCGGGTTAAGCTGGTGTGCACCCTAAAAAATATTCCTACGGAAATTATTAACCAGCGAACCACCCGAGACAAGCGCGCGCAAATACCGATCGCTGATTGGCTACGAACCCGACGCCTGTGGCGAAAGCATCTGTAAGGTTGTCTTGGGACAACTATACCTTTACTTACAGAGAGGATCGATATGAGAGCCAGCTCTACACTGACTCACTGACTCACTGAATCACTGACTCCACACTTCCATTTTATTAGGGGCTTCACCCCCTCGACCTGTCCGGCTACAGTGGGCCCGTGACTTAGTTGAGAACAAGAAAATCAGTTGATCTTTCGTCGGTCTTGGCATTTCACAAAAAAATGATGTACACCCCCACTTTACCTGGTAACCTGGCTAGCACAAACATGAGACGAAATCCCCGAATTCATTACTGGAAGCCACCATGCGCACATTTCTTGGAAACCCAACATCTAGTCAAATAATAGGCTTCCACACAACAAACAAACAATGACATTTGATTACTTTTTGACAGTTCGGACCCAACAATTTCAAGAAAACTGGGGTCGCACTCGGGCTGTTCAAACAATCTGTTATAAATGCAGTTAAAAAAATGCCCTGCGGCGTTCTCAGCTTTGCCAAGGACAAGGTTTAGGGTAGTCGGTGGCCCCACCAGAAGCACACGCTTCCACCGACATAGCTTAACACGCAATCCTGCCCACCCCGATAAGGGTGCGCGTCCGATCAGTAAGAACGAATCTACGAATTAAAATAATATATAGGGCCTATCAAGGATCCGGCTCGGCTTAATAACAGTTTTAATAATATTAATTAGGGCTAGGATGTTCAGGACCTTTCAAAGTGAGAAAAAGGCAGGCAAATAGTACCTTTAAAACAGCAAAAAAGGACCTAAAAAGGACCTATTGAATTTAATCGAATTCTATCGGTTTCATTACTTTCAGTATTGTTTTATTAAATTAATTCAGTTACACCAATATATTTTCGTGGAGAGGGGGGGCTGCAGACATCGGCTGGCTCATCTCATCTCTGACTCACCGTTACAGTATTCGACAACAGACAAATCATTGCGTATATGCTTGGCCCGATGATGTGGCAAGCTCGACACTGCACTCGCACGTTTGGCATCCGTTTTAGCAAATTATATCAAAATAGGAAAATAGTCCCTTAAAAATGTCCCAAAAGGACCTTTTCTTATGAAATGATGTAAATAGGCATTTTAAGGCAAAATAAAATGCATATTTCTGGCATCCCTAACACTTGAAACACACTTTAAACTATTTTCCAGGCAAATATTTACCAATAGAAAAAAAGGAGATGTCCTGAACATCCTAGCCCTAATAATAATAATAAAATTTGGATTAGATCCCTAATCGTAGTTTTTTAAAGGCTCTTCAAACGTTTCTTTAGTTTTAAAATCGTTTCAGAGACCCGTCGGTAAGAACGAATCTACAAATGACAATAATATATACCAAGGATCCCGATCGGCAAAGAAAGCAGGTTACCCGCTTACTGGTAACCGGCGCGGGAAATCGGGTTTATTGCATTGAGGAAAACGGAACGCTGGCAAGCTGGAACCTGCATAGCTGCACTTGAAAGCATGGTGACATTCATGACGTAGTTCAGCGCTGGCAACCAGCGCAGGTAACCTGCTTTCTTTGTTCGTAGGTCCGGAATCGAACCAACGACCTCCCGAATAGGCACCGTGTGTAAGTACACACAGCGCTATATGTGGCCAAATGTAGCAACTTATTGGTGAAGATTGTTATCCGCGGTTGAAAATAGTGCTGGATATTATTGAGAAACATCTTGTTTTGTTTGTTTGTTTTTTGTTGTTGTGTTTTTATTTTGTTGTGTTGTTTTGTTTTGTTTTGTGTTTGATTGTTTTTCATTGTCTTGTTTTGTTTGTGTTGGTTGTGTGTTTTGTTGTTTGTAGGCCTAAGTCTAAAACGTGTCCTGATTCAAATGGCGCCTTGCCTTCTAATATGAACTGATGGGATTCATAATCTGCCTACAATTTTTAAAAGCCGTATTTAATTAAAGAATGTTTCCTAATTTGCCATTATCGACGTAGGAAGAACGACGCTGCTTCAACGTAAGGTTGCCTGACATTGCCACTTGAGCGCTCCATTCGTTTTCACTCAGTGGCCAAACACGGTGTTACCATTGAGTTTGTTCCTAACTAAGAAACTCAATGGTGTTACCGCTGAGCCCCCTACTACCGGTGCACGCGCACCGAACGAATACAGAGTTGTAATATTTACAAGAATGTGAATAGAAAAAAAAGAGTGCTCGAGTATAGACCCCACATTCCTGGGCAGCTTCCTGTTTACTATAAAACTACACACGATGCGTAGATGCACAACGAGATGGCTGGAATTACATTGAAACGATGAACCAAACACTGACAGCATCGGGTCCGTAAGTCCCCTGGCCCTGAGGTAGTCGAACTATATGCAGGTGGGTACACTGTGCGCAGACAGACAGACAGAGAGACAGACAGACAGACATGAGATATGGCGGAGCACAGAGATGCGCGGGGTAATGAGTGCAGGGTGGGTTCAGTGTGCACATGACAGACAAACAACGCATACAGATGCGATATCGCGGTGCAACGCGGAGCACAAGGGGCGCGGTGTAATCAGTGCAAGGTGGGTGACAGACAGACAAACACAGAGGTGCGATATTGCGGTGCAAGGCGGCCCACCGAGATGCGCGGTGTAATTAGTGCAGGGTGGGTGTAATTAGTGCGCAGACAGACAAACAAACAGGTACGATATCGCGGTGCAAGGCGGATGCGCGGTGTAACGAGTGCAGGGTTCGTGCACTGTGCTGAGACAGACAGACAGACAGACAGGTGTGGGGGATATGTAAGCCTATAATTACAGTGGAGTGATGTACACAGTGCTAATCTCTCTGACACAGACAGACGCTTCAAGTAGGTGAATGAATGAGTCAGCCTGACATATGACACACCGGGCTCGGGTTCGGCGACAGATATCTCTCTATACGATGACACAGCAAAGCACCATAGCACAGCACACAGCACAACACAGCACGATAGCACAGCACAACACCATAGCACAGCACAACACCATAGCACGACTGCGTAGACTTAAAGGCGCGTCCACACTGCTGCAACAAGCTGCGCGGAATGTTTGCAAACGTTCGTAAACCCATAAAATTTGTCAGTGTGGACGGCAAACCGCGCACGCGCGCGCTGCGCTGCGCGTTCGCAAACGTTTTCCACTCCGAGTCGGTACATCAAAGGTGTTTGCGTGTTCGTGCGCGCTTGCTGTGGACGCTTTCTGCGCACTTCCCTGTTCGTAGGCCACCGCGCGCGCGTAAATCGACCAATATCGTCTCTTCTCAAGTCAGTTAACAAATACGAACCTCTGTAGATGTCTCTGCTTTTAAATAGAGACGACATCCAGAATCGACGTTGACTCTTTTTATTCTTTTTTTTTTTTAACGCGTCGCAAAGTATAATGAACGCAGCACTCGCAACCGCGGTTGTCTCCTCCATGGTGCGCGTTGTAGCTGGAACATCGACAAACACTGACGAACCTCGCAAATGTTGCACCGGTTTGGACGTTAGTTGCGCGCGCGCACTAATTGGTTCACAAACGTTTGCGAACGTTTTGCGCAGCTTGTTGCAGCAGTGTGTACGCGCCTTAACAACCTTATCAGTTACACGGGTTTTAATTTTCTAAAATATACACAACATACAAAAATTTAGCTTTGAAATTGAAACATTGAATTTTGAAAGTTAGAATCTGAAGTAGAGAAATCCTATTATCGGTTTAGGCGTGAGAAGTGTAAGTTTAGAAGCATATTTTAGCGGTAAAATGACAACTGCCGAACGCTCTTAAAACGTACTTCCGAAGTCTACCGGGCAGGCCTAACAAGGCTCGCAAGCCGACATGTTTTCTGGTTTCCGCCTCCTCTACTCCTCAATGTTGTCTAACTCTAATTAACAGAGATTCTCAGTTCAACCAGAGTTGCTCAATTAACACACAAACTGGTTCACTTGATGCAACAATAACACTTGTTAGGCGAGCGACCACTTGTCTTATTTCACACAACCACTTGGCGGCCAACACGGGCGAGGGCGGCTGCCAATTCGTCATTGTTGAAGTGTTTTTACTCCTCGTGCCAACCTAAGAAGCACCCTGCCAATCACTTACCTCAACTATTCTTTAAAATATATAACTATATATCAAATATAACTATAAACTATAAAGTCAGTTTCGTTATTGAGTGGGTAGTATAGACTCTAAATGTGAATTTATTTATTTATTTCGTTACTGAGTGGGTAGTAGGCCCTACTAGTATAGACTCTAAATGTGATTTTTTTTTTTTAGGCGATGGTATAATGGTGGAGATCATAAATGTCAATCATACCTATTATTCAGCACACGCGTACAATTCAACACACGCGTACAATGAATGACGTCACAAAACGAGCCAATGTCATTAATACAGCAAGTGGCCGAGTGCGCAGCTGTACAACGACTGGGCTACCCATCAAGTATGTCGTCCACACACGCACACACACACGCACGCACACACACGCACAAAGTAAGAGTGGTTTCTAAGATCACATTCCATCTCACAGTACCGTTGTGAGGACTGGACCTCCATCCTCCACCGCCATTATTATCTTGATCCGATCGGTTACGGTATAATAAACAACCGTATAATCTATCTATGAAGCCGGTGGGTTCCATCTCATCTCTCGAACAAGGCTGTGGTTCACTCGGATCCATTAGTGGTGGGATGCAATCGTACAAATACAGTTGTGCAATGGACCAGTTCAAGATGAGGATTCAACTTTGATGTTATGAAACACAATTTCACGGGGTTTTGAATGTAAACGAAGCACAATATCAAGAAATAGCCGAGTCAGGGACTCAGGAGGCTTTAGTGTTTAAGTATCAGGGTTAATTCCAGTGGTATATTCCTAAAATAAAAAGTGCCTAGGCGGTTGAATGTACATGTGCACGGTGTGGGGGGTGGGGGTGGGGGGTGGGGGAGGGGGGGGGGGGGGGAGGGCGATAGCGATTGTTTTAAGTGGCAGGAAAAAGATTTTACAGAAATTAAACCTGAATACATGAAGAGGTTGAGGTAAAATATTTTTTTCTCAATTATAGATATTATGAATACTACATGGGTTCCTGAAATTTAATGTGAAAAAGCGCCTAGGCTAGCCCAGCCTCCAAATAAAAATGCCTAGGCAACTGCCTAGGCATTTTTTACTTTTTCCCTGCCCGCCTAGGCTTGAATACAACACTGGTTAATTCTATGCCCCATGTCGCTAATGTAGATTATCTGTACACAGACAGTGAACCACTATGATCGAAGCTAGTCCGCCGCAAAGTGCAGCAACTGCCAATTACGCTGAGAAATGCTCTCATATGTTGGTGGTCCACTCATTAGACCAAATCCTCTGTCAGGCTCTGAATAGCCCAGTTAGTTAGTTAGTTAGTTAGTTATGACGAGACAGACAGACAGACAGAACATTTTAATGTGTTGGATCTATCTTGATTGTGGAGAAAGTCCAGGACCAATAAGTATGAGCTTTTTAGACATT